>JABFAI010000008.1:0-93527 GCA_013266175.1 Fusarium gaditjirri | reverse complement strand
GATCATAGGAGGGGAGGACCGTATGGGGGGTATCGAGGGGATAGGCATTACAGAGGAAGGGGTAGACACTACTGAGTCTAGTCATACACAAGGACGCTTTCTATTCGAGATACCCATTCTTATTGTCATGGTAGCATAATACTCTATTCACACTCATCGTCATGCATCTAATCGTCCATACAATCATTCATGGATATCATCAAACTAAGCCTTCTTCTCCTCCTCCTCCTCCTTGACCTCCCCATGATCCCCAATCAACAAGTCCTCTCCCGACGGTCCACTCGACTTAACACCCTCCAACTCGCCTTCATCCTTCTTCGCAACCGCCTCATCAGCACTCTTGATACTGCTCGCCTTACTAACATCCGCACTCGCCGGGCTCTGAACTCTAAGTCCCAAATCCTTCTCATTATCCGGGTCTTTCATATTCGCACCCTTCCAATCCGCCGGTCGAACTTGTGGCACTGGCTGCCCTTCCTCTGGCTCGAGGACTTCTTCAGGCAGAGCGTCAGTGCCCGCGACGCGCCATACTACGGCAATTCGATCAAACGCTCGTGAGCCTTTGCGGCTGGATCCTTTGATCCCGTCCATCGCGTCCCATTCCATGCTGAAGACGCCGCTGTCGAGGGCCTTGCCGTCTCGTTCGGGACCTTGGCCTTCGAAGAAAGTGTTGAACCATACGTGTGCGACGGCTGTAACCATGGTTAGACCCATGCTCTTGGGAGTCTTGTTACGACGCTCGACTGAGATGTTGACATCGCTGTTGGGAATGCGGATTGGGGCCTTGGGTCTTAGAATAACCGCCATGCCGCCTGGTTCCTCCTCCGAGTTTGCTTCTGTAACATCGGTCTTTGGCGATGTAGCAGAGTCATTCTTGGTTCTCTCAACACCCTTATGGGAGCCTGTGGGCGAGACCTTGTGAAGCATCTCTGTGCCCTTTCGTTTGATGGTTTTCGCCTTGCCAATGTGCTCCTTCTCCTCAGTTGTCAATGATGGAGTTTCACCTGGATTCGTCGCTTTAGAAAAGTGCGCTTCATCGGGAGCTTTCTCCTTCTGCTTGGTGACCGAGTAACCGGCCATTTCCCAAATCATATCACTGATACCACTCTCCTCAGGTGCTTCGGGATCAACAACCACACGCTCCTCCTTTTTGAATGTGTGGAAGACATCAATCTTCTTGCCCTCATCTGCAAAACCCTCGATATCAACCTTGACACCGTTGCGCAGACCCCATACGTGAATCTCAGGGATCTCGATGGGCCGGTCGGTGTATTTCTTGCCGCCTTTTGTCCAGCGCTCAACGTAGCTGATCCAGCGCAATTGTGAAGGGATCGAGACACCGGCGCCAAATCGCGGTCGCATTCGTCGTTCTGTGAAGCGCGCAAGGGCATCTTCAGGCTTCCATCCCTCCTCTGCGATGAGATAGCTGCAGCTCACTGTACCACTTCGTCCCTTGCCGGCTTTGCAATGAACCACCACCACTCTCTTATCGCGCTTCTCCTTCTTTTGCGCCTCGGTAACGGCATCTTTACCAGAAGACATTGGTCTTCCATCGCCCGTGACTACACCACCGCCTAGTTCTCCACCATGTAGCCAATTGCGCATACTCGCCATGATCATGGGCACGAGTCTGAATGGAGGAGGGTGGTGATCAGGCCATGGGTAGTGCCTCACGCGACCGTATACAGATTCATCAGGATAGCCTGTTCCTTCGGCGCGGAACTCCCATATAGCCCAATCTTCACCGTGTTTCGAATCGAGGAATTTGACGAGTTGGTCGAGCGGGTTTCGGTATGCGAGTTGGGGATATGTTTCTGAAGGACCGGATCTGAGGAGCTAGGGGTCAGTAACGTCACTAGACAGATAGATAGCTTCAGAGGGAACGTTTGATGATATCTCTCCTCAGGGAGAAACCCCCAAATGACTGTACTCACGTGGCGATAATATGGTCCGTAACATAGCACAAATCCAAGCCAGCTTCAGGATGCCGAGCTCGCGGCCCCGCGACAATCTGTCGCAAGATCGAAGCCATCACCAGCAGCGGTCGTCAAGTTGCGGAGAATAAGTAACAGCGTTGGAAATGGCTGACTACAACTTAATTCGGACTGAAAAGGGCTGTTCAAGGAGGCGATGGGTTTAAGATGAACAGAAGTTACAGAACAGGCTGAGGCCGCCTGGTCAAATATCCATACGTAACTTACCTGGCGACGTCATCCCTTGCGCCCCACCAAGGGACCTGCCATTTATTTGGGGTTCGATATCATGGCCAAGACATGAAAATAAATGCTACGTAGAGATGAGATGCTCACTGCGACAAGAC
Source organism: Fusarium gaditjirri (assembly GCA_013266175.1). Taxonomy (NCBI): domain Eukaryota; kingdom Fungi; phylum Ascomycota; class Sordariomycetes; order Hypocreales; family Nectriaceae; genus Fusarium; species Fusarium gaditjirri. Next base: position 91,207 of record JABFAI010000008.1, on the reverse strand, counting down.
TAACAAAGAGTGCAGCCCCAATAGAAGCCTCGCTTTTCGTTGAACACTATAATTGCGGCCTTGTTGGGCCTTCTGCCGTCGAATGCACTCAATGGCTTCATCTCGGAACATGCCTCGCTTCGATGCCAAGTTCACAACCATGTCTTCCTCAGAAATACAAACCACGGCTTTATTAAAGCTATTCATGAGCAATGAACAACTTATAGTCTTGCAAATCACTGTAACAACGGCACAACTCATGATCAGAACCTGAAATTCGAATACAATAAAGCTAACACCAGGAAATCCATACCCATCCATCCAGTCTCCTTCTTTATCTTCCCCATCATTCCCATGGCCACTTCCATTTCCTCCTGTATCTCGTGCGCCAAGTCGATATGCTCGGCCCACAAAGCTCCCTCCGCATGCGCATGAGAACAGTCGCAAGAAAAGTTCTCCAAGTATAGGAATAAAAAATACAGTCACGAGGCCAAGCCTATTTTCCACCTTCCTATGCTTGTGCAGCCGTCCTCGCTACACCCATGTTCTTTGTCCAGTCTGAGATCGTCGTCGCGTTTAGCTGCAAAGCAGGTTTGCAGCTAGTCCAATCGTAGCGTCATGGCGTTTCTGTCTTGTCCGGTTTCGCTATGCCTCAATTCTTATCCGTTAAGTATAATCAAGTCAGAATGACCTGAAGCTGCATATCGCCGTGTCGAGCTTATGAGCTCTTCTTAGCAGGGCCGCTAATGTACTTGCTGACGTCAGTAGCATCGTGGAACTGCTTGCCAGCCTCCTTGACACCTTGCCAGACCTGTCGCGCAGCAGGGGGAGTGCCCTGAGCACTAACGAGGGAGTCGACACGAGCACCGAGCTGTCTGAAAGAGTTCTGGACATGGATGCTCTGGCTGTAACGAGCACGGAGGAAAGCAGTGTAGAGAACGAGGAGAATCCAAGATCGGCGCTGGAACAGAATGGCGGAGAGGAGAATACGTCCCCAGAGAGCAATCTCAAGGGAGGAGACGATGACCATGGAAGCATCATAATACTCCTTGACGAAAGCGCCGATCTGATTAGCCAGAGGGCTGTTAACAGCTTGTCTGCTAGGAGAAGCACCATCAGCGGCAGCCTCGGGCGCAGGCTTGGGCGCAAGGACAACGGGGATCAGGTTGGCGCGGGTGTAGGTGGCAACGTGGAAGACCGAGTAGATCGTGTAAGGGATCAAAGCGAGGGGGTACTGGGGAGAGAAGAGCCACACAAGGGCCATGGCTTTTTGAGGTCAGCAAAAGTGCACAGATCCAGCGAGAAATGCTTCAGAAGCTCTTACCAAGGTACTGGATGTTCTCATCAGCAAGGAGAGCCATGGGAGTGGGAGCAACTCGGGCACCAGTCTTTGCGCGAGCGCGCATGGTCTTGTAGACGACAATGCCATAGGTGACAGCGGCAGCGATAAAGGCAGTACGGTAGGAGAGCTGGGCCATGCGGGTGTAGTAGTTCATTCGAATCCAGGACAAGAAATATCGGCCCGTTGTAAGGATCAGGGTGAGGTGTCTATAGTCAAGCGAGCTTGTTAGTCACAGATCCAGTTATTTGGCGGTGCTGAGAGCTCCAAAGAGGGAAGATCCAAAACAGCTATCGTGGCCATTTCGTCGCACTGAGGCAGAGCGGGAGAAAGGTAAAGTTCATGACAAGACGTACCCTACAAACCAACCGACTGTGAAAAACACCAAGTTAGCAATGCGATCCCATTAGAATGCCTACGCGCGAGGTCGCATCTCAAGATACCACGTACACTGGAGGGTCTTGGCAAGGGCCAGAAGCCTCTCCTGGAGAGGAAGATTGGGGTTCGGCGGGGGAGCCATTGCGTCTAGAGATATGAGAGTCGAGAAATGATGCGATCTAGTATAGTTGCAAGGGAATGAGCACGCGCGATGTCGTTGAGGACGGGCGGATGCTGTTATTGAGAGTCGAAGATGCTGATGAATGACGATGTCGTAAGGAAGAGAAGACAAGTTAGGTTGTGGGCTTTTAGAAGTGGGTAAGAATCAAGGCAGGAGAGACTCGAGTGATGGAATGGACTGTGGCAGTGACGGAGCCCGCCCCCCGCTTTGGATTGAGGTGCCCCAAGCTCCAGGGCTCAGGACAGGTTTCAGCGATCCGTTTCCAGCGCGGTTTAGCAGCTGAGGCGCTATAGCGGCTTGGGAGGGGGAGAAATGACCGGGGGCTGGGCGCTATCTTAGACCCGACGGGAGGGAGCTCAAGGTGGGGGGGAAGGACAAAGAGGCTGGTAAGGGAGTTTGTCTGAGACTGTGAAGAGGAGGAAATTAATATTGATTGTGGTTTCGTAGAGATAGTACTGAGTGTTTAGACCATGTTTGATCGGTTTGTCCTTTGATGTATCCATTGGTTGTACACGACACCAACTGAAACGCTTGTCCAAGCTTATCTAGAGGTGGTGATGGCTTCGATGACGACAATTAACCTGTTCGAAAGCACGTGAAGACGCCACTATTCCAAGAACTGTCCTGAATTACAATCCGCCACAGCATAATTATTCTATGCAATAACTCGTGCTGTATTATGAGCTTCCTCTAGTCTTTTTGCATCGATTTCACCTCATATTCAAAGCAGCTCTCACTTCAATTCTCATCGACATTCGAACAAAGAGCTTCCATAAGCTGACTTTCAAGCTTTGACTTTCGTCATCGCCTGATGCCAGCTTTTTACCAAGGCCCAAGCCCCTGCATAGCTGAACCGCGCGAACTACCCCTCAGCCAATGACAGCTGGGTATTTCCAATGGGTGGGTGGAACTCGAATCGACTTGTGAGCGGCTAAAATCTCCTCTGTGAGCTTCACGACGACACCTTTCAGATATTGAAGAACTCTGTAGGGTAAACGGACCATTTTGATAGATATCGAGAGTCTATTTGAGCATTTCGGGCGGCTAGGCAATCGCCTTGCTGTTGAATATTAACCCATTTCCACATTATACGTTAGAAATAAAGTTACCCTACACCATCTCTCAATTCTCCATGGCAGTTCAGGCTTAGGGGAGGCAAGAAATCTAAAGACCTTCATCTCAAGCTATTTTGCTCATTGAGGCTATCTACCTTTAAAACATCGCTGACACCAAAAAGATTCATACCCTCATAGAAACACTGCACAAGACCCTGTTGCTTCTCCGTGGACACAAACTTTGTATGGCCCGAGATATGTCCAAACAATCTCCTCATCGCTGCAAAAGTCGATGCCTCGTAGAACCGGCCATTCATTGTTTCCTTTGAGAGTCAGCTTACATCAGTAACAGGTCGGAAGCATTACAAACTTTTCTTCAGTGTCAGCCACATCCGTTGCCGAAACATCTCCTTTGCCTGGGACAGGCTTGACGCTCTTAGCTTCTCGTTGCTTTAGGAGCGTTTCCTTCCTCGTTTGAGCTTCTTGTTTCTGCTCGATAGCACCAGTGACGGTCCAGAAAAGACCATCCACATGACGATAACCATGGCTATGCTTGAACTCGGCGAATGTGCAAACGAGGATGTGAGCGTTGAGTAGGATGAGGTTATCTGTGTGCGTGATAATAGGCCCTTTATCCTTGATGGCCTCGATTCGAGCGTACAAGATTGCTTCGATTATAGCTTTGATGTCTGAAGAATCAATGAATCTTTTCCAAGATTTGTTGAGACTGCTACCAATTTGATTATAGTATTGAGTCTCTGCTGCATGACATGCGCATGGTCTTGCCATGAAGTCGTGGGTCGGGCAAATGGTGAGGCTGTGGAAGTTATTGTAGCATTCGGTTAAGAACTCGCAAATTTTGTCTTCTACTGCAGCGGAGGTAGGGGTTATGCTTGGTTGCGAGGTCTCTAAACCGATAAAGACTCTTAGACATGCGCTTGTAAAGTGCTGGCTTCTCCTGGTGATGGCGGGGAATGATAGCCCCGGAGTATGGAAGAGAAGCTCATAGCTAATCCCGTTATGGCGTGGCATTGTGGTATGCTACTACTTCGTATATTCTGGAATAAGGAAATGATGAAGCGAAGAAGATGTAGTTATCTATGCAGCTGCGCGCAATATTGAGAGTGTTGAGTTGAAGTGACCTGGTGTGTCTTGTTCGGAGGCGAAGTCAGGGACTTTGCTGAGTGTCTCTTTCCGGAGATATCTGACGGCAAGTTATGGGCCAGGCGCCGTAATGAATAAGGCAAGTTGAGAACGAGGAGAATCACCGAGGCAGGCAAGTTAGGCTCAAACCGCGTACTGCCATCACCAATAGTGTGTTTGCAGCTTTCGACTCTCTTGCGAGTGATAGGTTATCTGCGGAAGCAACGTTTAGCAAAGCATCAAAAAGCGAGTATGTGAAGAAATCTAGCCATACAGGCTTCGCAGCAAGCAACTTTATTAGTAGATATTATGGCCTCGTGGAGGTATGTGTGTCGGCGTTGATAATGAATGACGAGGGAGACCGTCGTTTGAGAACAATAGGGAACATCAAACGAAGTATAGGGACGGTAGAGCATGGAAGATACAGCTCGAAGATGTGCTCAAAACTTTTACAAGTTTGTCATAAGCTGGAGGTTGTCTCATTACATGTGAGATATAGCCTCAAACTATCTTGAGATAATAGAGTATCAGGGTCAGTCGCTTGACCACCACACACAAACCTTGAGGCTTCAACTGAAGCATAAGACCATTTTACTGAAAGATGCTCTGGTTTATCATTCAAGAGGCAATCGTGGACCAGATGATGCTTTTTAAACTTGGATTCGCCGCCTCGATGATCGCCCTCTTCAATAAAGCATTCTAACACAAGGCCGCTTCAACAACGTAGTGAATGACCTGTTATACTCGTATCTGATACAGCAGACGGCGAAGAACCTGAGAGGTGCACTCCCACATAGTTTTAGCCACCACAGGGTCAACTTCATACTGCAGCTACCGCAATCCGCTGTCACATACGACCATAGCTCTTGGAGAATACGGGATCCCGTCTGCTCTCCCATCGTCAAGCCGAGAAGCGGTGAATTAGTACTCAGGTCGGTGACGACTGGGGAATCCTCACTGTTGTATGTTTTGCTGGTGATTTCCATTTTTGCTAGATTTAGTTATGGATTCATTAATGATAAATGCTCTCAGAGCTGTTGCCTGGCGGTCATGGCATCCAGGTATAACATCGCTGAAGAACCTGGGGAACAAGCCATATTGACATGCAAGGTATGCAAGTATGTAGGTGCAGAAGCGTAGAAATTCACTGGAATCTTTAACTCTTCTTCATCGTGTATCAGTGATAGCTCTCCATAAAGTCAAGATTGAGAGAAGTTATGATGGCAGCCAATCGGAGGAGAATGGCATTGGTCATCGTTTCACCATAAGCCTCATACGTAATAATCCATTAATTTCTTCTGGAGCATTAGAGCCTCTGCTCGATATGTCTACGATAGAATAAATAGTTTTACAAGTTGATGTCAATGATGGGTTAAATACAACGGAGCATGAGTTCCGATGTCGCCGATCAAAGGATCCCCATCCCCCTGCGCAACAATTGCATCACACAAAGGACAGCAATCCAAGTTCCCCATTAGCCACGCATGCCAGCTTCACACCCATCAAACGGGCACGACAGGGAATAATTCAGGTACCGCCCACAGCCACAGCTGTCACGACGACCTTTCGCCTATTGATCTCTGTTTCGTATTCTAAAAACTGGAGCCTCGAGGGATGATGCATCTGAGACGTCAACTGCCTTCACGCCAAGAGGATAGTCTGGTAACATTATCTTTAGATGAGAGATCCGACAGGCGGACATGAAGCTCCGATAAATAAGGATTATATGGATCCCTGCCCATGCTTGAGGGCATTCTCGTGGCTAGGAAGCTCCGTGTCGTCGTGCGTTGGAGGTTTTGGTGAGACAAGGCTGGTAATGCTTACGTCGCCGAGACGTCAGATTCAGCAAAAGAAATGTTCAGTCTTGATAATGAAATTCCACTATGAATGATATAAATATTGAGACGATTGAGTACAAAATTTCACGATATCGGTCAAATCTTGATGATTTGTGAATTGATCTCTATCTTAGACAACTTCAACTGAGGCAACAGCTTTCTCAGCATGTCTGCATCAATACTCAAGCGAGCGACTTGCTCAATCGCTAGCAGGGCATACTCTCATGGGCGGATAGCTGCTCTTCGGCAAACACCATTCCTCTCCAAGCCAATTTGTCAACGATCAATGCACACCACAGAAAACGACAGCGCAAAACCAATGAACCCGGACCCTAGAGAGAATCCTGCCATTGAACTCACTTTACCGCAAGGAACAAATGTCGGCCGCAAGCGCTTCTCAGACTTTGAGCTCGCCGGAAAGGTCTTTATCGTCACAGGTGGTGCTCAAGGTCTTGGATTGACTCTGGCCGAGAGCCTTGTCGAAGCTGGTGGAAAAGGTATGTCAACCACGCAATCGGACTAAACAACCACTAACTAAATCATAGTGTATTGCTTGGATCGAGCTGATCAGCCTGACGAAGGATGGCATGAAGCTCAAGCTCGAGTTGTTCCAGAATGGGGTGGATCTCTACACTACCGCAAACAAGACGTGTCAGACGCCGAAGGTCTCGATAAACTCATCACCGCCATCGCAGACGAGAATCAAGGTCTTGACGGCGTGATAGCCGCAGCAGGCGTCCAGCACATATCACCCACAGTGGAGTACGGAGCAGATGAAGTAGCACACATGCTCTCCATCAACTACACGGGCGTTTTCATGACCGCCAAATCCGCCGCCCAGCAAATGATGAAGTACAAGAAACGCGGGAGCATCTGCCTCATCGCCAGTATCTCCGGCCTCAAAGCAAACCGTGGTCTTGTTTCACCCGTGTATAATTCTAGCAAGGCAGCTGTAATCCAACTGGCGCGCAATCTTGCTATGGAGTGGAGTCCTATTCAGAAAGACGGCACTGGGGGGATTCGCGTCAATTGTATCAGCCCTGGACATATCATGACGCCAATGGTGCAGAGAAACTTTGAGGAGGTGCCTGGCATGCGAGAAGAGTGGGAGAGGGAGATTATAATGGGGAGATTGGCGGAGACGCAAGAGTTTAAGGGTGCTGCGTTGTTCCTGTTGAGCAATGCGAGCAGCTACATGACAGGGAACAACCTCGTGATTGATGGAGGACATACTTCGTGGTAATCAATGGGGTGTTGATAAGGAGATTCGATGACTGAAACGGAGAATCGATGATAGATTAATAGCAAGCCAAGCCATTGTTTTACAATGTGATTCTCATACCTCAATATCATCACATCCAGTGCCTCATTCGTCTACACATCCAAGCGGATTATATGTCTGCCACACTGCACATAATAATGATCGCTCGTATTTATTCATCTTCACATGAAGATTAAAGTCTCTGAGTGCGACGAAGGATACCGGATTGCCATGCTCTTGACCCGCCGCAAATCTATTCCACGACTCCTCTATAACACATCCCCTTATCGGGTCCCTAATCGAGTCATGCCTGTGGTGGTATGGTGATGATAAAAGTTTGGTTCAGTCTTACACGTCGAAATAATATTGGAATAGTCTTAGATAGCAGAGAGCGTCGCAGATCCATCAGAATACCTCTTGGCTCCCATGTACTTCTAGAAACAATGGACCTCTGGGCCAATCCAGGAACCCTTAGTTATAGCAATTATCTGCCTATCTGGACCAAATTCACTCCTCGAACCCAGGCTCGTGTTGTCCCAACCATAGCGAAACGCCATCATAACAGCTCTGAATCTCCCGTGCGCCAAACACAAGCTCCAAAGTGACCCCAAACAACGCCAGATAACAAAACATTCAGTAGCCTCCTTGTTGTTAAATCTCATACCCGATGACTTGCCGGCCGCGATGGGCATTCAACGTCATCAGAGGCAAGGCCTTCTTGACCATGCCCAATCCTACGCCCCCCCCCCCAGCCAAAGCTCTTCCAATCGTCTCCATACAGGACTGAAGTTCCTTCAAGGCGCTCTAGTATGGTTGCAAGCGGAATGCACTACCCCCAGACTTGGACCTCGGACGAGAAAGCTTGTTTTTTAGGGTCGCCATCTCTCTCTCCTCGATTAGAACATCAAGACCGGACTTTATACACTCCAAACGCTCATCCAATCCCCAATCAATGATATTCCGGACAAATCTTCGGAACTCGAGAAACTCCCCAGGCCGCTGCAAGAAGAAGGACTTGATCTTTCGCGTGTACATGAAGTCTCCGTCTTTCCAAGAGACATGCAATCGAGCCTCATTTGCATTCATGGCAATGCTCAAGCTTGTGCTATCAAGTGGCTTGCTGTGTTCGATATCGGTGCATGTTTCGAGCTTTTCCCTCAGCATCTCGCTGATTTGAACGCAGGCCGCGGACGCTCCCAGACATTGGTTCGTCGCCACCTAGAGACTACCTTTGCTGGATGGCCCGTCGCCTTTGAACTCGACTGCGAGGAAGGGAAAGGTGAGGCCCTCATTATTTGCGATCGCAAAGTTACCACACGAAGTGATCTCGTTTCCATGCTCGAGTTCAAGAGCCGTGAAACGGTACCCGAATAGCATATCGGGAACGGGGATGCTGAGCTTCAAATGCGGTTTGGTTACCGGCATGACACACTTGCTCACGAAGACCCGATCGCTGCGCTTGATAGTACCTGTCTTGGAGTCTGGTGGAAGAATGCTCTCTCGGAAGAAGTCTTTAACCTCTGCCTCGCTAGCGCCTGCTTCCATGGCGTACAGACCATTGTTTTCTGTGGGATCAGGCTCGGGGGAAGATCGAGCTCTCTTGAGGGATTCGACGAGGGCTGCGAGATGGTCTGGTAGCTTCGTTCGAGAGTCAAGGAGAAAGATGTTGTTAAAAGCAAGATTTGAGTCCCTGTAGAGTGGATTCTCAACGAGAGGACCGGTAAATCTACTGGGTGTACCAGCAAGTGTTGGAAGACCAGAATATCCCTCTTCAGTTCCAAGTGTAGGTATTGAGGGCACGAGTAAAGGCTTGGAGGTAGCTGACAACCTCAAGGTAGCAGCACGACCGGTGAGTTTTGTTCTACCTGACATAATGGCTGGAGCAGAATGGTATCTTTCTAGGAATATGGGATCGGCGTATTTGTCTAGAATGAAGCAGTCTGAACGTGATATCTTGCGTAGATCTGGAGGGCAAATGTCTTGGAGCCAGTTATCGATCTTTTCCAGGTATGAAGGGCGAGGCAGAGTCTCCTTTATATACTCTAGAAGAGCAGCGGATGGACGAAAACTTCGAATAGGAGCTGGTTGAAACATGACCTATTAAGACAGAAGTCAGCTCATGAAGAAGAGGCTATCATGGTGTCTGGTCCATGATGAGGTCTTGTACGACTTGATGGGACTCTCACATGGTCGTTGATATCCTGAAAATCGTCTCCATAGCGAATCTTCTTCAACTGCTGGGCATCTGATGGAGAGATTGAGGGAGATCTGCTGGCGGCGCGCTTCCTGGGGTTGTCTGGCATGGCCTGAATAGGCGCTGGTTCTAGCGAGCCGTCCATGGTGAGAGCCAAGATTAAGAAGAATGCGGTGATATGAAGGATAGAGGAAGAGCGCCCTTATTATATGGCTCTAAGAGAGTACTGCCGAGAGTGAAGAAGGATGTTCAAGTCAAGTTCGGTAAGTCTGTTGATAGCAGTTCTTTGGGTCGTGACAGAACTGGCCATGCTCGAAGCGAGCGATGAAGCAATGTCAAGACATGCATTTTGGCCATTAAGAGAAGAAGAACTTGCAGTATTAGCAGTGATTCAGAGAGAGATTTGTAGGGTTGTTGAATCAAAACTAGAGGTTGATGCTCTCAGGCCATGTGAAGTTGTCAGTGATACAGTATTGAGCTACTACACGTTATACAAACTTGAATCACATCAAGTTCCACCTGGCGCCTCTGATTCAACAACATATAAAAACCTCACGATAAACCGTTTCTTGCAAACGCCACATAATCCTCGATCCTCCGTGAATCATGTGAAGAGCATCACCAGGCACCGTCATACCTACATCAGCATCAAACTGTAGATTGTTTCAGTCTTGTAACCAACGCCAAACCCTGCGGTAGATCCCCCAGATTTGTATTGTTAAAGCCCTGAACCGTTTCGAGAAGTGCCAACTTTGGCCGTTGAGAATACGCGCCTTGTCGCATGAGCCTCGGCCGGCCCGTACCGCGCACTATGACGCCCGCAGCGTGAGTTGCGTTTAGCGAGGACTCTGCTGGCTCCACTAATAATTCGAAGTCATGATGCCTCAATTACAGTTTCGTTGTTTCTGTCATGATAAAGTTGTGAAGATACTCGGGTTGAGAGATGAAGAGGCTACACGCTGTTTTCGACGTCACTCGAGTGGACGATATCGCCCGTCTTTCTTGTAGTCTACTAAGCTCCCTTCAAGACTAAAATAATAATATATGAAAGAATATTCTTCCCTTACGAAATCTCCTTTTCCCATTCTCGGCCGATGTGTCCGGCTTTCGGATCATCAGGTCCATGACAACAACTCTAATCCCCACTCACAGCCCTAAAATTCGCAAATCGCCCCCCAGTCTCCGCTGTCAGATCCAATCTAACTCCACTGTCGTCATGGTCAGCGACTCCGGCGCTTCCGTCACATTTTCCCCTTCATGCAGTCTCTTTTTTTCCTTCCCTCCCTTCCATTCACTTCCCTCAAAACCACCACCCACGAACCAGAAAATAGGATTATCCATATCTCCGGGTTATCATATCATACCCTCCGATCTCGCTGTCCCCCATGGCTTCTACTCACGAAGCTACCGGCGCTCCAGCCGCCCGCATCACTTCTACTGCGTCCACCATTGCGGACTATGCTTATCCCTATGGCCATCTGGGGCATTTGACGCAGAAGCAGGAGGAGACTTTTGTGCAGTTTAAGAAGGTCCTTGAGGAGAGGGGTCTTGTGAAAGTTGGACCTCCGCCTTCTCATGATGATCCTACCATCTTGTAGGTTTTCTTGGAGACGATTGATAAGCAGGGTTCTAACAGCTTTTCTTCACAGGCGATACTTGCGCGCGCGAAGATGGAACGTCGAGGATGCGTTTCAGCAATTCAAAGCGACAGAAGATTGGCGCAAGGCAAACGATTTGGACGTGTTGTACGATACCATTGATCTAAGCGCCTATGATTTCAGCCGTCGCCTGGTTTGTCTCACGGAATCCTCGGGAATGTTAAGCACTGACTCTGTACCTGCAGTACCCCCAATGGACCGGCCGACGCGACCGTCGCGGAATTCCCCTCTACGTCTTTGAAGTCAAGACCCTCGACTCCAAGACCGTCCACGAGTATGAAAAGGTCGGCGCATCGAGTACCTTCTCCAAAGCCAAGTCCGACGGCAAGACGCCAAACGGCCTGCTGCGCTTATTCGCTCTGTACGAGAACTTGACGCGCTTCAATATGCCGTTCTGCACACAGCTTCTCGACCGCGAACATCCCGAGGTTCCTATCACGTTGAGCACAAACATTGTGGATATTTCGGGCGTGGGGTTGAAGCAGTTCTGGAATCTTAAGCAGCATATGCAGGCTGCTTCACAACTGGCCACGGCACACTACCCCGAGACGCTGGATCGCATATTCGTGATTGGTGCGCCGGCATTCTTCAGCACTGTTTGGGGTTGGATCAAGCGTTGGTTCGATCCCATTACTGTTTCCAAGATTTTTATTCTTGGTCATCACGAGGTCAAGAGTGTTCTGGAGCAGTACATTGAGCCACGAAACATCCCCAAGAGGTATGGTGGCGAGCTTGACTACAACTTTGGAGAACTCGGTAACCCTGATCCTAACTGGGAGGGTGTCGTCGAGTTTGAGAATGGACACAAGACGTTCCCTAACGGGCCGTTGTTGTGGGAGGAGGATACCAATGGAAGACTAGTCTGTATGGCCAAGGGTTCCAAGGACGGCCAGCCCCGAAACGAGAGAATCTGCACAATCCCCAAAACATTTGGTCTCGCGCCCGTGGTAGAAATCTCTAGCGGCGAAACAGCCGTCGAGACACCAGCGGAAACCACCGACGCTGCCGCCCTCAACGGAAACGGCCACCCCGTATCTCCCCAAGGAACACATGATGACGGTGTCCAAACTGACGATGCTCTTCTGAGCGGCGACGTGAACGAGAAGCTGAAGCTGCAGGATGACAAGCCTGTCGTGGCTCAGACGACTACTGCATGATGGAAGTATTATATCCTAGAGATGGCGAAGACTGGCATACCCTGGAAGCAAATATTTGGATAAGATGGTTTGAAGTACAAGATGGACTGTATTGGTCGAAGTACACGGAGTATATCCCTTTCTGTTTGGCGTATCATGTTTAGAACCTCCCGTTGAAGCGGTGATATGGTTGTGAATATATAATCGTGATTCCCTGTTAATATTTGAACAATTACCCTCTTTATTCTGTTGCCAATCTTTTGTCTATGACTCAAGCTTTGAAACTCCAACCAGTTATATGGTGGTTTAACGTCTATACCATCTCTGGAACCTCTGGCCTCGTAATATATCCCCTTCTATTCCTCCACTGTGTAACCCCCCTCTCAAGCTCCCCCCACGTAACTCCGTCTCTAACAAGGCACATCGTCACCCCTAAACTCTCCTTATCTCTATTCCTCGGCTCATCATCAAAAAACAGCATGTCCTCGTACTTGATCCCTGTCCTCTTCTGCAAGCTCTCAAAGTGCTTGATTTTACACCCCGGATAGATCTCCAACAAGCCCTCAAACACATCTAGCGCTTTCTTCGGCTTTCCGCCCTCTGGTCCAGTGATATGTAGCATCTTTAACAAATCCCGCGCAAGACTCGGTGCAGAAGTCCGCGATGCCACGCCGATTTTAATACCGGCGCGTGGTAAAGCGTGAAGAATGGCGGGGACGTCGCTGAAGAAACCATAGTCCTCGCCGTATCGGTCTGTGGCGCTCGTGTGTGACGAGTTTGGTTTTAGGGGCGGTGTTACGTGGGTGTCGACCCAGAATGGCCAGAGGGTGTAGTCGAGATCGAAGACGATAAGCTTGGGGAGAGGAAGGGTCGGATCGGCGAGGGAGGATGGGAGGGCGATGGATGATGTTGATGCGGTTGAGATAGTGGAGAGGGTCGAGGTGCTCGGCGGGAGCGGGTTTTTGGAGAGTTTCTTTGGCATTTTGAGATTAATGAGATCAAGGGTGATAGAGGTGAAGAGCGATGTGGTGATGGGACTTTGGTGTTGAGAAGTTGGGACTTTTTTCTTATCGCCCCGCGGTGGGGGGATGTGACGTCGGTGATGTGCGTGCTCTGACCAGGCAGCTAACGTTGCTACTATGATCGGCACGTCTTGACTTTTACATCCACTCTTCGGTCTTGGGTTCAACGGTCAACGTTATATAGCGGTTCTATACTTTATGCTTTTTTTTTTTTTTTTGGCATAATCTCGGACGGAGTATCATAACGAAAGACTGTTGCTGGGCTCTAACCAAGATGTCATCCCACTTTTGTCATTATTAGCTCCTGTGATCTATGTTAGTTTTCTGTTATTTCCTTCGTTGCTCTGTAACAAAGATTCATGGCATTCAAGTCTTTACTTTCTCCAGTAACCTGCACAACTACTTTATGCTTGGTGAATGACCATGTGGAAGTTATCTACCTCTTGTCTTTTCACATAATCCAACAGCAGTTAGGACTTTCGTAGCAACATCTCATAAATACAATCCTTCATTATGATTGTGATATTTTCCGTCGCATTGAATCTCATTACTCAGTCTTGGCCAGTCAAGGTTGAATGTCAACCTCTAAATTCCTACTTCGGCTACCCCGCACTCTCAGCGACTTGATTGCGGGGAGGCAATTTACGGGGCCCTCTTCAGCAGAATGGAACACATCTAATTGGCCGAGGTTATTAGTCCAAGTCGGGGGACATTTCCCCATTTAAACTTGGACATTTGCCTGACTCTTTTTAACCTGAAAGAACTGATTTCTTTTTGCCGAAACGCTGCAATCCCCTGGGTACTAACCCCTGCGACATGCATATGCCGGTGAGCATACGTCTAAGAAGTGAGCGATTCTGTGCTTCTGTGCGTCATTCTTGACGATCTGGACGTCTTCAGGGGTTGGTCACCAAGATCGACTCATTCACGCGACACGGCCAATTGAGTGATTGACAGGCACGGACAGAAGCATTCATGATGGCTAAGAGAACGTGGTCGGACTCTGCTGCGGCGACCAGTGCTGATACGGCGGTATGTCTTGACATCTCATTGCGAGAATTGGCTGACAAGACAGGCCCCGACACCGGCTCGTCCAAATGGGAACGGGAGAACCGCCTCTCATCGGCAAAGCATCACGGGCGTCGTGTCCAACGACGGTACTGTTCCTCAGATCTCACGCAAGATCAAGGCGTGTGCAGCATGTCGGAAACACAAGGTGAGACTGAGACCTACCGCGCATGCTCGTGTGAGTGAGAGCTGATTGTGGCCGTAGATCAAATGCTTGATGGATGAAAGTGGCCCGCCATGTCGGAGATGCGCAGAGCGAAATCTAGGATGTGTCTTGAGCAAAAGTCTCCAAACAATCATGGATGAAAAGTCACAGTAAGCCTTGCCCTTTCATCACTCGCCTCAAAATAACCAACACATTCAGATTCTCCGAGTCAGTGGTCCAAGATCTGGAGCAAATGCACAGCGCTCTAAGACAAGTCATGGCCAAACTCAGCCTCCCAGAACTTCCACCCCTACAAAGTATCAACTCTCGAGAAGAAGGGTCACCACCCAAAGACGACCACCACGCAAATTCTTCACATCATCTATCTGTATCACAAGAGGAATTCCGCGGCCCTTCGTGCGACAACTCACCGAAAGCGACGCCCGAGGATGAGGGCCTTCCTTATGTGCCTATCCACTCACTCTATACTCTTACTAAACTCAGTGCTTTACGATCGCCCGATAATCCTGAAGCTCAGAAGGGGAATGCTATCAACGACTTTATCGCTCGCGGTGCGCTCTCGCTGGCAGATGCAGAAAGTCTCTTTTCTCTGTATCGCGACCGTTTAGATCGGTATATGTACGGAATCGGTTGTCGATACATGACCCTCGAAGAGCTCCGCCGCAAGAGTCCAATTCTCTCCGCTGCTACACTCACTGTAGCAGCACTGCACGATCCAAAAGCCGACAACATCTACGGGATCTGCAGTGGAGAGTTCCGAAGACTGATGGAAAAGTCAATGTTTGAGCGTCGCATCGATCGTGATTATCTTCGCGCCATGTGCGTTGCTTCATATTGGCTTAGTGACCTCTCTTGGATGCTTTCGGGATATGCTATTCGACGCGCGGCGGAGTGTAATTTGCATAATAGCTATAATCAGGCTATCAAGGAGCAGAGTCAGGAGGCCGCGGATTGCGCGCGGTTGTGGTATATACTGTATATCTGTGATCAGCATCTTGCTACTTTGTACGGACGGCCCTCGATTGTCCAGGAGGATTCGTCGATTCAGGGGTGGGAGCAGTTCTTGAAATCACCGGTTGCGACGGAGGAGGACAAGCGGTTGACTGGCCAGGTTATGCTGGTTAGTATCCTGCGAAATATTCGAGAGCTCTTTGGTACGGATAAGGGTGAGCCGATTCCGAGGGTATACCTGAATCACATACTGCAGTTCAGACGGCAGCTCGATGAGTGGTATACCCGATGGATGGGAGAATTGCCTGGTAAGTCAACATCAACGCTTATCCCCGAGTTATACTGACCCTTGGCAGAACAATGGACCCAGATCGGCTCGTTCCCTCGAAAAGGCACAATTCTTCACTACAACTTCGCCCAGATCCATCTCTACTCACACATCTTCCGCGGTCTCTCTAACGACGCCCCCATCCCTCACTATTTCCTCGACTGCGCCATGCAAGCCGTCAACGCCGCAACAGCCATCATCGACCTCATAATAACCGACCCAGACGTCGCAGTCGGCATCGTAGGGATGCCCTCGTACATGCTCTCCATGACGGCCTTTGCCTGCATGTTCCTCATAAAAGTTGCAGTCAAGTACGGCAGCGATCTGATTGAGCGCCAGCGCGTTCACGATCTGACGACGAATCTGGTTCGTCAGTTCAGGTCGCTGAAAGCTGGGAAGTGGCATCTTGCGAATCTCATGGCGGGCGGGTTGGAGCGCATGACTGCGACGTTGGCTACACCAGATCTGGGACAGGTGCAGCCTGCGGTGTATAATAACACGGTTGGGCATGTTGACATGGTGATGCCGGGGAACCAGGTGTATACTGACATGGATGGGGATACGTTCTTTGACTACGACATGAGCTTTGGGCTCTCGCCGGTTTTTAGGTTTGATCCGAGTATGTTTACGGTTGATGCCTCGGGTCAGTCGCTGCCGACGTATCCTCAGGCTGATTATGGGATGAGGCCGCAATAGGATGGACAATGGGCGTTTGTTTGGGAATACCTGGTTGTTTATATGTGCTGGGACTTGAGTATGAATCTGAAGAGATCATCTTATCCGTTTTATGGCTGAAGACACTCCGTGATCGGATAACTACCCCATATCTGAGTAAACCACGCCTTGAGTATCATATCTGCTCCCCCAATCTACATGACGATCCCCTCCACAGTTTGTGCCTCTCGGGTTTCGTTCCGTGGGTTCGGCTCCGCATCATCTTCTGCGGGGGACACGGATAACCTCATCCACCCCGCGATAGTGGATCAATCTTATCCGACGAGACCTTCATTTTAAACACATCAACTCACTCACCTCGTCACTAACACAATCACTAGCCAGCCTATACCAAACACTAAAATGGCCAATACACAGCATATCCTCATCACAGGCGCCGGTGGCTTCATCGGCCAGGAAATCATAGTCCCTCTTCTCAACTCCTCACCCTCCATCCATCTCACAATAACCGACATCTCTGAGCCTCCTGTCCCAGCTCAACATGCCCAACGCATAACATCTCTTGCTGCAGATCTCACCAATATCTCTGTCGTCGAGCAACTCGTAACCTCACAACCCTTTCAGGCAGTTTATCTCTTCCATGGGCTCATGTCCAGCGGATCAGAAGCGAATCTCGATCTCGGTCTTAAGGTCAACGTCGATTCAGTCCGCTATGTTCTAGACGCTCTGAGGAAGAAACTACCCGGAGTCAAGGTTGTTTTTTCGAGTTCCTGTGCTGTTTATGGACCGGAGGAAGGATTCGTCACTGAACAGACACTGCCGCAACCGAGAACTTCGTATGGTGCGGAGAAGCTTATCGCTGAGTTGTTGGTGAATGACTTTTCGAGGAGGGGCTTGATCGATGGGCGCATCGTGAGATTGCCAACTGTCGTAGTTCGACCTGGAAAGCCCTCCGCCGCAGCATCGAGTTTCGCCTCAGGTATAGTCCGCGAAAGTCTGCAGGGCATTCCCAACATCCTCCCCGTGCCCAAGGATGTATCAATGTGGATCTGCAGCCCTGCGACTGTCATCAAGAACCTGATCAAGATCAAGGATATACCTGCTGACAAGTTCGGAGAGTCGAGGATTGTGAATCTTCCGGGCATTACTGTTAGCGTTCAGGATATCCTCGATGCTGTTGAAAAGGTTGGTGGGAAAGAGGCGGTGGGCTATGTTAAAGACGAGCAGAACGAGGCGTTGTACAAGATTGTTAAGAGCTGGCCGCCGTGGTTTGATGCAAGCAGGGCCAAGGGGCTTGGATTGGATGGGGATGGGGAGTTGGTTGATGCTGTCAAGGCTTTTCAGGAGAGATTGAAGAGTTCATCGTAGGACATTTATTATTAAGTGATTCTAACTCTTTCAATTTATAACGGGTATAGTCAAACATCTCGCAGCTCCTCTCCTACAGCTTTGAAGTTCTGGCTCTTCGTGAGACTGAACTTGGCTCAATACGACCAGACGTGACTAAGTGATCAACATCCAAAGTGTTGACAAGTTCAGGTGTTGCTTGATCCAGGCTGGTAATGCCCGCGAGCCTCATTGAGGTCTCCAGCTCATCTTTGAGGACTGCAGCAGCGTTAGTATTCGTCGTACAAAGACCATGACGATGACTTACTCTGTGAAAGGTGCTCGACCCCCTTTTGGCCATACACCAATGAATACAAGAACGGTCTTGCGATCCCAACAGCTGTAGCGCCTAGGGCAATGGCCTTGAGGATATCAGATCCACGCTCAAAGCCTCCGTCGATGAAGATTTCAAGATGGTCAAAGGCTTCGGGGAACCGCTTTCGGACTTCGAGGAGGATGAGGATAGAGGCTTGAGCACTACAGATCCGTCAGAAACGCTCAATTGAAAGTGAATGGTGGAGGACTTACCCATCGAGAGATCTTCCACCGTGATTACTCAACATCACACCCTCAACACCATACTCAACCGCTAGCTTCACATCCTCCACAGTCTGAACCCCCTTTAGCACAATCGGCACAGAGCTCTCCCGTCTTATCCACTCCAAATCCTCCCACGACAGGCTCTTATCAATATACTGCCCCATCAACCGTCCAAGTCCACTGCCCTTACCATCTTTACTGCTCTCACTGCCGCTCATGGCAGATTTTATAACAACAGCTTGGGGGGCTCGTTCATCGGCTTCGCGTTTTCCGGGAACGGGGGCGTCGACGGTCACGAAGATGGCTTTTATACCTAGAGAGCGAGCGCGGCGGAGGAGTTCGATTGTTTCAGGGCGGTGGGAGTTTACGTAGAGTTGGAGGAAGAAGGGATGGCCTGGGGGCGCTGCGCCGATGATGTTGGGGAGAGAGTAAGAAGCGTTGCTTGAGATCTTACAAGGTCAGTCGATATTCACTGTGAAGATGGTAAGGGACTTACAATCTCAAAGATTCCTTCACTAGCAGCTGCTCTGCTCCAACCAAGCTCACCATCCGGATGCGCCAGCGTCGCCATGGCAGCAGGGCACATGATGAACGGCGCCTTACTCTCCAGGCCGAGAATATTCCTCTTTATACTGACTTCAGCGACATTCCGCAGAATTCTCGGGCGCAGCATGACTCGGCGGATGAGCTCCTTGTTCTTGGAGACTGTGACGAGATCGGTGGCCGCGGAGGAGTAGAAGGCCCATGCTTTTGGTGACAGCGCTTTTTGCGCGGCGAGAGAGAAGTCGTGTGCTGAGAGGATTTGATCGAGGGATGGGACGGAGGAGGGGAGTTGGATTTCTGGGGTTGTTAGTGAGTGTTTTGTGCGAGAGGGTGAGAGTGAATACCTCGAGGGGGTGGGATGTTGGGAGATTCAGACTCCATTGCTGCGAGATCACTCATGATGGCGGATATAATTGCAATTAGTCAGTCTAGAAATAAAGCTAGTTGTTACAGTATGCAATGGAGATAATAGTTCTACTGCTATCGTCGGCTCATCAGGCACCGTCTTCTTATATCTTTACGTAGTATCCGCAGATCATCTTAGCTCGATATATCAGTCCCCGCAATCGGACTCCTCACCCTTCATCATGACCCGTCTCTCGGGCTATTTTGGCGCGAGTGGCACCGCGGCATTGACACGGTCATGTTGCCGATGGCCCAGATTTGCTTTGATCGGCCTTCTCTCCGATGTACTCTGCAGCACCCAGCGACAAAGAAATGGAGAGAAAGGTTATGCCTAATCATACAAGAACTCTCATTATCTAACTTTTATCTCATTTTTAATCTGGAGTTCTAGGGTTCAGCCGATTTTCGGAATAGTGAAGCTCAATGTGCTACCGGCTTGTCTCAGTTTCCTTCATGATCTGAGACTATGTTTCGAGCAAGTCATGATGGAAAGATGAATATATTAACCGTACGCAGGCTAATGTCACTGATTGCTTCCATTAATATCTCTCACACACAACTTGGTTCATCCCCACAGTGAACGAAGCCAACTCCGAGCAAGAACTTCGACTACTTCATTCACCCAGCATCTGCTTGCTTCACTCATCAAACTCCATATCGATCGAAATATCTGATATTACAATATATACTACCCTAATAACACACTCCCTACTCAATAACAATATCCTCTCCCAATCTCCGAAGCGGCAACTCCTCCACCAACTTCTCCAGCCGTCCACATCTCTTGACAACATCCTTCGCCTCCTCTGGAAATCCCATCCTCATCCTTCCAACCCTCTCCCATACGATTCTCCCCTCCCTCTCCGTCCTCTCAACAACAAGCAGCATCACAAGCGCCTCTTCCACAAACCACAGCACTGTCATTTGTTCACCGCGCGCATGGCGCTCAATGTACTCTCGCATTGACCCTGCGCCGCGACTCATCCGTATGTCTACACTGACGCGGTTGAAGATCCATCCGTCGGGGTGAGAACGGGCTTTTACGCGGTCAAGAACGAACGGGTTTGGGACGTGGATGCCGTAAGGGCGGATGTGTAGATTCGGTGGTGAGGGTGGCATGCCAGTAACGGCCGTCGAGGCGCCAAAGTCATATGCCACGCTTCCATCGCGGTTAACGAGGACGATGTTCGGTGAGTACGTCCAGCGGATAGAATTAGGGTCGTTGCGTGACACGTGTGTGGCGGAGACGTAGTGATGGTGATTATGCTTGCGTTGAACGGCTTTCGTATCAGGATCTACCACTGTGATAGAGGAGTAGAGATCAACGGGGCCTTTCCAACCTGCCCATGTCCAGCTGGGCATGTGAGGACGTCTTGTGGCGATGACGCCTTCTTTGTGGTGCCAGAAACATGTTGACAGAGCAAAGATGTCGCGTGTGCGTGGGAGGCCTTGGACTGCTGGTCCTTGGTCCATTTGTGGTGCCCAGAGGGGAATACCGAGGATGTTGAACATCTTCCCGCGACCGACGGTCGTCTCAAGACGTCTTAGCATGCCGAGGAACGCATCTAGCGAGTCTCGGTCGTACGTCAAGTCTCGTCTCGTGTAGTTTCCGATATGCTGGTCCGCCTCTCGGAAGATACTCAGCGTGCTTGGATCTTCAGCCTTGCCTGGTAGTCTCTTCCAACGCTCCCAACTTCCATCAACGAATGAAACACCGTTGAATAGACCAGGACGCATAAAGTCGCACATCCGCTGTTCTTCCATGTCATGGTAATACTCAAGCGGTAGGATGAGTGATTCAGGACAGCACATGCCCCCGCACTCCCAGTACATCTGCTGATCCGTAAAGATCAAGCGCCGCCTCGCAAGGAGACCTTCTTGATACGTCCAGCCTCGCTGATACCACGTTGAGTTCTTAATCGCCAACCGTGGATCCTGGAGACTTGACACAAGTGTGATGTTGGAGTTGACGAATTCGTACTTTGGCTGAGCCGGTCGTGTTCGTGATCCAACACCAGGAAGACCATAATCCGCATCATCACCACAAGCTGCGATGATGGCTAATATAGCACCTTCGAAAATATCATCCATCCTCGCAATCTGCTGCATCCGCTCAGCGGGCTGAACCTCGTCCATACAGAGGCGGTCAACCCAGAGATATCTGATGCCGAGATCTTTGGTCGCGATGACAGCATCCCATACAACCTTGGGCCATGTTTCCGTCGTTTTGTTTCCCCAGACATAACTCAAAGCCGCATACCGTTCTGTGATTGAAGCAGTGACCACCTGAGGAGGATTCTTTGCGCAGTCGACGAGCTTAAAACCCGGCATCTCGCGCGTAACGGGTTTTCGGCCACATCGTCCCTGGTGATAGAATTCGCAGAACCGTAGCCAGTCCACTCCAATGCTCATATCAATCACACCCTCCAGTTCACGGCCCCAAATACCACGTTTCTGCCAACCGGCATTATCGGTCATAGAATTGGCACGCGAATGCTTCCCTTCTGATCTAGCGCTGAGGAGTTCATTCGGCGGCTCAGGCATTGTTCGATAGAGCATACCCGACCCGCGGAACCAATCAGCACTCACATCCCAGCTCAACGCGCCATCACCGCTCTTTTTGGGAACCACGCCTAGATATGCTGGGCTGGCGCCTTTGATCTTATTCCTTGCTGAGTGGCCCTGTTCAAACATGCTCTGGTTGTCGATGAGGTAATTTGTATCGCGACTTGAGAAGCCGGAGAGATATAGATCACCTTCTCCCTCGCTGGGAATGTGCACTGAGAGGAAGAGCTTGCAGAGGGGACATTTTGTGATGAAGCGATTCTCTTCGAGCTCCTTTAACCGGCCCAACGAATGCTCCTTGTTCTCAAAAGTATCCGCAGATGTCGGATTCAGGGCTCTCATGAAGAAATCATCCATAGTGTCAAACGTAGAGTCGATATCAGCCGCCCAGCCCGCACACGCAGTGCACAGATTGGGGTCTTGGGGCTGCCCTCCTGATCTATCAGAATGCGCCGAGGGACTGCGACTCTTGCGCCAGCTGATCCTCCGAATGAGAGAAGCTCTCCTGGGCTCTCGGTCGTCATCAGCCGGGGGAGGATCCACGGTGAGATGCTGCATCATGTTCTTGAGTGGATTCCGTGAGCGACGCCTCTCGACGCCACCGCCTGGTGAGACGGGAGGCGTGATGGTCGGAGTGCCTGGGTCCAGCATGTCCGGCATTTTGTCACATGCAACCGTCTCTGAGTCTTGAGAGGGTGAGATTTGGTGAGATTTGGGTTCGGCTGCCCGATGATGAAGTCGTTTTGGCGCCGTTGAAGCTCCGTGATTCTCGGGGGGAAACCGGATGTCTTTGACCCCCGTCTCGGCTGCTAGATTCCGGTTCTCCACTCTTGGTGCTGGCGCCAAAGATAAAAAAAGAATAGAAGGGGAAAAAAGAGCAGGGGGTATTGTATTTCTTATGAGTGGCGTTCAAATAAGGGGAATAAACGCTGGAGAGAAAATAAAAAGGGAGAGTCGAGAAGTAGGACACTCAGTAAATGATGAGTACGGAGTAGGCGGTCACTATAAAAAGATGCAGAGCCGCTGCCAAGTGAAATATCAGGCGGTTATTTCTGAGATCAATACAACCAACAGAACCTGTCAAACTCGTTAGAACGCGGCGCTCGTTGGTTCGTGAAACGGGGCTTGGGGGCCAAGTGATGGAGACAAAGAGAAGACAAGAGGAAGCGGTAAAGAAGAAGAAGAAGAAGAAGAAGAAGAAGAAGAGACTCTTTCAAGTACAAGAGAAGAGTCGTCAAATATTAGACAAGAGTCGCTGATGGTATATTACTCGCCCCAAATTAGATACTGGCAGAAAAAGCGGCAGCGAGATTCTATCCGAGATGAACACAGCAAGGATCAACTGAGACATCCACACGGAGTAATTCTCAACCTGGGCGATATAATACCACCAAAAACACTCGAACAAATAATTATTGCATTGAACGAAATAAAAGAGCCTGATTCTTTTTGTGAACGAGGCTGGTGATGCACAGCCTCACTTGGCGATGACTTGGCAGCTCGAAAAAGATGCAGAGGTTGAAAAAGAGTGCGTCGAGATTCACGATGACGTAATTTAATGATTGTGAAACAGCCTCACAATCACTGACGATTGTGCTCTGCATCAGGTAGGCTTGAGTGAGCTGTACAAGTGGGTTGTTGTTGGTTTGTTTTTGATCCTTTTATGGCGCAGCGATCACTGAATCTCACTCAGATCAAACGCTTTGACGGTATGTACCCTGTAGGATCTGGATTGATCCGCAGCTAGAGAGATGATCCTATCGCCAAAGATAGATCATGAGTGCGGCAGGATCTCACTGTCAAGGCACTGCCCTGTTCAAGAATGATCCCATCAAGTCATCGAGTCGAGTTTGGATTCAAGGGCATACAAAGCTAAGCTAAGGTAGTGGGTTCATCTGCGTGGAACAGTTTGGTGTAGATCATGTCAACCTTGAAGCGGGGAACATTGCTTTTTTTCTCTGCGTTACCCTATAGCATCATGGTAATCTGATAATCACGCATACCTCATTCTACTGTTACTTCTCTTCATTCATCCTTCCACTGGGTGAACGTCGTCGCGCCCATGTCAAACCGGACCGTCGCGCTCTTCCACGCCAACGTCCGAACCAGAAACGCCATCTCTTGGACCGTCACCATGAAACAGTCCAAAAGAGGGGTCAAATTCATCTGGTCTTATCCACCTCTAGCATAATTCCAGCCTAGCCCCCAACGGTTGCAGCGGCTATCTCAGGCTTGTCAAAGATCATCTATGTCTATCTCTTGCATGTGATGTTGTTTAGTCTAGAGCTATGAAACTCTAATAGCCTCACCATGCACAATATCATGTCGATCCGATAATAACTACAGGAATCGAGATCTATATGCTAATGACTAGTTTCATGTACGGCGAATCAGGATATCACATGACATTAGGTTCATGTTCAAGGCATGCAAGCTTCAATTGTCTCTAAAACTGTGCTACATCGAAAGTTGGCGGTTCCAGTTCATTGCCAGCATGTCTCTTTCTTTCTTTCCATTTTGTCCATTGTACTTCCGACTTGCTCATTGATCTCGCATCGAGATGCCTTCCTGTATCGTGTCATGGAAGCATGGCCCTTGAAGGCCTGCGAGTGGTTGTCATTGCCGAGGGTCGTTGGTGATGGAAGAAGGAATTTAGTGCTATCAAGTAATTAGGAGATGAATTCAACACATGGCATGGTGTCTGGTAGGAGCTAACCTGGCAGCAAGAGCAGGTGGAGCCGCAGGCAGAGGCCTCGTGGTTGCAGCAAGAGCTGGTTACTGTTAGCTGGATGCCTTGATGCTGCATCACTACAGCTCGTTCAAGCTCGAGGTGTATGGAGTTGCAGTGGCAGATTGAGAGGAGCTCACCAGGGAGACATGTTGATAGTTGTTGGTGAAGAAGGTCTTCGAAAAAAGTTGTAAGTGTTGAGTGTGTTGAAGAGTGAGATTGTTGGATGATGAACAAACCTCGATTTGAGCGAGATGAACCGCCCTTCTTATACTTTTCCAACCCTCATATTCTCTGCTATCTTCGATTATCTCCATCTCCCAGTTGCCTGATCATCGCATCCAGCGTGGGTATGGGCGTGTGTGAAGGTGGGAGTGACTCCACTCCATGTGCATCACCAACTTGTCTCGAGTCCAACCAAGTCTCAGGGTCCTCCCAAGTCAAAGTGACCTTCACCCCGCATGCCCATGTACAATGTGGGATACCCATGCTTCTGTAATTGGCCGAGATGATGCATAGTGGTTGCGCCGAGCCTCCACTACAGGGAGAGCTCTCCACCGTGAAGCTCCAGCTCAAGCTCTACTCGCGCCGTCCCGAGATGCAACCACTGCCAAACGAGTTTCATGGCCGCCAGTGTCGCAACGTAGACTTGGTCCTATTGAACCGATCGGTATTATATGTGGAACTGGCAGTTTCTTTCCAGAAGAGGTAGGATTGGCATGCTCCTGAGGCCTGCTGCTGACCTCGCAGTGGGATCGCCACGTAACGCATGCAGATGTAGTTCCCAAGACATACCCAGTATCTATGGATGTGTTAGCTTGAGACGATTCCCGATAGCTCAGTCTAGCTGCCAGGGACAAGGAAACGCTTGAAGCAAGTCATGCTTCTATGGAACTTGGACATTTGGGAGTGGGGGGTTTATCCCAGCGATGATAGGGCTTTGGATCGGCTCAAGCCGGACTGACTAAAATAGCTTCGTTCCTTGCCCACACCGGTGAGTAGGGGCCTGAGCTAGGGTTGCAAGAGAAAGGTGAAGAAGGATGTTGTACTCGAGCCTCGAGACCCTGTGTTGAAGCCGGGGTAGTTCCCCTTTGGGCATACCGAGATGTCTTGTCCTGTACGTGGACGAATTAAGAGAATCGATATGCCGGATGGGGGTACGTAGAGCGAGAAGGTGTAAGAGGAAGCGATGAGAATGGATATGAACATGTGAGAGGAATAAGAGTTAGACTTATTCGCCGAGTGGGGTATCGAACCAAGACAACGAGACGGATAATGTGAGGCAACCAATAGCAGACGAGCTATGTCTGGTGGATGGTCATGTTAAAGTGAAGCCAACGACAGTCGAGTAACCTTTGCCGCGGAAATGATAATCAACAACCAAGATAATCATGCAGTAGCTGCAAAGAGAGGGCTAGTTCGTCATCGTGATATGTGAACGTGACGAACCAGTGTGATGAACAGGCCTATCAACAACGACGGAGTGTGATAGGCACAACTGAGACGGATCGATGAGGGATAATCGAGAACAACGTGGGCATGGATGGGACCACAAAAGCCAATACATTGGCGGTTCAGAGTCAATTAGTTCTGTACCATTCATGCATGCATCCCGCGCATGCAGCTTTAGCAAGATTGGGCAATGATTGTTGTGTTGGGCCCTCTTACAACAAGCGAGGATGGGAAACACAAGGCAGTGAAGGATATCCCAAAGCACTGGGGAAAGCTCAGGACTAATACGCCCGTGCATGATGAGACTTTAGTCATAGGAAACCCATCGGGCTACCGGAGGTGTGGGTGCGGACGTGGGAGTGTAAATGGGACTGAGTGTGTGTGATTGATCCGTGGTAAACGATGAGCTGTCGTGACCCACGTCTAACGCGGCAAACGGACATGATAATAGGAAAGAAGATGTTTTGAGGGAAATAACGGAGAGAAAGAGGGGCTAGAGAAAGAAAAAGCCGAGACGTAGGAGATAACGGCGGAGACTTACACCTGTGCATGACGATCATGCTAGGCCATGAGAATGCCTACTGTCTTCAACACCAGGTACCTCTGGTGAAGTGATTGATATTGGATCAGGTAAAGACAGGCGTCTTCTAATCTGCCCTTCTACAACACACCAAGGGCAGAGCAACATCAGCTCATCATGAGCATCAACTACTTCGCTACATCATCATCACACACTAAAGTCCGCTATTACACGGAGGCAATCCAGGATCCAGGCATCGCTTCCATACGGGGGGAACTGAAAGAGTACCCGCCCGGTCTAAGCTGATAGTAATGACGCCCGAGTTGGCCTTGTATCCAGTCATAATAATATCAAGGCGTGGGATGGGGACAAGGTCTCGGAACTCGGCTGGGTAGTTTGTATCATCATGGAAAGTCGAACCGGGATATGTCTCGTGGGGGGACTCAGGGACATGGCTTCGTCGTGAGACTCAGGAGTAATAAGGCCGTGATAATGGGGCCATGGGCCGTGGACCTTGTGAGAGGACGTGGGTGAGGTAAATGTTGTATCCACGGTCGGAGAAGCTGAGTTGAGTTGAGTCCGGGTTGAGGTCGAGGCTGGTACCGAGGGAGACCGAAGGGAGCTATGAACAAAAGGACGCGGATTCTCGATAAAAGAGACGGGTTCCGTGATGATTGATTCGGGTGGCTGAGGATAGTCGAGCTGCTGTTGCATTACTCCCATGGAGGAACATGAGTCCAACGATCCATGGTACTTTTCGGGTATAGCAAACTGACACTGACCAGAGAAGTATTCTCTCCCATGTCTAGGGCGATTCAAGACTTTCTCTTGCCATCAGCGATGAACGATCAAGCAAGTGCTTGTTCATCTTGAGGGCTCCAAGAGTCAAACCAAGGGACGACCTCATTCTTATACTCATTTCTCACCGTCTCAGCCTTATCAACAGCCCCCAGGGTCCTCCCGCTAGACGCGGCAACAATGATGCAACGCACACTATATCAGCATCGACAATATCCTAGATCAAGTCTGTTTCTGGCTGCTTTTCGAGGCCATCGCATCAAATTTGGTGGTGTTGGCACTGGAAAAGACATCAGGGTTGCCCATCAAGGTGCTCACTTGTCTATCCGGGTTCTCAAAACCAGACAGGGCAGGCGCATGACGATAGTGACGTGATGGGAAGATACAACTCAGTTTCACTGAACTTGGTGAACAAGAGATGTATTCTTATATCTTGGGCTTAAAACGACCTTTATGGATAGAACATAATTGGTTGACTGATGAAAATGGTGTTATGGTTAATTACCTACCTACTGTGAGATGGTGGCAGAGTGATGAAACAGCCAAATTGTTACTGCCTGAGCCGAATGACTTCATCTGAAACTCTTGAAATGAATTCTATATCAAAGTGAGACTTGAGTAAACCCTTACACTCTTTTCAAATATGTAAAGGACCTCTTGTTGGTATGTGTACTCCCAGCTCCAGCACGACTTGCTTTCCATCATGTGTGCCACAACATCTATACCCCTGACCTCAACCGATTAGATACTCCCTCTCTATTCCTGCCAGCATCCGATCCAACTTCTTTAATCCTCATTCTTTGACCAAAGAAGCTGCCCGATCCAAAAAATCAAAGACCATATTCATCTGACAGCATCGCCCGCATTCCTCAATACTCGAATGATATGCCTGGAGATAAAGCTATTTTTGCGTCTGTGACCCTTTCAGCCTTGATATTTCACATCAGTTATACGGTATTCCGTCCATGTATAATCAATCCTGACCAAACAGCTAAACTTCCATCAGCTTCACGATGAAGCCACTTGCCTAGCAGGCTCGCCCTCCCGTACATCGATATATCCTCATCTTTCCTCGACTGAGCATAATTCACTGTCGTGTCTCTTGTAATGCTTCCATTCACTCGAAATCAAAATTGTACTTTTTGTCTAGTTGCTTGGGTTTGGGAGACCCTACATTCGATGTCACAACACTCTCAAACCCATCATCTTGTCCGCAAGTTTGAATATCTCGGCGTTACAAAAGCTCCAAATCTTCAACTCTACATTATGGCCATGAATGTAATATGAGAAGGTTGGATAGACCATCCGTTTCGGATAGTATCACGGCATGCCTTTTTGCCTTTTGCTTGTTGGGTCGAGTGTAGCATTACCTCGCCTGCCACTGTTTAGCGTCAAGACATTGAATCAGTAACCTGACAACGTCAAAGTTTGGACCTAAATATTTTCTCCTTCTGGTCTTGGTATTGAAAATTCCCCCGAGAATAGAGTGAGACCTTGGCTATGCTGATGATACTGGTCTCATCACGGAGAGACGTCACAAGTATCGATACAACACCCCGAGAGACAAAACAGACACATGTTTTCAGAAAATAGACTCAATACACTTAACATTACAGTAACTACTTCAATAATTACATATAAAGTAGAAGTTGAGTGTCTAGTCATGGCACAGGCAAGTCAATTCAAGACATTGAGCGATAACCAGCATTCAACATTCACCGCTGGTAGCCCAGAGAGCCAGAGAATTTCTGACTGTAAAGCTAAGCTGCTAAAATTAACTGGTCTACCGACTTACTTAGTTATCCTAAATTTGCCTCAGCCTTTTCGTCGTTTGGACCAAGGATCTAAGTGCTCCTGCATCCCTTTAGGTATACTCATGGTTCTATGTTCTATGACTCGGTGCCGCTTCATTCATTACAATACACGTCTTCAATTAAGTTACAATTACAATTACAATTACATGTTGATTCCTATCTTTCCTTTTCAACGCCATGCCGAAATACAGGGATCCAATACTATAATACAAACAGATCTCCCGCACATAATCATACACCAGGCCTCTAGGCTCTACGCATCGGAACCCTTGGCTTCTCAACAAACATACGGGTGCGCGTGTGCCTCTAAAACCGCACAAATCCCTGTATAAACTCACAAAGGGTGACAGGTAATACTCTCCCTCTCATACCCCTCTTCATCCTCGCAACTCGGGCGAGGAGGTCCATCATAGACTCTGTTGGCAGCTCGGGGATCTCATCACCGCAGCCTGATACTTTATATGCCGCCTTTCGTGGGCCAGACCATGGTTTTATAGGGACGAAAGGTCCGTTGTGTGCAGCTTGGGTGAGACACTTTGTCTCGTAGTGACGATCGATCAAGGCCCATTGAAGTAGGCGAGGGTAGAGCTTTGCTGCTTCAGTGACAGATCTCGCAATGACTTCACCCCGTCTTCCGGTTGTGAGGTATGCCAGCCTTGCGCTGTGCCGGACAAGGAGCTTGAAGCATTTGAAGGCTCCGATGCTAGCAGCGAACATCAGGAGAGTTCCCTTTCCATGCCGCTCACGCTCGACATCTAAACCAGCATCAAGGAGTACCTGCAGGAGCTTCGGATCGTCATCCAGGATAACGGAATATGCTGGAGTATATTTCTGCTCCGATTCAGAGTTCACTAAGCGAGTACGATACTCCCGTGGCATGCGCTTGATGATCGCTTTGAGTTCCATGGGCGACAGACTCCTATTATCGAGGACTTCGCTGAGTAAGAGCGGTTCCTGTTCTGCAAGTCGATAGAAGTCAAAGTTTCCGTTTAGTACAAATGACATGCCCTCAGCACCCCCAGAAATCGCACTCGTGAGAGTACTTCCAGCACCGGGGCATGACTCGTAGGGATCCGCTCCAAGCTCTATCAACTGGTAAAGGACACCCACATCGCTATGAGCGTCTTCGAAAGAGATGTGGTAGAATGTCACGGGGCTAGCGCCGTTTTCTAACAGGCAACGTGTTACTTCGAGGTCACCCCAGGCAAGAGATCGCGCCAACGCAGATGTGCCCTGGACACACAGAAGATCCGGGTTGGCACCTGCTTTCAAGAGAGCGAGCACCGTCTCTCGTTGGCCATAGCTAGCAGCCAAGTGCAGGGCGGTCACAAGTTCCGAGTCTTGTGCGTTCACATCAGCTCCGCTGTTGATGAGAAGTTCGGCCACCTCGTGGTATGTCGTTGCGTCAAAGAATTGATGGTCGCCAGCTTTGCCAAGACAATGCATCACATCATGCAGAACCGTAGTATGGGTTGCGTCAGTATTATCCGAAGCAACCCGCTTTCTCAAGCTTAGAGCGCAACGTAGAACTCTTTCTTGGATGCTCTCATTTGCAGAGAACTCGAACTCGGCAGTGAGCCCGAGGGCCCTCATTCTACCCCTGCTACTCGTCAGTATAATCTCTTGATCTTCTATGGATCACTTACCAGTATATCTGAGCATGCTCAGTGAGGTGGTTGATGAATATCTGGAGTACCTGTATCTGATGTTTGATAGTATCAGTGCCATTGTTCCAGGAGGTGGTGAAAAGGGCTTGGATTGGTGAGATTGGAAGATGGAGCCATGTCATCCCCGCTTTCAAATAACCATCTAAGCACAGTTTGAAGAAGGAGTGTGCCTTTTCTGAAGGAATAAAAATGTCAGTTGTCATCAGACGTCGAAAATTCAGGCATGCACTAAGAAGTGCGTTGTAGCCATTCGGCCAATGTTCCTCGCACCCAGCCACGAAGCCCTGGAACCCCAACTCCACCAGTTCTAGCATAGGCCGAATCCTGCTGGTGGCTGCCGTGTAACTGAGAAGGGTACAGCCCCCACAAGGCATTATGGCAGACTCTAGGTCCTTCCGTGAGGTGTGCTCAAGGATAGACGTGAACAAAGGATCACGGCTTAGTTGATAACGGTCTATCGTATCTGCTATCATGATGCCTAGTTGTCTTGGTTCGGAGTTTGTCTGCTCGTGGGCTGCTTCGCCACGTGATGACTCCGGTGGCGACTTAATGTCAGAGTTGTCGTCTTGGGGTGTGACTGGATTCAGTGAAATGATACCCATATCCTGGGGGTTATCATAATCCAACAAATTGTCTTTCATAAACTGAATCAATTCTTGGTTGCCACCAACGATTGCCAAGAACAGAGGGGTTCTTCCCGACAGGTCCCTCACACTGAACAGAGTTTCTGAGTATCTATTCAGTATCTTCACACAATCCAGGGAACCAGCTTTCACAGCGAGGTGGGCACATGTTCTGCCAAACCTTGGACTAGTAGCAGCGATCTTGTCAGCCAGAGGTGTGGCCTCCAAGAGTGTTGTGAGGGCATCACGATGCCCCCCAGCTGCCGCGAACTGCAAAGCATTGTAAGTATCGCGATCCTCCATGTGTTCGTAAACGCTTAGCCAAGGGAACTCTGCCGATCCGACTTTCTCGATGATCATTTCAAGGATAACCACATATCCAAGCTTAGCGGCGAGAAGGTAGGCACTGATGGAATTTGGCGGCGCCAGAGAGGCATCTGCGCCTCGTTCAATTAGCAGTCGCCCCAATAGGATCCTCTTTGAGCAAATCGCTATCGTGAGCAAGGACGGGGATAATGCGGGCGATCTCAATGGTAAAGCACTAAGAGAAAGAAAGAGTTAGTTAGATGTTGCATAGGGATGTCAGAAGACCCGATCGAAGAGCTTAGTGAGGGAAGATGAGTTGAGGAAAACTTTGTAAGTTTAGGATAAGTTTAGAAAACTTAGGAAAGTGTATGAAGTTTAGGATGAGTTGAGGTAAGCTTAGGCAATTTGAGGATAAATTAGTAAACCTAGGGGAGTGTAGGATAGGTTTAGGAAAACTTAGGTAAAAGGAGGATGAGTGTAGACGAGAAGACTTACGGAGTAATCTCCAAGCCGTCAACATCCATTCCGTAATCAATAAGCTGACCTAGAATCTCTACAGCGATCGCTTCATCCGGCACTCGCACGAGCTCCGTGAAGGTGTATTGCTGCTGCTGCCTTATCTGATGTGGCTTCGTGCCACAGAGCAGGGGTCTAATCATGGCAATATCCAAGGACCGGCTATCAGCTAGGAAGGTCTCGAAGACCGATTTTCCCTCCAGGCTCCGCCGAGGTTTGTGTACGTTGCAGCCGCATTGGACGAGAAGCTTGACGAATTCCGACATACCGAAGCTAACAGCCTTCGACAGCAGATGTGCGGCCTCGTCTTCGTCGAAAAAGCCCATGATCCCGAGCTCGCCGTCTTGCAGGTCCTTGTCGTCAAACCAAGTGGCCAAGATAGCGGTAGCAAATGGAATGTGCCATGTCTCCCACTTCGGCAGACTGACAGACTCCTCCCCTTTCGTTGCTATACAGCTAACCGCCCACTTTTTGGTCTCTTTTTCGTAATCTGCAAGAGCCCCGGCCTTCACCAAGCACGATATAGCCATGCATATGAAAGAAGAAAGGAAATAGAGGTTTTTAGGATGTTCAAGCGCATGTCTACTAAGCAATGGGAGGACATTCTGTGTAAACCGCAGCCAAATGCCTCGCCCAGCCGAGTCTCGCGATTTGAGGACTTCTGGCGTAAGAAGCTGCATGTAGGCGTTGCGTGTCATGTTTGGAGAGCAGGATGGGTGTGACGATGGGCTACTAGTCAATCGACCTTCCTTCAATAGCTTGACGTTTGTGATGACTGTCTCTGCTGCTGTTGTGCCATCAGCGAACGGCCGAGAGGGTCCAGCCCTGTCAAGTACCAATGAGACCAGCTCCGGGCAAGCCGACATGTTAAGTGACTTGAGGAGTAATTCATCGTTCATGTTAGCCTGAGGAAAGAGATATAACAGCTGTTTTACGAGCCCTGTATTGCCCCATTCGACAGCCCATCGAGCCAGGTTCTCGTTACCCTCCGCTCGTAGATATCCTTGACTTTTCTCGAGCAGATACCAAGCTGCAAGCGGTGCAGCGGGCGTGGAGGTCTTGGGGCATTCTTGAAGAGCCTCGACGTGACAAAAAGCTGACTGGAGTGGCGTATGCCCTTGTTCGTCGACGGTGTTCAAGTTGCGTATCTTGTAAGGATCGTTGTCCCACAGGAATCTGAGTATGTCGTCTTCGTTGGTAGCGGCGAAGTAGTGCCAAATATTGCGGCCGCCATTATCCTTGTCAAAAGTCGGTGCTGCGTGTCCGAGAATCAGCTTAGCCATGGGACTAACTTCATTACAGACCATGAGTGGTGTGCGACCACTCGAATCTCTGGCCCTGATTTCGGCCCCAGCTTGAATCAGCATGTCCAGAATCTCATTCTGTGCAGACTCAGCAGCCATGTGGAGAAGGGTCTCTTCCTTATCGTATTTGAAGTTGGGGTAGAATCTTGGGTCTTTGATCAGACGATCCACCAAGATCACATTGAAGTCCAAAACAGCAGTCCTAACGACAGCCGCAAAGTTGCTGTCTTTCAATGTGTCCACTTTTCCGTCAGCCAAAGGGGAAAGCTTGATGTTGGCGTGTGCCATGAGTTGAGCTACCAGCTCTTGGAGCCAATTGTGCTCTGTGGACTCCCTTTCAATGTCGACCAATGTCAAGTCATAGATGTATGTCAGCAAGCGCGCAAATCGAGTTCGATGAAGCAGACCGCGCTTGACTACAGGTTCTCGTTGTAAAAGGAGACAAAAAGAAGAGTCTAGTGCGCCTGCTTGAACGATGCCGGTGGATCCTTGAGAAGCATTTGCAAATCCTTTGATAATGTTTGTGAAGATTGCTTCATGTTTGGTCTTCATTGCAGTCCAAAAGGCCAAGCCTGCTAGTGATACCTCTTCGGTGGCATTTTTCCAAGAATACTGAAATGTGCAATCTGCGCCCTGTTCGACAAGCAATAGGATAGTTGCCGCCTGGTCGACATCAGAGTCGTTACCAACAAGGAGAGTCGACCACGACACTGGCTCCGTACGCATGATAAGAACCTTGCTGCCTACGAGAGCGCAATATAGTGGCGTGCCGAGAAGACCGGGTTGATTGACGTTGGCACCCATTGAGAGAAGGTCTCTGCAAAGATTAGGCAGCCCGAGGGCAGCAGCAATATGGATTGGCAAGACAGATCCGTCGCAGAGCGCATCAGTCAGCTCGAGAAGGCATCTTGGTGAAAGGGCCATCGCGCCGAATGTTCGAGGGTATGTCTCCCTGGCATACTCAAGAACCCACTGTACGAAGTTGTACGAGTTTTGGATACGAAAGAGGGAACAGACTTGAGGTCGAAGCTTTTGCCAGTAGATCTCTGCGTATTTTGGCCACCTTATAGCCGCTATTCTATATGCTGGCTCTGTTATGCGGCGTGACTGGACTAGTGTGATCTCTTTGTTGTATTCTGCGGGTTCGCGATCATTTTCAGGCGAATTGAGGATATTTAGCCAAGCGGAAACATCTTCGGGTCTTGCTTCCCCCTGCTCATCGTCATAGGGGGTTTGCACAGGTGATTCGATAGCCTCTGGGTCATATTCCTTCTGGACCAGAAGTTGGGGCAATGGCTCTGATTCGAGTAGAGTGAGCCGAAGTGAGATGTCCTCGAGAGTGTCTGAGATTCCTAGCACAAAGGCCAGTTTGGACCGAATGTCATGGAGTGATGATCTGGCGGCTTTGATTCCATCAGAAGTGGCGAGGTGGTGAAATGACTTTATAGCAGTGAGGAGTATCTCATACCCATCGACAATTGGCCATTCTTGTGAAGGGTCATTTTCGGATCCTGAGGCGCTAGGGGTGATACCCAGGGTGCTATCGGCGGTGTCGTCTGCAGATAACTCAATAATGAGGGACTCAAGACTGTATAGAATGCCTCCAAGGAGTCTTAACTCGATGTTCAAGGATTTGAGGTCATTTTTGTCAGCTTTGGCCCCGGCCCCGTTCCCGGCTGTTATGGGTGCAGATGCCTTCAGATGTGCATTGATGCAGACACAAGCTTCAAATGTGGAATCCTTCAATGTGCGGATGATCTTCAATAGTGGAGGTGACATGCTGACTCGAGCTCATATTGTTTCTTTTGTTGCTGTGAAGCATATAAAATCGAACGCGAGATGAAGAAGTTGAAGATGACGAAGATGAAGATGAAGATGAAAGTTGAGCATTCGTCAGTGGAGGCTCAAGGCTGCCGATGTCATGGATGGGTGGGTAGGTTGGCTGTGGTCGATGTGGAGGTAATAATGGTCACCAATCAGCACAATT
Source organism: Fusarium gaditjirri (assembly GCA_013266175.1). Taxonomy (NCBI): domain Eukaryota; kingdom Fungi; phylum Ascomycota; class Sordariomycetes; order Hypocreales; family Nectriaceae; genus Fusarium; species Fusarium gaditjirri. The sequence continues at coordinate 55,681 of JABFAI010000008.1, read as the reverse complement.
GATAGTGGAGCTAGCTTGGACCACTTGAGCTGCAAATTCAAGACCTCCTCAAGCCTCCTTACCTACATGACAAAAAAATAATTATACAAGTCTAGAACAATTTAGGGTAGTTTAGTACAATCTTTAGATAGATTTATTTTTAATAGAATGTTTAGATACGTTTTATCAAATTTAGGTGACTTAGGATCTATTTTCCTAAGTTTTTTTGTTCTTTGCCTCAAGTGTCTGTGCATCCTGATGAGGTTGACACCTCTGGCTGACAAGATCGTTGCTACTAGTCCACAGTCTGTTTAGTGTGAGGTGCCTCCATGTCAGGAAGAAAGCATCCATGACAACTAGCCAAGTTGCGGAGGCAAAGAAGGCTTCAGACCTTGACCCTAAGTGAAAGAAATGATTAGGTAAGTTAGAATAATCTTAGAAGACTCTTTAATGAGTTTATTTCAACATCAAATGCTAAGGTCATAAGTGTCTTGCTCGCTCTCTGAAAAAAGCTGAATCTTTCGTCCCATCGAGAAACATCTTGAACGTAGCTACGGATGGATAGTATGAAGCCCGGGTACTGTCAGTGCTATAGAGCCGCATTATGGCTAGGTTATCGAGTTGAACAGAAAGTCAATTCACTGGCAGGGAATATGTCAAGAAAGGGCCAATGAAACAAATGTAAATTGAAGGGAATAGATATGAAGTCAATCTCCGTAAATTATTTGACATTCATTCGGTGACGTGAGAACTACTACATTGTAAATAAGCTCCATGTAACCAAGCTTCAAAACGTGAGCACACGACCACTGTAACCGATCTAGATCTAGAGCCAATGGGGAAACGTAAAAGTCACTAATAATCTGCCAGACTGTTGAACAATCCGCAACTTCTCAATTGGTGCATCAATACTAAAATCTGAAGCTACTACTGTATTGCAAATCCTTCTCAAGATTCGCTATCAAAGGATTGTCACCGGCTGACTCACACGGAGCGATCAAGACGAACCAAAACACCAGCTTCCTCATTCGGAATCATACAAGCCGCTCTCCCGATCGCCTCATCAATCAACATCTCGAAAATAAATGTATAAAAACCAAGCCAAGACCTTTACAATAGCTCATCCAGAAATCTAAATCTAATATCAGTAAGAACATAAACGCAATGTCATCTATAACAATCCGCCCCGCCACAATCGATGACAGCGACTCAATCGCAAACATCCACTACGAGGCGCTACAGTTCTACCACGACTTCTACGCCGCCTTCTTCCAGCTCCATCCCCGCGATCTGATCCCCCTCGCGACAAAAAACGCCCTGCAGAATCCGGGGCAGCAGCACTTCTTGGTAGCTGAGCATGCGGGGAAGACAGTCGGGTTTGCGCGGTACAAAGAAGTCTTTAAAGACAAACAGCCGAACTCGAACGCGAAGCCCCCGGTGTCAGTATGGACGGTTAAAAAACACATGGAGGAGCTATGGGCTTGGTTCAATGAGAGAAGCGAGGAGATTGATGCATCCAAAGAAAAAGCCGTCGATGGGAAAGATCATTTTGGTAAGTGTTTTTTTCGTTATTGTGAAAGGTGGCTTGCGTCTAATGCAGCGCAGAAGTGATGCATCTCATGGTCCACCCAGACCATCAACGGAAAGGCATCGGCGGTCTATTGCTCCAATCCATTACCGAAAAAGCCGACGCCGCTAATGTCCCGACGCTGATCGTATCCTCCATCGAGGGCCACGGCCTCTACAGGAAGCACGGCTTCGAGTCGCTGGGCACATGGACGGTCGACAACGAGGAATGGGCGCATAAGATCGTGGAGCACGAAAAGGCGATCGGATATACAGACGGAGTTATCGACATCGAGGACAAGTACAGAGGGATACGCGAGGTCGAAGATAGCATGATCCGGCAGCCCAGCATCCGTGTTGCATGATTCGCCAATCTCTGCAGTTTAGTGTGGATACACGCATAGCGTACCGTTCTCTAGTTCGTATTCGTTTTCTCTTCCAGAAACAAAAAAATAATTAAGAGAAAATTCGGGAATTGGACGTGTCCCCGCTCCAATCACGATAAGATCAAGATGTGCAAATCCAGGTACAACGGCCTAGCGAGCCCCTCTCTTCCCCCCTTCACAGAGCGTGGGACCCCTGTGGGTATCCGTACTACGCCATCCATTGAAATTAACCCTTGGAATTGGGTCTTTGGCGGCATCCAAACACCCCCGGCCCCGAGAGGAAAGACACCGCTGGCGGCAAGATTTCAGCGGAGCTCAATCTTAATAATGATGTGAAAATCGCATGATCTCAGTCCCGTTGTTCTTATCAATCTTTCTCTCCTTCATCTTCATCTTTTTTTTCTCGCAATTCTCTGCTGGTGTAGCTGCAAATTCACTCCGCGCCAACTGCTTCACCATGGACGCTATACTCGAGCTCCTCGACCCGTATGTCTTCGATTACGGATACGCATACCTTTTCCCCCAACAGCAGCTCCAATCAACAACGGCATACGGAAACTCAACAAACTATGCCTCTTCTTCCAAGAACTTTGACGATGAGTACTCGCTCAACTTTGGCTCGTCGCTACCGCGCGACGACATCTACCGCCAGAGCGCTTCCATTCTCATGATCGCGGGCTTCGGCGCCGCCTTCATCTATGTCATTTCCGCCGCCCTTTCGTACTACTTCGTTTTTGATCGCCGTCTCGAATATCACCCTCGATTCCTTAAGAACCAGATCAAGCTCGAGATCCAGTCTAGTTTCTTCGCCATTCCCATTATCGATCTTCTCACGCTCCCTTTCTTCCTTGGAGAAGTCCGCGGCCACAGTCTGCTGTACACGCGAATTGACGAGTATGGCTGGTGGTGGTTGGCCGTGTCTACCGCCCTCTACATGGTCTTTAACGATCTCGGCATTTACTGGATTCATCGCCTTGAGCACCATCCTAGTGTCTACAAGTATGTCCACAAGCCTCACCACAAGTGGATCAGTAAGTCAAACTCTCTCTTTCACCAGATACGCGCTCGCTAACGAGAGCTTCAGTTCCCACCCCCTGGGCTGCCATTGCTTTCCACCCTGTCGACGGGTACCTCCAATCCCTCCCTTACCAGTGAGTAACAACTTCTGCGCCGCAATTGACCTCTTACTAACACCAGCAGTGTCTTTGTCTACATCTGCCCCATGCAGAAGCACCTCTACATGTTCCTCTTCGTCTGCGTTCAGATCTGGACCATCCTTATCCACGACGGCGACATGATTACCGGCCATTGGCTCGAAAAGTTCATCAACAGCCCTGCCCACCACACTCTCCACCACATGTTCTTCACCTGCAACTACGGCCAATACTTCACATGGGCCGATAACTACTGGGACTCTCACCGTGCTCCCATGCCCGAGCTGGATCCTATTCACGAGGCGGTCCGAGTCATGCGCGAGAAGGGCTTGGTGGACAAGGATGGAAACCCCATCAAGAAGTCCAAGGATGAGTAAATGCAGGCATGACATTTATGAATACTTCACCCACGGGGTCGTGTCCAACTAGAACAGACTGACCATTCGGTGCCGGCACCATCACATCACGACTGGAGTATCCTTGGCCTCACAGCATCGCCGGCTGTGCAGAGATTCCGGGGCTCTTACGAAAAGTTTTCGATCAAACAAATAGACAGTTTTAATCACATAGCGTTGCATAGGGAATTCTTCGACAGGAAATGTATTGACTAGAGGATAATAGCAATAAGTATAATACCAAAACAATCTGATAACCGTGCAAATATCCCAAAACCTGTCCCCCATACCTCACGACTAACTTCCCGCACTACGACTGCCATCACACCTTTTGTCTCACCGATTTAAATGGTTCACCTCCAGGGCTTAGACTTGAGCCTGGTCCTGGGTGACCGGGTACGAGTCAAGACCCAGCTTGAACCGTCTCTTGCAGGCCTTCCACATCTCAATGAGGCCGATATATACAACAACGCAGCCAACGACGACACCCCACTCCCATGAAAGACCCTTGTGCTTGAACACCTCAGTGTTGAGGTAAGGGATATACACGATAGGGAAGATCATCACAAAGCCGGCAACAACGGACCAGAAGAGGAACTTGTTGTGGTAGATGGTCTTGAACACAGAGAAGGGGCCAGCGGCGCGCTCGTCCATGTTGAAGAGACTGCGGTGGAAGTGCTTCACTTCCCATGCTGTGACGAGCAACAGGAAAGCCAAGGTGGAGAAGGTCGTTGCACGAGCGCGGTAGACAAGATCACAGGCATCATGTCCGCTCTCATTGCAGCCTTCCGCCATGAGGTAGTAACCCTGGCCAGATGAAGCATAGTTGACAAGCATGAAAGCACACAGGCAGAGGGAACCTGAGCAGAGTCCATAGACAAGCTGATCACGAACCAGGTCAAGGGTGAACACACCGCTGCGCAAGCTGCGGGGAGGTCGCTGAAGGATATCAGGAGAGGCTTCCTCGAGACCAAGACCAAGAGCTAGAGGCGATGAGGTAACCAGGTTGGCCCAAAGAATTTCCAGGGGGGAAAGGGGGAAGACGGCGTTACCATGCTCATCCTTGAAGGCAAGACCAATAAGAAGGAGAATGACTTGGGCCAAGTTGGATGTCAGAAGATGTAGAAGGAACTGTACCAGTCAGCAATCATGTCAACAACCAAGGAGAGGAACAACATACCTTCTGAATATTGTCAGCAAGTCGTCGACCTTCCTGGATACCGGTAACGATCGAGGCAAAGTTGTCATCAGTGAGAACCATGTCAGCCGCCTCTTTGGCGACGTCGCTACCACGGTCTCCCATGGCAATACCGACATCAGCTTGCTTGAGGGCAGGCGAATCGTTGACACCATCACCAGTCATGATGCAGAATGCCTTGCGGCGATGGAGGGCTTCGATCATGCGAACCTTGGTCAGAGGGCTACAGCGAGCGAGAACCACGGGGAGTTCGTCCAGACAGTCAATCTCAGCATCGCTAAGGGCGCCAAAGTCGGCAGCTGCCATGACGGTATTGGACTTGAGGGGGACGTTCTTGTTGAGAATACCGACTTCGTAAGCAATGGCTGTGGCAGTCTTGATGTGATCACCAGTAACCATGTGAACAGTAACACCGGCGGCGCGGCATTGTTCAACAGCGCCAGCAGTCTCGGGGCGAGGGGGGTCATAGAGACCAGCAAGACCGACAAACTGAAGCTCACTTTCAACCTTGGAACGATCATGGCAATCCTGAACCTCGCCATTCATAGGCTTGGTTGCGATACAGAGCACTCGCAAACCTTGGCTGGCGAGTCCTTCGGCTTTAGCTAGGATTTCCTTCTTGAACTCTTCAGTCTCGGTGAGCTTGGTGAGGAGGACCTCGACTGCGCCCTTTGTATAGACGTTTCGAGTCTTTTCGATCTCATTACCGTAGACAACGCTCATGAGCTTGCATGAAGAATCGAAAGGATGTTCGGCCACCAGGTTGTCACCCCCGGAAACACTACGGCCGAACCTCATGGCGAAAACTTTCAGAGCAATCTCAGTAGGTTCACCAACGGCCTTCCACTCAGCATCCTCAGAAGTGATGATGCTGCTAGAGTCCGTCTCGGGCTCCTTCTTGCCATCACTGACTGTGGCGTTGTTGCAAAGGGTGAGAACCTTGAGGAAAGTGTTCAGGCAGCTTCCGGCCAAGTCAGCAGACCACTTGACAGTTCCGCTGTAAGGGTCGTAGGGGTTGGCGGTGCCCTCAACAGTTCCGGCGAGATCGCCACGGAGCCAAACCTTTCGGGTAATCATTCGTCCTTGAGTCAGGGTACCAGTCTTGTCCGAGCAGATGTTGGTAACACCGCCAACGGCTTCAAGGGATGGCATCTGACGAACAATGACATTACCGCGAACCATTGCCTTGGTGGCAACGGCCATAGTAACTGTCAAAACGGCAAGGAGAGACTCGGGGATAACGGCCACGCCGACGCAGATACCATAGAGAAGGACTTCATCGGTGATTTCCCACAGACTAGCGGAAAAGACGATGATGACAAGCAGAATAGCGAAGGCGAAAAGCAACAGGGCGAACTTGCTGAGGGTGACCTGGAGAGGGGTTCCTTCGAGGCCAAGAATTCTGCGACAGAACTGGTAGAACTTCCAAACTGCGCGACCAACGGGGGTCCTTTCGGTGTCGTCGATCTTATTTTTGCGCAGGAGTTCGGCGATTTGGCCGACTTCTGTTTCCATACCAGTAGCAATGACAATACCGGTGGCTCGACCTCTAGTGACAGAGCTTCCGGAATAGGCCAGGTTAACACGATCACCCATGGGCATATCAGGGTCGGTGAAGATGGCATCTGGCTTCTTGCTGATGGCGATAGATTCACCAGTGAGCAGTGCCTCGTCGGTAGAGACGTTGATACCTTGAACCAGGCGCAGATCGGCAGGAACAACATCGCCAGTTGCGAGAGAGACTATGTCTCCCTTGACGAGGGTTTCGGCCTTGACAGTTTCACTCTGACCATCTCGGATTACCTTGCATTTAGGGGTGGACAGAGCATAGAGCGACTGGATGGTCTGCTCAGCGCGGTAGTCCTGGATCAATCTAGCGGGTACAATGTTAGCATGGAGTGGAGATTAATGAGTACGGCTAGATGTGATTCGGACTGTCAGCTTCAGGGTATGGCACAGGATTCGGCCTCAGTGCTTGGGGCTTCTGGCCTTACGCATGGCAAAATCACAGGCTTCACCGTATGGCAGCAGGAACAAGGAACAGGAACAGGAACAAGGAACAGGAACAGGAACGAGAAAGAGGTGTAGCAAAGTGCAACAACGATATGGGGAGTTGCAGCAGCAGCAAGCGACAGCTCCAGCAGATTGGCTGGGCGAGTGACGCAGCAAAGACATACCCGACAACGATGTTGAGGACAATGACGGCGGCGACGACGCCACCCTCAATATAGTCCGAGATAGCAAAGGACAGAGCGGTCACAGCGATGAGGACGACAGTCAGGGCATTGGCAATCTGCTGTATGAAGATCTCGTACAGAGAGATGCCCTTGGCGCCTTTGATAGAATTAGGGCCGTCCCGCGCAAGGCGGGCAGCAGCCTCTTCGCTACTCAAACCATCATCGACGTCGGACTTGAGGTCTCTGGCGACGCGATGAGCAGAGAGCGTATGGGGAAGAATCGGCTTCTCTATGGCTAGTAGGTCTGGGGGTTCCGCTATAGGAGGCTGGTCGTCCTGACCGGCTGCGACGGTCGAGGAGTCCGACGTGGAAGTGGCGTGAACTGCACCATTCGCGGATTTGGATTCGGTTTCTCCCATCGAATGGGTGTTGGTAAAAGCGAAAGCTGGAGGAGAGCTGAGCTAGGATGTTTTTGTTGCTGAGACAGGCCGGACAGTATAAGCCCGGGGGGTTCTGAGTAAACTTGAAAAGAGAGTTGAAGTAATACTTAGGGAAGAGATCGCGTGAAGCACGATATCTGGGTAGAGAAGAAAAGAAAAGTCGTGGAAAGAAGTCGAGAGGGTGACAGCTTTTATCTACAATCCGAGGTAGGAGGGAACCAGGAAGGACCGGACAGATGCCGGCAACAACGAGGTTAGAAGCGAGGCTCTGTAGGGAGTTCGTCTAAGTGGGAGACGGGTACCTATCCCAAACTTCTCAAGCACTCTCCCATCCTTACCTAGAGACTTAGATCCGATCCAATCCAGTCCAATGAGGAAAGGAAAGGGAGTGAATAGCACGGGAGTGTGAGCTTCCCACTTACACACTCACGCACCCATGCATGTGCCGCCCCGCAGTCCTATACACACTGTGCTTCGCTGGTGCATGGTACTACCGGGTACTAAGATCCATTGTCAGAGCATTCATAGAGACGATAGTATCGTTTCCAGCCATTGAGTTGAAAACTGTCGACATTGGGTTAGATTCTGTTACAACAAGACCAAATGCTTCAAACATCCATTCACTGCAATGCCAATCGAAGCATTGTCCAACAATCTTCATCTATCTTATCCAAGAGGATCGTCGAGATTAGGTTTGGTGGAACCAGAACGGCCTCTTTGGCGCCATCAAAGCAAAAGACTTGCTCGAGACACGTTATTCTCCCATGCCAACAAAGACGGACAATGTACTCTCACGTACCCCTCTTGGCGTGCAGTATCGCGTGGGATGCAGACGAATCAAAGCTTATCCTGCCAAGGTCACGAGGGGTTGCAGGGGATCCAACACCACGCCCGTCGGTCGGATCAGCAATTGCTTTCCTTGGACAATTGCTTCTCTTTTCTTTTGTTTGAATCAGCATCTGCGGGTAACCGACGGTCCAATCTTCATCATTCTTGTAGAAAGTTGTGCGGCTTAGATATGTCTGCGTTTGACGGATAACGCTCTAGGGAAGAGAGTTAGAAACGTCATCTTAAGCTTCACATCCATTGGATAACGCCTCGGGCAACAGAACACAATACGACACAAGCTACAGTCTCAATGGCAACGCAAACATCATCTGCCTGAATCAATCAATCAATCTCCATCCATTACTGTGCTAGAATCGCCCACAATCACTGTCCATTAGCGTCTGTCGTCAGCAGGCGATAACTTATCCGCCTCGACAACAAGTTAACAATATCCACATTATGAGGTTAGCCGATGTACCAATCAGTCATTCAGCGACCAATCACACTTCACCTTTGATCCTCGCCTCGTCTCATTGTCACCACTTCTTCTCTTGATGAGAGAATGCTTGTTTGAACTTGGCATGGCTTGGGCTTGGCATACGACGACATTTAACCACTACTGTGTTGCTTTTGCTTCGCCTCGGCCAAGACAATTCTCTTCTTAATCACCTGCTACGACGAGCCAAGTTCGGTCTTGCTTGGCAATGATAGTGATGAATGTCACTACCTTTAGGTCTTCTTTTTATGGAAACCTGCATCGTTGCATTGTGTTACTCGTTATGCTTGTTTTGTCCTCCAATGACCACATTGAGCCTTCATTCATTCACCCTGGCACCCAATTACGGCCAAGACCATCTGGGGAACGGCCTTGTTTTGGCGGCTCTTGGTCCAGAATTACGCTAAGATTTAAGCTTAACGACTGGGTTGCAAGCCTGGCAAGGGGTCTTCTCTCAAAACCGGCGAAACGGCCCCTACCCTCTTGATTTTTGGGCTAGGAAACATGATGGTGCTACTCTACAGAGGGTTCAGAGGTTCCCAGTTCTGTCACAGGCTCTGACTTCATCGACTATGCTCTACCGTCATAGCGCGAATCAGGTATCCTGAACAACCAGGGCACTACACAGCCACGTAACCCTGCTACCAGTGGATACGGGCCTTTTTGATCTACAGCCAAGGAATCAATTCACTGTGTGAATGTCACAAGCAAGTGCCGCTCACTCGGCGCCGTCTTTTAGACTCCGGACCGGCCGTGCACCGGGATGCAGGCCACGACCACCAACGGCCGAGACGGAGAACGAACGGCTCAGACATTACAGCACGATAGTTATGCTTGATCGACTGCTCCGTATGGGATCAGCATTAGCCAATGGCACTTTTCGACAATGATAACCCTAGCGCTTGAATAAAGTTGAACGGGGTAAGTCTGGGGAACAAGCTTAAACCAAGCTTTGATGAGGGCCCAGGCATCGAACTTCCCCGGATATCAACTTCCAAAGACCCTGTACAGCTTCTGAAAACAACTCGCTAGCCGAAGTTGACGGCTCGTATCTCCGGTTCTCAACGACGGACTAGCCCTGTAGTATCTTGAACATCATGCCACTACGATGTGAAATGATGATAGACTCTCCCTGTTTCTCCTTGCAGGGTCTCATCCACCTTCTTGGCTTTGCGCAAAGCTCTAGTCATCATGTACGATGCGGGGTATGGGGTATTCGCATGGCGTTAATACTATGGATGCAGCGAAACGCCTACGAGAAAGGTAAGATGAGTACAAGAGTTCGGGACATTTAGGGTTCTCTGATGACTTCGGGGTTGCGATGAGACAAGACCTGCCAAACTAGGAGATACCGGATACTGGCTTGCACGGGAGGCACAACTTCGGCTACAGGTGGTACGGATACAGTGTAGGTCTTGTCCGAAAATCAATCCACGCCCGCAGGGATGGTTGTGTCTCTGAGAAAGCGAGCATTAGTTTGACGCCCTTCTGGACAAACTCGGACTTCAGATTCACGCCTATGCAATCAGCCTTGGCCTTGACGATAAACACAATCTGGTTGAGACAGTTTGCTCTAGTATTGATTATCGACCCTACTCCGTACGGGCCAAAGCATGTCCTTATCCGTCCGTAGACCAGGTCTAGTACTATCTCTCTCTCCTCGCCAAGGCACAAAAACTTCCCTTATCCGAGGAGATTAATAAACGGCTCTGGCCACTTCCCCCACACAAGCGGCTGGTCGCCCAACCGTCCGCTCACCGGTGAAAGCAACTTGATCTTACGACGCTCCTCATCCACATCCGACACGTACAAGAAGCCCATAACACTTGCAGCACGGACCGTATCGGGCGACTCCTTCGGTGTTGCATGCATAATGGCAAACGTCCAGTGCCCCATCGGCGTTGAGGGGTCTGCTCGGGTGACACCCTGGTGGTGAGAATGTTCTAGCATAATGAGTCAGTAAACCGGTAGATGGTTTGGCACGGGTCACGTACCGTCGGAAGTGTGATACACAATCACACTGTCGAAATCGACTTGCTGGATCAGGGGGCTGAGAGTGCGCTTGGAGTCGCCGAAGAAATACTCCTTGATAGCTGCTTCTCTTACGTGCTGTAAGAAAGCCTCGTCTCGAACGACGACACCGTCGGACTTGTCGATAGGAACAATGCTGATGGGTTCCCCGAGACTTGTTCGCTCGTTGCTGAATCGCTTAGATAGCTCGGAGGTGATACTTGTTGAGCCAATCACAATGATAACATTGACTGGCTTCGTTAGCTTATGTTCTTTCAGTACCGGGAGCTAGACGTACCAGAGAATTCATCGACGATGTGTGCGACGAGCTCATGCCCATCTTTGCTCTGCTCAGGAAGACCCATTCCATCGATGATAACACCCGAGCTCTTGACGTCGTCGTCCTCGCTCAAGCGTGCACTCACGCTTCCGGCAAGTTTACTCATGAGTTCGCGATAAAAGTCGGGGTCTTCATCGGGCGATGCCAGTCCGTAGTAAAACACCAGAGGGAGCTTCACGGGCACACTGCTGGGGCCACTCGTAGGCGTACTGCCCCAACCGTCCACGGCCTCAATGTCCATGACAGTCGCAAGAACACTCGCACTCAGTGTTCCCGGTAGACTGAGCAGTCCTTCTTTAGGATTCGCATTCACCACTAGAGGTTGGTAGCCTTGCCTTGTCGCATAACTCGTCAACGTCCTCGCAACCGTTGTCTTTCCCACATCCGCCGGTCCAACGATCAACACTCTCGGTCCCTCCCTACCCTCTCTCGCCGCCTTTTGCCGCATATCATTGAGCTGTCCATGAAGATTCACATGCACATTTGCCGGGTTATCGGTCGGATTCGCATATTCCGCCACGGAGTCAACATCGCACCGGCCATCGATCTCGAGCTCGCACCCGTGCCACGTCAGAATCTTTGACTTGACGCCGGTAAATGTGTAGGCGTTCTTAGGGCCCAGTTCGACACCGTCTTTCTCTGCTGTGCCGGAGAGAAGCTTGACGATGACGGGGGAGGAGGCTTGGAAGCGCCATTCGCAGGCTGGTCGGAGGGTGATGACGCGGGTGCTCGAGGCGGTGGGCTGTGATAAATGTCAACAGGGGCTAATTAATGGCGGTTCTAGAGATTTACCTGTGTGGGAATCTGGCCCAGGCCTGGAATTGACATTGTCGCTACATCGACTTTGACGAAAGAGAAATGTCGTCGTGATCAAAGGAGTCTGTGCGTGGGGCTCTTGGAAGCTTTCCAGAAGCTCGATGCAAGGATGAGATAAAGTTGGAGCAGCAGGTTACATGACATAAATAATAGTATAAAAGAGTAATATTAAGTGTGGATTAATTCTGTCGACTAATCTCACAAGAAGGAGCTAAATGTATTCCCATTCGAAAACTACCCTGTAGCTATCAATTCAACTTTTAACCACCGGACCTACTTTCAATTCCCCTTCAGTATTCATCCTCAGCAAGATCTTTTCCCTTCTGCGCATTTCTGGTTGATGGAGCAGCGCGATTATCCACTCTGGGCTCCTTGTAGTGGCGCATCAACTCCTGAGAAAGAAAGATGTAAAACGACGGGTAAATCATCTCAATAGATTTGAGAAATCGCAGTCCTGCATCCAACTCACAAATAGTTGCAACAGTCCTCAATCCCAACATCATGTTTGCCAGAAGAGCATCGTCGAAGAAGAGGGTGATGGTGTCCTCCTTGACAGGCCATTCACCAGCCCATGGGTTCTCCCAATCATCTTGAATGAAGCCCTGCTTGAAGACAGCTTTCCCAACAGGCACGTGGTTCGCTGCCTTGTCGCCAATGAAGAGAGAGTTGAATCGCTTGACAATATCCTCGTCGGGTCGGATGATTTCGACCAGCTCAAGAGTGCAGGTGTATTCGCTGAAGATGCTGGGTTCCTTGAGAGACAGCTTTTCGAAGAGTTCAGGCTCGTCCATGAGAGCAAAAGCCGCAAAAAAGACCGCCTTGGGATCGAAACCCTTGGGCCGCTTGAAAGTCTGAAATGACCAAGACTCTTCGGTCGATGTCTTGTAGAAAAGCTCTGAGCATGCGAGGTTGAAGTACCCGGGGAGGTCAGCGTTGAGCTGTCGGATCATGGGCCACTCGATGCTGGCAGTTTTGCATAGCTCGAGAGCCTCCTTGACACTGTCCTCGTACTCAGGGCAGACATCGTGCTGGAGGACGTATCGAAGGAAGTTCTTAATCGTTTCGATGCCCTCTTCCATTCTCTTGGGCTCAAAGGAGGTCAGATGGGGGAGACTGACGGAGAAGAAGCCCGCAACGACAGCAGCGAAATCGACACTCCACTTCTCGTCATCGCCGTCATAGAACTTATCGCCACCTTGAGAGTTGGCCCAGATAACATCCGTGGCAGTTGCCTCTCGACGCTGGGCGGGAGTCAGTTCCTTCAGCTCTTGCTGGCTGAGACCGCCGAAGGTGTTGGGCGTGGTATCGACGCCACCGAGGAAGAGGTAATCGTTGAAGTAGAGGCCGCGGTCGCCCTGGAGACGGCGTCGGGAGCGGAAACGCTGGATGCAAGATTGCATGCGCCTGTAGATGTTAGCACTGGCACTTGCTAAGAGAGATGCCTGTCATACTCAGCAAAAGGGAGGTCTTGAGAATAGATCTCATTCTTCTCTTCCGTGGCCTCGGCAGGGGTCAGAGGTGGATCGGCGAAATACTCCTCGAAACCGCTTCCACGGTTCTTTGGAAGCGCTGTAGGTCCACGAAGGAGGTTCTTGTTTTTTTTCTTCCGGCTCTTCTTGGCGATGCCCTGGAGGGACTCTGGCAGAGCCACAGGCTCCTCGATCTAAGGCTTGGAGTCGTCTGCCATGATTGTTGTTGATGAAGAGGGGAAGAAGACTTGGGGATGAAAAATTCTGAGGCTTTATGTAGTCAGTGATGCTATGATTCATAGGCTGTAAGAACACAGGACCAGGACGAATTCAGCCCAATATGCCCGCCTAAAGATGGGACGAATTGATTCCTAGGAACTGGCTGGCAGTGTCAAATAGCTGCCATAGAAAAGGGGTACTATGTCGGCATCAGGGTCTTCACGCGTCGTTTCTCCTGGAATTGAGATAATTTGGAGACAGCAGATGACACTTATAACAGAGAGTGGACATCAGAACAGAATAAAATCTTCCATCTCAATAAAGGTTCAAACTAGTTGCTGGCTGTTTGACGTTGTTTGGCTCAAACATGGGCAGATAGAAGGCGGCAAGCTGCTTTCAAACCTGCGAGTTTCCTTGAAGCTCAGACTCTTGCTTCCAATGCTCTCATACAAACTATAGGCACTATGCCAACCACTTCCAGAAGAAGAATATCATGCGGCTCTCCAACTCGCAAATAGTGGATTGGGGCTTTGGGCTGTATTGGTGTTCATGATGAAGGTCGACCACGCCCCTGACAGATATGCTACTAAGCTTTTCTCATAGTATGCAAGTTTCCGAGTTTACAAAAGCACCATATCAGAAGCAGATTGTCAAAACACAATGTCGCCACGTTCCAGATGATAGATATAACTTTTGGTCTTGCTTGTATCCAACAGTTGTGTCTAACTTCTCATGGTCAAACGTACATGAATTGGGATTACAGTTGATACAGAGCCACTCCAGGATATTCGATGCAAATCAGCCTTTGTGCTCGGAGTCTCTCTTTCTCTCTAGGAAATCTCTAATTTATGTAATTTTATACCATTAAAACCGAAACATGATAAAAGTTCAGCACTGCTACGCACATCTAACCTGTATATTCATGGAAGATCGAGCTTAGGTATTCTATGCCGTGTTCCGATGCATGAATTCATTTTAACAAGTTAGTGCATTGTATGCAATTAGAACACCGAGCAGACTAAAGCCAAAGCCTACTATCTAATCTCAGTAAACCCCTCAAGTCAAAATGCCTATCACAGCTGGGCTGAAAGCAAGGCTTTCACGATACCCTAGTGTGAGCAACGCCAACCAAAACTATGCCGGTAAATACGGGCCGGCCCATCCCGGCCAAGAAAAGGGTGTAGACAAGAGAGAGGGATTTAGAAAAAAGGCACAGACATCTTGATCTGATTCGTGGGGGGCTCGTTGTTGGCTCTTGGGTCAGTTGATAGAGGTCACTGGGGGGGTTTTTGGCTAAGCTGAACGGGTGTAGCTGATAGGGTGTGATAGTGAGACTATGTGTGATGTTTGGGGTAGTACGACTTGAATGTTTGTGTAGTAATGGTTTTGGTGTTTCAACGGATGTGTAAAGAGTCCGATTGAGCTCGGACTGCATAGTTAGTGTATGGGGTTGAGATAGTAGCTCAACTCGAGTATCAGTTGAGGCGCTGAGGCTTCATCTATGTGCATGCTGCATGCATGAATGTTGCCAAGTAGGCTGGAGACATATTTACTCTTCTGTTCCGCGCTTGTCTCGGCCTCAGGCTCGTTAATCCGCTGCATCTACGAACGAATCAATAGTACTGTGCCCAAGAAATGACGAATCTCGTGCCATTCTTAGCAAAGCCTCGTTTGAGTCAGATCGCAGTTTATAGCAAGATCGCCGCTCCCGTCCCAAACGCCAGCAAAGCAAACACGCAGCACATGAACAAATCCGTGATCCAGAAACCCTGTGTTCCTTGCATATCGTAAACACCCCTGTTGGGTCTGATGATGGACTAACTATCTCATCTCGTTGTGACGTGTAACCAGCAAAACGTCGGACAGTGAGACAAAAAAGCCATGTCAGTTCTTGGAAATGACCGATGATGCAAAATACAAAGAGAGTGAGTATGCCCAGCGCCAATGGAACTGGACCCCTGTTCTTGTTGGCTGTGGCTCAGCGAGGCAGAGCGCTTGACAGGGCTCACTTCTCGCTGTTGTTTGGCCGTTGACTCGCTGGTATTGCCGCTGAGATGAGGGGCTTGTCTAGGATCGCCTTCGTTATTCGGAGCTCGTCTCGCTATCGCTTTGAGAGGAAATGTTTTGCGATTCACGGGCTGTACCGTGCTTGTCTGCTGGCTGTGTAATTCTAGGACTTGAGTTGGGGTTATTCATGAGGTTATCGTTGAGTTGCCTAGTCACTAGTCTGTTCCGCTCTGCGATTCACGGTTACTAGAAATACTGCATAAACAGCCCATGAAATGCCCATCTAATGACGATTTACTATCAATCTCGTACATCGCAATTCCTCCCAAGACCTCGTCTGACCAGTTCTTGTCGGAGAAATATCCTCGTTGGCCTCACATCATCCTCCAATTTCCCACTGGTCCGTTACATCCGCCACAAACGCTGACCAAGGCTTGGGGACTACAAAAATTACAAACAAAATCGCCACTCGGATCTCTCCATTTTATTCACCTTTTGCAACTCAGAGCAGCAAGTATAGTACAAGCGCCCTTGTATCTGCTGGTCTTAACAAACTAGTCTCTCTTGTGCCTTGACGTGTCGCACCTTGACCAAGACAGACAAGACTGGGGTTGATCCTGTGCTGATCAGTTCTTTTTCTTCTCTCCCTCCTTGAATTCTCGCTTTCTGCGCCCCTGAATTTCTTGGAAGACCTCATCGTGCCTGAACCCTGATTTCAAGAATCTCTGTCATTTCCTATTTATCTATATCCTATATCCTTTAGCTTGTAGCGGCCATTTTCTATCATTTTCCCTCTCAGAATCTTGCCTCACTTGGCGCTCCACTCAAATCAAGCCTACTTCAGCACTGGTCCCTAACGCTTCGCCTTGCGCTGAGCTGACCCCTCTGGACTTGACAAACTACGCTACTCGCTCTACCCTGCGAACTGAGCCACGCCCTCGAATCCATCGCTTGCTTCAGCCTTCAGCTTCAAAGTCCAGTCCAATTCCTTTCAACACACACAGGCTTCTTCACCGCCCTCACCCCTCGACATTTCTATAACTCTCCCTCACCAGTCGCTTCCGGACCTTGATCGCTCCTTTTCTCCCAACGTTGATTTTCTTTCCATCTCTCTTTTTCATCAAGCAAGCACCTTTACGGCTGTTACACCAAACAACGGCGCAAGCCCACCGCCACACTCGCAATCCCACGAACTATGATGGGATCAAAACAAATGCCTGATCGCAAAGAGCTTCGCGATTACAACTACGCTGTCGCCGGCCAGTAAGTCTATTGATCCTTTTCGCATTGCATATGCGCTCCTCACCCGAGAAATTTGTTCTCCCTTGAGAACGCCTCTGTCGCTCTGGCTTGGCACCTATATTTGCGTCACAATGCCACCCCGCGCTTCATCTGCATCATGCTAATTTCGATGACTCAAGTGCCGGCACGCTTTGTACCCCCGATGGCGAACTATTCATCAAGCCTTGCACACAGTCCGAGATCGATTTCTACCAGTCTGCCAATCGAAGACATCCCGAGTTCGCCGATATAATGCCATTGTTTATGGGATCCCTCCTACTTACCGACCCTACTGAGAAGACAATAGACGAGGCTGTTGCAGGAGTCATCTCCCACACCGGAGATCTCAAGACGTCAAAAGAAGAGATTGTCGCTTCGGTAGCCGAACAGGTTGCTCAAGCTACCGCAACACAACAAAAAGAAGGCGCTTGGGTCCCAGCCAAGGATAACAAAATCAAGACCGATAAGGCGGTTGTGCTGGATAATGCTACTTTTGGTTTCAAGAGCCCCAATATCCTGGATGTCAAGTTGGGAGTAAGGCTCTGGGCCGACGATGCCCCTCAACAAAAAAAGCAGCGCTTCGACAAGATCTCGGCTGAGACGACACACGGCAGCTTGGGATTCCGGATAGCGGGAATGCGGGTCTACCGCGGGTCAGAGGATGCTTCGGAACTAGACGAAGAAAATTACAAAATCTACGATAAGGATTATGGTCGAACAACAGTCACTCAAGAAAACGTCGTTGATGAGTTCCGAAAGTTCATCTTCAACAAAAGCGCTGGCATTGACGAAGATCTCGGCAAGGCCGTTTGCGCAGCCTTTGTCCGAGATTTACAGAGAGTTGAAGAGATTCTCTCACGTCATGAAAGCCGAATGTACTCATCTTCATTACTTTTCATCTTCGAGGGTGACGGCCAGGCCCTCCGAAGCGCCATTGAAGAGAACAACGCCCTCATCGACGCAGAGGCGGGTATCGGCCAAGCAGCTCGAACCACCAAGAGGGTTGATAGCGGCATCGCTCTGGACGACGAAGACGAGCTAGACGAAGACTCGGACCTCGAGGCCTCCCTGCCACAAATATACTCCCTAAAACTCATTGACTTTGCCCACGCCGAATGGACCCCCGGCCAAGGACCTGACGAGAACTCCTTAACGGGCGTAAGGAGTCTTTTACGCATTTTCCAGGAGATGGCGTAAAAGTTTTCACGGAGACGAAAAAGGGTAAAGACATTTGGGCACCTTTTATGATCATGACAAAAAGCAACGCATTATAATGGGGACGGATGCAAAGAAAGCATTTTGCTTAGACGAAAATAGAGAGGAGTCTCGATACCCATGTGCTAAAGATCCGAAAGGGGATCCAATGATCGAATGTAGAAAAACAGCTGCGCTGCGCTGCGGCTCGGTACATGGCGTCCATGATGATGACGGTTTCACTTTTACTTCCACTTTGCTCTCGCATTGGGTGTTGCTTTTATGCCTGACGCCTTGGACGTCTGGGCGTGGATTTGGCGTTGAAGGGTATGGATTTAGTTGTACAACATATAAGCATAGTAGATTAGGTTATCATACAAGATTTTAAGTACACGCAACCTTGACTCTTTTCGCTCATAAGTGTGGCACGCCCAATGGAGAAGAAATGAGTATCCGTAGCATTATTCACCCATGCAATGTTTTACTGAGCGAAGAATGATTCAACACGTCTTTATAAACTACCTGTGTCCAGAATACATCATACACCTGGTAGAACAGCCCAGAAACAAGCCTTCAAGCCTACGAAAGTAAGTCTAATTACCACAAACAAGCTGAAATGCGTCCGGTATCCATATCGGATCATCATACTAGAAACGCGCGAACCCAACCAATACGACGGTCAAAACTCCTGATATAATTATGGTGAAGTGGAGAACACGCAGGCTCCTGTACAGAGCCGAGTTCCTCCAAGCAGCACCCGTGATTCAGCAAACGATAATCCCTTGTCTCAAGGCCTCCAGCAAAAAGAACATCGTGAGAAGGTGTAAAAAATGAAACTCATTGATGAGACTGGGACTCGAACCCAGGAGGATTGCTCCACCAGGAAGTTGGTGTTAAGGTTAACCTTAACCTGGCGCCATAACCAACTCGGCCATCTCACCCAAGTCCTCTAGGACCCGCTTGTTGTTGTGAGCGGCTTCGTAAAATCCCAACAAGTCGCTGGAAGTTCGTAGAAATGGATATGAAGCCATCTCGGTGCTGTATTCCCGTATTGTGTAAAAGGGGACATGTGGCAGAGCGTTTAATCCTTGGACTGAATCTTGTGATCTCCAGCGACGACATCGGCGTAGGAAGGTGGCACACCCTGGCTTTCGGAACTACCCTCGCCGTTACTTGTCACGCCATGCTGCTGAGGCGCAGGACGAGAAGAACCACCAGCGTTCTGAGTGCCGTAGTTCATACTGTTATTATTGTTGCTAGCACCACCATGGTGAGGTTGGGGTTGGGGCTTGGGCTGCTGGTTCTGGGGGTGGCCGTGGCCGTGTTGATGAGGGCCTGGCGGGCACTGAACATAGACGTAGGTAACGCGGTTACCCTCGCGATCCTGTGGCAAGGCTTCGTACTCGTAGGGCGGCTCAGGATATTTGGCGATGATGTACCATGCGTGAATTAGGCCGGGAATGTAGGCGAGACAACAGAGAAGGATGTTGATGATAGAGTCGGCGCTGCAGAGACCACACTTTACCCAGACTAAATCGATGTTAGCGATGATGCGCTACAGGGAAACATGTGGACTTACCGGGCAGTGGGGGGAAGAGAATGGCGAGGAAAGCGAGGAAGAAGTCGGCGGAACACATTGTTGTGTAGTAGAGAGCGTTCGAAACTCTTGAATGGAAGATCTCAAAGACAACGGTTGAGTTGAAGAATTGACGATGTTTGTATGTTGTTTGGTGCAAGGAAGAAAAGAGAGCGTGTGACCTGATTGACGATGACGAAGGGTTCTTGCGAGGTTCTGCGCTACGCCATGCGAGACAGAGGCCGAGTCACCTGGAGGGTGGCGCCTCTGGGGGAGGGGCTTGCGTAAGAGGGAGTGTGCAGGGAGGAAGGGAGCGCGTGATTGGCTGTAGCTGAGACGTCAGTCGCTGGAACCCCGCCGACAGCCACAGAATCGGGTCATCACTGAGTTTAAAGTGCTGGAGGCAGCCAAAGTCGCCTCAACAAGACTTCCTATGAAATGCAGTGCAGCGATGGAGATACTGAGTTGAAGATCCACGTCTATTATTAGGCTTCCATACTAATTGAAGTGCCTCTGAGGAGATATCGAAACAAGAAGTGCAGCATCTTCTTACAGTCTTGTGCGATATGGTTTCGCATACGTCATTCCACTTACACTCTCGACAAGACATGGTTGGATTTCAGGCAGAAGCGCAAAACATCTGACGCAGATAACGGATCGCTAACACAAAGCTAAACTGTAAGTTTATTCAACTGCTCACTGCCAGCTACCAATTACCACGTCAAGTTGCTCACATAGCTGATACCAGAAACTGGTTTCAACACGCTACTTCACTACGCGCAGCTTCAGACAACTACGTGCCCTCATGGTGCTGCTTCAGCTCAGCACTCTCACACAAAGTCATACATTCATCGGGCGAATGGTTTAGTGGTATAATACTCCCTTAGCATAATTCAGCCTTCTGAAGAATCTGGGAGTGGTCCAGGGTTCGATTCCCTGTTCGTCCAACTTAGGTGGTTAGAATCCACTGTTATCCACATTTTTTTGCCTTTTAACTCCCTTTTCTCAAGAGGCAGTTATCAGTCATTAGTACCACTAAGTTTTTAGCTATATCGCATTGCTATAAACATAAAGCAAACTCTTTTTTTTCTGTCTTACTGTACTGAATTGTAAACCTTGTAGACTTTACTTTCGACGCAGTAGAAACCTTCACTGTGCTAGGTTTTCCCGGAAACTTCTGTTGGAATATAAATACCATGGGATTACTTTCTTGGTAAATGTGCCTGAAGACCTTCTCGTCCGAAAACGCCCTCAGGGGGTTCAGAACTCAAGACCTTTAAAACTATGTAATACAAGTAGACAAAATAACCAAAAGCCCCCTAAACTCATGCTCAGATTGCATAAGGTTATTATAAGTATTTTCGTATTTGCGACTCTGAGGTTGTCTTCTAGTTGCTTGCTGACTCATCCATTTTTTATTTTCTGGGAGGTATCCAGTATGCTCCGTACCTTGCATTCATCTCAACCTGGGGTGCAGCAGCGTCAACACAACACAACAATACGATGGACGACTTATCAAATCTTGAGCTGCTGTCCCTCGTCTCGAAGGTGTCCTCAGAATTGAAAAATCATATGAACTTAGAGGACAAGACAGTTGCTGAATTCCTCATTGATAAACGAATCAAATGCGGCAACTTCGAGGATTTCCGCGATGATCTAGCAAAGGCTCTCCCCTCGATTCCTCTCAGTCTCATCGAGAGTATCGATCGTTTAGTGCTTGCTCTACACCCACAGTTTAAAGGTAAAAAGGCCAAACACGAAGAGCACCATTCGAGGACGCTTGAAGAGAAGGAAAAGGTCTTCAGTGGGCTCGCGCTGCCGGATCAGGAGCCTGCGCGTGACGATGGATCGGGCGCATTCGACGACGACCTAGCGCTGTTAGAGGGTCTAGAAGTGAAGGCGAAAAAGGAGAAGTCCACGAGAAAACGAAGTCGAAGCCCCCGTGAGGCCGATTACAAGGAGTCAAGGAGGAGAAAGAGGTCGCGCTCGAGAGAACGACGAAAACGAGACAAATATCGATCGCGGTCACGGTCGCATGAGCGGGGCGACGAGGATTGGCGTGATGGGTACCGCGATTTGCGCAAAGATCGACGAGGGCGCCGGCGACACGACGACGATGACGACCGATTTCGCAATGCTCCAGCTCCTGAGGTTGATGATTCGCCGCAGCTGCACAAGGTCTACGAGGGACATGTCACAGGCCTCAAAGATTTTGGTGCCTTTATCAATCTGCACAACGTAAGAGGCAGAGTCGATGGCCTCGTACATGTTTCCCGAATGTCTGCTGGACAGCGCGTCAACCACCCGTCGGATTTGGTTTCGCATGGACAAAAAGTCTGGGTCAAGGTGACAAGTCTTGATAAGGATCAGAATGGCCGCGATCGTGTGGGCTTGTCAATGAAGGATGTTGATCAGTCGACTGGGGAGGACCTGGAACCACAAGCTCGAATGACGACCGGTGCCAATATGGAAGCTTTAGGAGGAGGAGGTCTAAGAGACGGGTTCGCGGAACCAACCGGCATGCCTCGAGATAGCTTAGGGCCTCCACGACGGCAGAAGAAGAGAATGACCTCTCCTGAAAGGTGGGAGATCAGACAATTGATCGCATCGGGAGTGGCCAAGGCTTCGGATTACCCTGATCTGGAAGAAGACTACAACGCAACTCTCCGTGGAGATGGCGAGCTTGAGCTTGAAGAGGATGTCGATATTGAGGTTCGCGAGGAAGAGCCGCCGTTCTTGGCCGGACAGACCAAGCAGTCCCTAGAATTATCACCTATTCGCGTTGTCAAGGCCCCAGAAGGCTCTATGAATCGAGCAGCTATGTCTGGCACTAACTTGGCGAAGGAACGCAAGGAGCTCAAGCAACAAGAAGCCGAAGCAGCTTCGAAGGACGAACCAAAGGAGAACCTATCCTCTCAATGGCAAGATCCTATGGCTGACCCCGACAAGAGGAAGTTTGCTAGCGATTTGAGGAATGCCAGGAAAAATCAGCCCTCTGAAGATGTGCCCGAATGGAAGAAGGCAGTCATTCCAAAGGGACAGTCTCTGGGCAAGCGCACCAATTTGAGCATCAAGGAACAACGAGAGTCGCTTCCTGTATATGCATTCCGAGAGCAACTGATCAAGGCTGTTCACGAGAACCAAATCTTGATTGTAGTCGGAGAAACAGGATCAGGAAAGACGACCCAGCTAACGCAATATCTCGCTGAAGCTGGCTTTGCCAATGATGGTATCATTGGCTGTACGCAACCTCGTCGTGTGGCTGCCATGTCCGTCGCCAAGCGAGTAGCGGAAGAAGTCGGCTGTAAGCTTGGTGAAGAGGTCGGGTATACGATTCGATTCGAAGACTGCACAAGTCCTTCGACGAAGATCAAGTATATGACTGATGGTATGCTTCAGCGTGAGATTCTGGTGGATCCCGATATGTCACGATACTCCTGTATCATGCTTGATGAAGCTCACGAGCGTACTATTGCCACTGATGTGCTGTTTGCCCTGCTAAAGAAGGCTCTCAAGCGACGCCCCGATATGAAAGTCATCGTCACTTCAGCTACTCTCGATGCAGATAAATTCTCTGCGTACTTCAACGAATGCCCCATTTTCACCATTCCCGGTCGAACATTCCCAGTCGAAATCCTCTATTCAAAGGAGCCCGAGTCCGATTACTTAGATACCGCTCTTGTCACAGTCATGCAGATCCATATTACCGAGCCCAAGGGTGACATTCTTCTATTCCTAACAGGCCAAGAAGAAATCGACACGGCATGCGAGGTTTTGTATGAGAGAATGAAAGCTTTGGGGCCTAATGTGCCAGAACTTATCATTCTTCCCGTGTATGGTTCACTTCCGACGGAAATGCAAAGTCGAATCTTCGATCCTGCACCCCCTGGCAGCCGTAAGGTTGTCATCGCCACCAATATTGCAGAGACCTCCATTACCATCGACGAGATTTACTATGTCGTTGATCCGGGCTTCGTCAAGCAGAACGCTTACGACCCCAAGTTGGGTATGGACTCTCTCGTCGTCACACCAATTTCTCAGGCCCAGGCGAACCAAAGAGCTGGACGAGCCGGACGAACTGGACCCGGAAAGTGTTTCCGTTTATACACCGAAGCAGCTTACCAGTCTGAAATGTTACCAACTAGTATCCCTGAAATCCAACGACAGAATTTGTCCACAACAATTCTCATGCTCAAGGCAATGGGCATTAACGACTTGCTTCACTTTGACTTCATGGACCCGCCCCCTATCAACACCATGCTTACAGCATTAGAGGAGCTATATGCCCTTAGTGCCCTCGACGACGAAGGTCTCCTTACTCGACTGGGGCGAAAGATGGCTGATTTCCCCATGGAACCTTCTCTTGCCAAGGTGCTTATCGCTGCCGTTGATCTAGAATGTGCCGAGGAAGTCCTCAGCATCGTGTCCATGCTTAACATCCCCACCGTCTTTTACCGCCCTAAAGAGAAGCAGTCCCAAGCAGATCAAAAGAAGGCCAAGTTCCACGATCCCCACGGCGATCACCTAACCTTCCTCAACGTCTACAACTCATGGAAGCAAAGCGGTTACTCAGCGCCCTGGTGTTTCGAGAACTTCATCCAAGCGCGTTCCATGCGTCGCGCAAAGGATGTCCGTGACCAGATCGTCAAGATCATGGACCGCTACAAACACTCCATAAAGTCCTGCGGCCGCGAGACCGAAAAGGTCCGCCGGGCCCTGTGCGCAGGCTTCTTCCGCAACGCAGCTCGCAAGGATCCCCAGGAGGGTTACAAGACCCTTATCGAGGGCACCCCCGTGTATCTGCACCCGAGCTCCGCGCTCTTCGGCAAGCAGGCCGAGTGGGTCATCTACCACGAGCTCATCCTCACGAGCAAGGAGTACATGCACTGCACCACGAGCATCGAGCCCAAGTGGCTCGTCGAGGCGGCCCCGACCTTCTTCAAGGTCGCGCCGACGGATAAGCTGAGCAAGAGGAAGAAGGCGGAGAGGATCCAGCCGCTGTATAATAAATTTGCTACCGAGGATGATTGGAGGCTGAGTGCACAAAGGAAGGGCGGAAGAGGAGGCGGTGGTGGTGGAACATGGGGTTAATATACTTTATATACAAATACTAGAATGGGCGTGGGTGAGGCATACTGCGGATTTAAGAAGATTAACATCTTTATGCCAAGTGAATCATGCTATAGAAGGAAAAGGAGATTGGGTGCCCAAAAAGGTGTACGGAAGAGGTGGGAGAACTTTCGGTCAAGGTTGATGTTATTATATGTTAGAAGTGTCAAGTAATAGCACACTACAAGACAAAGAAAGACTGGTCCAAAGTTGCGATCCCAATCCTAAATTACAGACGACTTTTTTTTGCATATATTGAGATCATCTCAAGAGTTTCTTGTTCCCACTCCCCTTTCCAAGACCTCAAGCCTTTGCACACCTGCTAGCAAAAGGGTCGCCCAACTTTCAAGCCCGTACGAAGTTCTCTATTCAGCGTCTTATCGCCTACAAGCACGGGAACAAACTTCCTCACCCAAGGCCACCAAACTTCAGTCCATAGCACACAGTCCGTCAAGACCAGGGACCAACAACAGACACAATAGTGGCAGTTTCCCCTCCGTCCCGAGAACTCAAACGCCATAGACCACCGACCATCGTCGGAGATTTAGAGAGCTAACAGATCGGAAGTACCGATGATCCTTTAATGTGGTTGTCTTGGCAGACCGTTGGTGGAATTTCCATTGCTGAACCTTGGCGATCAGAGGCTGCTTTTGGAGCGTGGCATGGACTCCGGAGCGTTGTTCACGTTGTATGTCAATGGACAGTATGTTTCATCTATATCCATGAAGAAGTCCATGAACATATCAAGCTCAGTGGTGGGGAGGTTGGTATACTGAAATAATGCATTGTAGTAATTATAGTCGTAACATCATTCTCTTGGTCGTTAAGAGGATATACAGGTATAAATAATCTTTAAACATCCCCAGATACAATACAAAAATGCAAATCTTCATCCAACGCCCGTATACTATACCATCATTTCGTCTTTTCATTCATCACATATTTAAATCGGCGACACAACCATTGCCACATACTTTACATGTCCTTCAGCATCTTTGAGAGGTGTCCAGTGGCTCATCATCTTGGCTGGCTTCTTCGGTGATGTGTCTCCGCTGTCACCACTCAACGTTCTCGTTATATTGGCCCGGCGAGGAATGTGATTTGCAAGTGCGAGATCCAAAGAGACGGATTTTCCATCGCGGACCACGAGCTCCCGGACTGTCGACTTAAATGCCTTGGTAACTGATGGGAGTGTAGATTGCTCAGTGAAAATGTCAAATATATCTTTGCCAATGATAGCTTCCGCCGACATGCCCAGATCAAGAGCATCGAGCATCTCCTTAGAGTAGAAGGAGACACACAACTTGGGCGGATACTTCATCTCCTGGTCGAGAGGCATTGCACCTAAGGATGCTGGGTATGAAGGAACGTGCTCAAGAATCATATATCGGGCGTATGTTGTCATAAGCATTTCTGGCTGATTGGAAAATCTCCTGATAACATTTCGTGTGCTGTAGGTTTTGTCAAGTATCGTGGGTCCAGCTGATGACCGGGGTCTATCCGAGCTGCGGCGTGGGCTCAATGGTGGCGACAGAGGAGGAGGCGGCGGCTTCTTGAACGCTTTGAAGAACCCCGACATCTTCGTTGCCTTGAATTGGCTGTTCTTGACGCTGAGGACCTCCTCAGTTTCAGGCTCACCCTGAGATCCGTCACTAGCCCAGCGAGAGTTGCTTCGTTCGGGCGCCTTGTCTTCCTCTGCAGCACCGTACGACAAAACCTTCAGAACATCATGTGTGTCGTGGAGCGAGGATGACACGTCGATTTGGGCGCCCATGAAGAACTTTGTTTTGCCAGCAGTGTCGAGAAGGGGGCACAGGAAGAGAAGGTTCCAGAACGGCGTTCCATCTTTGCGGAAGTTGAGGAGCAGTTCGGTGCACTCCTCATTGCGCCAAATTGCAGAGCGCATCTTGGAGATGCCGTCTCGGTCAGTCTGTGGCCCCTGAAGGAAGCGGCAATTATGTGCCAAAACCTCATTTCGTGAATATCCTGTCAACTCTTCAAACTCATCGGAAGCAAATATGATAGGGTTTCCAGATCGTGAGGGATCACTGAGACAGAATGATCCCTTGAGGCCAGGATAGGGGTTTGGTGGTGAGTCGCCTTCTGCGTCGAGGGAGAGGGCTAAGCTAGTACATTGTGATAGTTGCTGTTTGACGAAATCGGGGAAGATTTCTCTGACGATGCGCTGTTCGATATAGGTTTTAGATTCGAGAAACATATTTTCCAGACTGGGAATAAGTGATGTTGTGAGATGCTTGATGTTCGTGTTGAGAGCCTTGGACATAGGGGAGGGCAGATTAATTGGTGATGTTGCGGTGATGGATGTATACGAAGTTGAAATTGTCGAGAGTTGAATGACAACCTGCTCCAGGGATTGGATATAGTCGCGAATCTGCTCATGATTAGAGTCTGTGAGGTGATACCGTGTCTTTTCATCTTACCTTCATGAGATAGTCGACATTCTGGCCAACTCCTCGACTGGCGGCGAATCTCCATAATTGACCACTGGCAGCATGATCGGCCATGACCATATCAAACATCTCCCGTCCAACGAGATCAGGGATAGGCAACTCGCCGGAACCATCCGACTCAGTGAAAACGATACTGGATCTTTGACTTCTGGACGATGTAACAGAGTCAATGCTCCTCAATCTCTCACCTGACCACTGCCCCAGCCCATTGCTATACATGCTGGCACGCGGTGTGCCATCAGGGTGGTAGTCGGTATATTGTCTCAGAATGTCCTCATTGGTGTGAAGTGAAAGGCCTGAATTGCTACGCAGGCGGTATGAAGAGAATTTAGCACTCTTGGGTCGGTTTGATCTGCTACTTTTGGGTGGTGATTGAAGACCCCGCAGAGATGAGGTGACAGAATCGGAGTTGTTGTTGGAGAGCGTCGATGTTGTGGAACGACGACGCTCAAAATCGGGCAGAGATGGAATAGGAGGAGGCTCGAATGATCGAAGAGCGTTGATTGTAGGCATCTTGTCTCAATTATTATGCCCCTCCACAAGAAGGAGACGGACAAGTCGGGTTGTTGCTTTATGTCTCGGGAGTGGTGGAATGTAATGCGACTGTGCGACACAAGCGCAGTGAGTTATTATAACAGTTGCCGATTGATGCTTATAGCGTGCCAGAAAGAAAGAAGAGAATTAAAATGCGAATATTTGTGCTCTCATTCAGTGAGAGGAAAAGACCAAGAGTTGTTAATGTTGAGAGCGACAGTGTAAAGCTTAAGAGGTCATAGTGGGTGAGTGTTGGTAGGAGGTTGTAAGTTATCAGGTGGATTGGATTGGATGGAAGACGGGAGAAGAAAGGAAAGAAGGAAAGAATGGGACCCGAGCGCAAAGAGCAACAACAGGAAGGGCAAGAGCAGCCCAGGTAAAGCAACCACAGGCGGGATAGGATAGACTAGGTAGGTAGGACCCTCGTTCAATCGCGAGTCGAGGAGCAGGAGCAGCCCACGATCGCTTAATACTACGGTACCAGGCCCAGGCGCCAGGTCCTTGCTCGGGTCGCAAGAGAACGACCCAAGACTGACTCGCCCACTCTCAGGTCGTCGCTACCTTATGCAATCCAGTGGATCAATCACAGGCTGCTAAGGCGAGCTTGCGGGGGCGGGCCAAGTCGGGTTTGAGCAACCTTGACCGAGAGACACTAAAGAACCCAGTGGCTTCTGCAATGCTGGGTCCGCTTCTTAGCGCTGCAGAAATGCAGATAGCACATGTTTTCCGGAAGATATGCCCGCCCCGTGGAAAAAATACTGCAGAAGGCCTCTCACCAAAAGTCGCTGAGGAGGTTCCGGTGTTTTATTATCCCCCCTGTGACGAGCTGAAGACTTGCATTGAGCTTTGAGTTTGCAGGGGGTCAGCGTGCATTGATGATAAATCCATTTATCATGAGAGTCTCCTCTGGGACTGACTGACTGTCTGTCTGTGTCTGGCCTCTCGGACCCTGTTGACTGAGAGACAAACTATCGAAGCTAACAACTGAACCACCAGCGGATCGGTCCAGAGCTTGCGGTGGCTAACAGGAGGCGTCGATTCGTTTGAGGGCTGGCCACCCAAAAGAGGAAGCCCGCCAAAGACGAAGAGAGAGAGCAAGCTAGCGATCTACGATCCGACAACAACGCGGACCCATTTGTTGTCATCATGGTACTCTGAGGTGAGTCAAGAGCCAACGTCATTTTTTCTCTCCTGGCTCTGGCTCTCTTCTTCGTTTGAAGGAAATGCCCCGTTCAAACTCTGTTCCTTTGAGGCGTTGAAAGGTTATGTGGTTCCGGGAAATGATGACGAGTTGAGGTGGAAGGTCGGCTTTATGCAAACACTTTGG
This sequence comes from Fusarium gaditjirri, assembly GCA_013266175.1. Taxonomy (NCBI): domain Eukaryota; kingdom Fungi; phylum Ascomycota; class Sordariomycetes; order Hypocreales; family Nectriaceae; genus Fusarium; species Fusarium gaditjirri. The sequence continues at coordinate 26,709 of JABFAI010000008.1, read as the reverse complement.
GAGAAGTTAACCAAGGAGGATCGACAAGGATAGGCCGCCCTGCCACTAAAGAGAGAGAGAAAACCACATGCAAGAGGGTGGTGGAGTTGCAATTGACAATTCATCTGAAACATCGAGGTTGCATTAGAGACCCTTGTTCTCAATTCAATTCAATTAAAATAAATTACACAGTGACACTCTCACTAATTACCCAACTCTCCATGATTATATATCATCAAATCGAACTACCAATTTTTGGCATTCCGCTTCGTTCAAGATAAACTTAAACAACAGAGATTACGTGACCTCTGGCCAAAAGGTTCAAGCCACAAGATCAACAGGCCAAGGTGCATCCCTGCGTCAATCATCCCAACATGGTAATGACGATGAAAAGGAACCGAGGTATGCCATTCTCATCATCATCACCGTCTTTTTCTCTCATCTTCTCGTCATCTTCTCTCATCGTCATTCCAAATTCCTCACGAATGCAAATGCTGTCAGTCCCAGTCAACCAAACATAACCACGCCGAACCGCGTCGGCCCGTTGAACAGATTGGGTTGAATACGATGGTGTTAGTGCCACACCGTCATGTCTCGCGGTGTTGGTCCTCTCCAAGATTGATGATCCCTGTAGAGCGTCGAGCGTCAAACCCGGCAATTTGGCCTTGTTCCGTGCAAGGCTGTGTTTTTTGCTTTTCCCCTCCAATGCTTTTTGACATCTGCACGTAGAACCCAGGGATGCTGGTCTTGAAGATTTGAATTAATCTCTTTTTATTGCTCACGCGACTAGCGAATGTCATCTGGCAGCTGCAGTGGCACCTCGGATAATCTACCCCCCATTATCCAGGCGTGCTTGGTTGCATTCGCCAATCGAATATAGGCCCCCATCCCCTGATTATTGGCCTGCTCGGACTTGGTGGTTTGTGCGTTTTGTTATTCATGCGTCTTCTTCCCCTCCCTGCACAGACTCTATCAGATGTGTAGAGGGTCCCGGACACAGCCTAGGTTAATTCCCATGCGTCGGTATCAGATATCGCTGCGGCTTTTTGTTAAGTTATGGCGTTGGTTGTGTCTGTCAGTGTATCAAAGCGTTGAAACAGTTGGTTAGTACCTCCAGACTAGGCGGTTCTGGTGCAAGCACCTGCATATCGTTGACCCTCACGACTCGTCTGCAGACTCAGCTGAAGAGAATTTTAGCTGCATGAGTCGCAAATGGTCTGATACCGAAAAATCCTTTACGTTGGATCAGTCCCTTCCTGCGGGGAAGAAGACCTGAAGCTGTCTTCGCATGCTGAAACGCGCCGGCGAGTGATTTCGGGAGCGCTAGAAGTTAGAACATTGATTGGAGTTGGCCGAACCAAGAGACCAGGTTAGATAAGCTCTGAACGGTGTCGTTTCGGAGGCCAAGCTAGATTTTCGAGAGACTTTTGGTTAAGTAATACAGGTCGGAGTCTTTGATTGGAGGGAGCATATAACAACTTTAGACATACAAGCCTGAAGACCCAAGGACTACAATTCCGTGGTGGGGACAAACTGGATATCAGTTGAAGACTTGGATAGCCATTGTCATTGTCGGAGTTGTGGTGAGGGTTCTAATCAAGAGTTGATTGCCATTCCTTCTACAGCTTCGATATGATCTCGAGGACATAGAGCCGGCTCCGTGGATGCAGGGTAGGCTAGATAATATAGACGTCCAGGTTGATAGTCTATCTGAGAAAGGCACTTGTGAGCAGGAACATCATATAATTATGATACTATGTGTTTGACTTACAACTCGGCTAGATGATATCAAGAACTTAATAGAGAACGCGTATAAGCCCAGCGTCGTAATGGGTGTCTGCCATGATATTCAGGATCTAGTGGCACCATCGAATAAAGATTTGGCAACACACCTGAGCGGTGAATTCTGAGCGTGCGGTTATAAGGTCGTTGTAGATAAGTACTATGCATGCGGTAACTCGAATGATTCTTTGTGCCGATTATCGTGAGGGCCTTGATCTTGGAGTGCGTATTCATATGACCACCTAGTTCGCTTGAAGAAGGAATATTTTCGTGGCAACTCCCGGACCAAAATGAGCTTCTCGTACTATACATTTGATAATTCAAGAGATTGAGATTCAGCCTGCGATTCGAAGCATCGTTCCCCATGTCAATCAAAAGAATCTTCTCATGAGCCTAAATCTAGTCTAAGACTATCCGCACAACTTGAGGCAGTGACTCAGTGCCTCTTCCTCTCACGGGTATATAAATCCTCCCTCATCTCCTCTCCTCCCTTCATCTCTTCTCATTCCTTCATCTCAACTCCTCACAGCACTTCCTCTTCTGCTTCCATCTCCTCCAACTTCCGTCATGGATTCTACTGCATCGTCTATCCAAGGCGCTAGCCGGCGCCTTATAAAGAAGGAGGAAGACGATTCTGATGATGAACGCGTTTTCCACTCTTCAGGCAAGAATACAGCAATGAAGGGTGACCCGAAGCAGGCCGTCTGCAATATTGATGATGACGACGATGACGACGACGACGAGAGTATTTCGGGGCCGTCTGTATACCCCCAGAAAGCTCCAGGTAGCGACAGCCGCATTATCGTCAAGGATGAAAGCGATGAGGATAAGAAGAGCTTCACGATGAAAAGCCTGAAACCACAGAAGAGCGGAGGCATTCCAGTCAACCAGTTCTTCGATACGGTTGTTGTTGCGCAGGACACCAATGATGAGGACGCGGATGATTCGGACTCCGAGAACGACGAGGGATCAGACTATCAAGATTCAGATGATTCAGACTACTCAGAAGATTCGGAGGCTCAACAGAGGAAACAAAAGTCAAAACCAGGTGTTGCTAAAGTCAAGGAACTTCTCGAAGAATGCGAAATGATAAGAGATGTACTGCTGTTCAAGCAGGAGAAGGGAGCAAAATTAACTATCAAGGAACACCGCCGCCTCACGGAAGCCAATGAAGAAATCACCAAAGCAGAGAAAGCACTTAGTACGCATGCAAGAGAGTCCCGCCCAAGGACAGCCCGTGAATACTGGCAGCGCCAGCTAAAACGAGACACTGAAAAAGAGGAAAGGAAGCGAAAACCCAACGGCGATGAAACGAACTCCAGAAAAGTCCAGAGGACAGATGCCCAAACTCGGCCAGGAGGTAACGTTGGAAACGCTCAGTTACTAAGGGCAGCAGAGTTGTTTACGTCCAATGACACCGAAAATGAGGATGCTGAGAGCGGTGGACCTGCAAACGAGATCAAAGCCACTACCCATGCCTCCCAGATGCAGCAAATAATGGCTGGTATGCCGGAAGGGAACGATACCAGACACACTCAGACCCAAAAGAACGACCTAATCGAAGCAAAACAATGCTTTGGATTCAAGAGGGTCACGGCTGCTGATGGTAAATGGAAACTCAAGGGCATGAAAACGCCTCTACACAGCCAGCAGCTCGTGGGTGCTTCCTGGATGACCATGCGTGAAGCCATGGACTTGCATCCAGCTGGAGGTATTCTCGCCGATGAGATGGGCCTCGGAAAGACCATCACTACTCTGGCAACCATCATTGGCCACCCTCCAGAGCCAGAGGACAGAAAAGAGTATTGCAGAGCGACTCTTATAATTGCTGATAATGCTCATTCTGCTCTGAGGACTTGGATGGAGCAGATCAACAAACATGCGTCAGAAAAGTTTTCTGACCAGTGCGTCATCTACTCCAAGTCACTTGGGAAAAGATTGAACTGGTGGAGAACGAAGTGTGTGGTGTAAGTTGGAACTTCGAAGGATCTCATCAACCACAACCTGCTAACACATTAAAGCATCACCCATCTAAACGAATTGCGTACACAATTTCTCAGCAAGAAAGAATACCAAGAGCTCAGGGCCAAGTGGGCGGGAGATGAGGATGGGTTCCTACAAGCTCTCGCAAAGTCGAAGAAGATTGGCTCCCTCTTCAGAGTCAACTGGTATCGAGTCATCTTGGACGAGGCTCATGGAGTCAAGTCTCACACATCAACTGGTCGGTCCTGTACCTCATTTGGTTACACTAACTAACAGGGAATAGGAGCTCTTGCAGTTTGGCATCTGAATGCCAAGTACCGGTGGGCGTTGACTGGTACACCCCTGTCGAATAGGCTGGAAGGTAGGTCCGCCTACTGCCGTGGCACGTTCCTCACTTACATTATTAGAATTCTATCCCTACCTGAAGTTCATCGGTTGCAGTTTCACGACTACAATGAGAAAATTCCGAGCTGTGTATGTCCGGAGCGTAAGTGGTACCATCCTGCCTATCTGTCACTCCTCTAACAGAAAATAGGAACAGGCAAAGGAAAACTTCGAGGCCTTGGTCAGTCTTGTAATGCTGAGACGGTAGGAACATAATGCCCCAAGAAAAGACTTGCTATATTGACTTTAACTAGAAAACAGACTGATAAGTTCCTGGGGCGCGCTATGGCCCCCCTCCCGAAGTGCCATCGCCAGGATATCTGGATTCCGATTTCGGGCTGGGAGAAGATTCACAAGGAGTAGGTTTCAACCTGGTACTTTGCGTACTTCTACTTACCCATCTTATAGGATTGTGGATGGTTCTTACCAAGCCAAGCTTGTTGATGCTCAAGCCGACAATCACGAGACTTTAGCAGATGAACAACAGCAGGATCCTCAGGAAGATGAAGATGTCTCTGACGACGAGAGCGAAGCGGAGTTCGAGAAGGATGGAACGGAAGGATCTGAGGCTACAAACCTCTACAGAGTGCAGAACCTCCGATGCATGAGGCTGGTACAACTGACGTCTCACCCACTGAACCTCGAAAAGTTCTACCGAGAGGATAATCGTGAAAAGGAGATCCGGTTGACGCTCGACCGTTTCAAGTCTGAGATTACCAAGGCGAGTATTGAAGAAGACCAGAAAGCACTGGAAGCATCGCTTAAGCCAGCTTATTCTTCAGGGCTCCGCCAGTTGGAATTAGCGATCAAGGACAGGTTTGGAGGTGTTCAGGAGATGGCGGAGCTACTGAAACTGGCAGCCAACGAGAAAAAGCTCAGGGACGTTACTTGTCGGCTTTGTCGCAAGAATTCAATTCCCGTTAAGCCAGTCCAGAGCGCGAATGTAAGTGGATTTATATCGATCATATAGAGCGTTGCTAACTTTGCCAGTGCGAGCATATCTACTGTACAGACTGCCTTGTCATCGCGATCAGTGGTATGAGCAAATCGGGTCGCCCTCTCATGGTAAGTCGGCATGAAAAAGATGATGGTCTCTCCGAAGACTCTTGCTGACTCTGGATATAGCCCCCTCAGTGTCGCAACAGGGGATGCTCTCCCAGACTTGGTTTGGGTGAAGCAATTAAGACCCCGGCTTGTATAGACGCGGCTGTGAAATCTATCAACGGTTTCAAGGAACCTGGACGCGATAGCATTGGAACAAGATGGACTGGAGGCCCGAAAGACAAGGCCTCATTCTTCCGTGCTGTTTGTGGTCGTGATGATATCGGCTATGGCCCAGTCAAGATGCCGCTGAGCTCCAAATTGAAAGCTACTTTAGCAGTGATGTTGACTTGGATGCAGGAAGCTCCAGATGACAAGATAATCAGTACGTTTTCTTGGGATTCATTCAATGAGATGTACAAGTACTGACTCTGATCTTAGTTTACGTGCAGTGGACCAGAACCGCCAAGTCGCTTGGCTGCGTGCTTGAAAGTTTGGGCATCAAGTTTGTTTACTACAACCGCATGGCCAACAAGCAACAGAAGGCTCGGGCCTTGGATGAATTCACCAACAATCCTGAAATCAAGATTCTGGTAAGTTCTACCATTCTAATGACAAACCATAAGGGAGTCTAACAACATGCAGGTCTCCTCTATGAAGTGCAGTGGACAGTCCTTCAACTTTCAGATGGCCAATCGCGTCATCATAGTAGACGAGTGGTGGAACAAAGCCGTGGAGGAGCAGGCTTTGAAAAGAGTCTTCAGAACTGGTCAAACGAAAGAGACCTATCTGGTTCGCATTATGGCTAAAGACACAATTGATGAGCGGATCATCATACTGCAGAACGCCAAAGAAGCAATTATCAAGGCTGCACTCCAAGATGAGGAGATGCAGCCGCACTTCTCGGGCGATCTCCAGCTTCGAATGCTGTTCTCCGAAAAGGATGAACAGACGCTGATCGCTGAGATGGAGAAGGAAACGCGTGGTCAACAGGCGAAGCAACCATTTTAATGGATGAAAGATGGATAATGGGTCGAATTTCGGGATATGCTTTTGTTAAAAAAATATTGCTGGGATTTATGGATGGCGCATGGATATTGAGAGGACGGAGAAATAGCAAAGAGGATCATGCTACCACTGAACCAGTCAGGAGATATTCACCTGACCCCCAAGATAGTACTCGATAACAGATTGAAAATACACATTTTAACGAATTATGACTTTTTGGCTATAGTGTTTCATGGAAGATTCTAGTATTGAAACTGGTATCGTACAGTCAAAACTCAAAGTCTGGGGTAAATATCGTCAAGTGACTTCTGAGGTGAATGTAAAAAGAGAATATCTGGAGATTTTCACGTATTATGATACGTTTGTACAGGCACCTATTCAGATTATAAATGAACTACAAATGCTTAGTGTGGGTGAAAAGGCATCAATGGCCGGCTCAATCATGTTCTCTATTCGCCCTGTACAGGCCAGGGCAATCTGCTCCGTCTCCAGCAAGCGCGTTTTGCAAAGTTTGAAGAGATACGAAATTATGGCCAACTACTTCTAAAACAGACGGTAGGGTCGTCTTCCACGTTGCTAATTGACCAGGCTTGACGTATGTCTCCCTTGCTCGTTGAGGTAGGGGAAACAAGCAAGTGCTTCGTTTGTGTTGAAGCTGAGGTCTACAAGTGTGATTGGAACAAGTGTTAAATTACCAGAACTGTTTGTACAAGAATTATTGTCGTACAGGCATTATTGTAGCGAAAGTTAATGTTCATATACCTTTGCCTTTGCTATGGGTACGGGAAGTTGCATGTATTTGCTAAGGATCATCCTACGTGGTCACACAAACACTAACTCCTTATGGCCTCATGCTCATCTGGAATAGAAAGCCTCTCATAACTCTCAATCCATTTGTGACCGTAGTGTTGTTGTATCTCTTCATGTCAAGCCTGGGCCCTTCCATCTAGCTGTATCTCAGAAGGAAACGACTTTCATGACACCTCGCATCATGGTTTCTCAAGATATATTCCGGGTCCTGCTTGACCGCTTCCTTGGTGTGAATGAGCTTTTGTCACTTCTCAGATTCTGCAACTCATGCAGAATTCAGACCTCATTATCCATATAACCTACTCAACTAAATCTGCAACTCGCTTACATATACAAAGAATCAGAACGCCACACGATACAACTATCGACCTCAACTCTGAGAATTACAGTCTTATTCGCATCGTCTGTATTAACACTGCATATCTAGGTACAGGAAACGTATCGGCCAACCCGCAACAATGAAGCAGACGGGATGGCATGCAGTGAGTTGTAAAAGGTCAGTGTATAAACCATGGACGCCCTCTTGAGTTCCTAAGTCATCTCAAGACTCTCTCTCCTCCACCTTTTACCCTTAAGATCAAATTTCAGAGTCCATCACATCTTACTTCAGATCGCAGCCATGTCGGACAACAATCCAGTTAAGGACCTGGGTCTAACATGCCCTTTCGGCGGAGTCTTCTACATCTGCGCCGATGGCCCAGATCGCTTCATCGGTTGCTGCACCATAAACCCCTGTGGTGCCCGAAAAGGTCTCTGTCCTGACGAAAACCTCAGATCAGCCAGCTTCAACGCGACGCTTCAGCATGAGTGCCTCCCTCAGGCTTGTATCAACGACAACGTCGATGTCAGTTGGTACGCCTGTATTGGAGAGGCACTCCCTTTTCTGGGATGCTGTGCCTTGGATCCTTGTCTCCGTGGAGTTTGTGCTCAGGGAGATTTGAGAGCTGCTAAACTGAGTGGCAACGCCAGAAATGCGCAGGATTTCCTTGATGGAGGTCCTGAGTATATGCCACGACCTACCTCTTCTTTCTTGGATCCAGGGCTATTTATCACTTCAGCCAGCCTGTGTGCTAGCTCAGTCATTGCGATGCCGACTATCATCTCAAGTTTCATCACTTCTTTCGCTACCGAGACCGTCATTGCAACAATCACCTCCTCCATGACAGCTTTACCATCGGAGGCCCCAGATGCATCTCCCACGAGACCCAAAGAGCACTGCTCGAACCAAAAGCTTGGATGGCTGTGGGTGATTCTTCTCGTCGGAATTGTTCTACTTGTAGTCCTTGCGCACTACATCGGTGAGAGTCCTTCATGCTGCCTCGAATGCGGAGACAAACTATTCAAAATAAAAGTCAAACGGAGGCATGAACAGGAACATTTGCACGAGCAAACACAACAACAGGGATACGAACTCAACTCGAACATGCCTCGATACCCAGATACCGATGAGGCCCGAACAAGTGATGATTCCCGGAACATGAGGGAAAGTTCAAGCAGGAATAGCTCCCGAACAACCCACGAACATCCAGAAAACAGCCAAGGTCAGCATCACCAGAATGGTCCAACTATTAAAGAGGTGAACTCCCGTGACAACAAAGAAAATGGAGCCCTCGGCCTGCATAGAGGCTCTAGTCAACAAGGCCCATACGCCTATGTCCCAGGCAAAGTTCCAAACAGGAAGCCATTGCCAGGAACGAACAACCAGACAAGCTGGCGAGGAGATAACTCCGGCTGAGGACCCCCCCGAAATGCAAACATAAGTTTCTCAGTTCCAAAGATCTTCATTTCCTAAGCATCGTCATCCCCTCAAAGTCTTCATCTTCTGAAAACCATCATTTTCTAAAAGTCATCGTCGTCTAAAAGCCATCATGGGTACACCGCTGTGTGAGTTGGAAGGGAGTGCGCCAGTAAGTGATAGCTTCGCAGCGTTATTAGCATCAGGGGCAGATTTTCCTCTAGCCGGGAAGAGTGCGGCTCAGATAGAGCAAGACCAACGACAACTTGTTTCTGACGTCTCAACAGCTTATCAACCAACCAACACCATAGTTATCAGGAACTTTAATCAGCTCTGCGATACTCCGCCTGCTGAGGAGAGCTGTCTACCTTTCTTTTCGACTCACCATTACAAGCACGAACGAGTGCCGTACCAAAAGCCCACCATATCGATGTTTATCAGGCTTCAACAAAAACAGTGGAACGGTAAGGGAGCCCTCACTAGAATTGCGGCCATTTCTGACGCTCGAAGACCACTTATAGAACAGGCTCTCTCTCCTCGAACTTGGCGGTCTTCAGGAGATAGTTGGCCACCCCCATCACTGAGGCGTACTCCCAACAAACTCCGGAAACGTCGAAGGCCTGACGGATATGAAGAGTGGTAGACAAGGGATTTAAGACAGCAATCGCGCTTTTGGGGGAGCTATGATGGACATGCATTGATTTCATTTGTGGTGGATTTACATGTTGCAAGAGGAGTTTGACATTTTCTTGGACGGATACGGAGTTTGATGTTTTGAAGGGATAGAAGAATGAACAGGGTCGGAGTTCTTGTGAATATTAGTTGGCATACGAAAAACAGAATAGACACAGGTTGAGTAACTTGACACAGATGAAAGACCATCGGCTCCTCCCCAACCTTCTCCTTCTGCCAAACTTCAACTCATATTGGAACACCCGAAAGGCCTCGTGTAAGCTTACCTGATGCAGCGGGTTCCCGGTTGTTGGTTTGCATGTCCATTCTCGATTCAAGACCCAAGAGACACTTTGATCAATCTAATGATATGGCTGATCGCGATCTGCTATACATATAGCCTTGCTATGGAACTCGGAAGCTGTTTACGAACAGCCCTATAAGATATCTCGGATGACACGCTCCACGCCTGGATACCCGTCAAGACATCGAACTGTTATATATCCGAGCCAACAATAGTAACGGGATGCGGCCAAAAGAGGCCTAGAGATATCTTCGCATCGCAAACAGCTTGTCTTGAAAATAGACTGTACATGGATCATGCATGCCAGACAAGGCGATATCCACATAGAGACTAGGGAATCAATACTTTATATGAGAGCAGAGATCCACTACTGAAGAAAGTCTTACGAGTTCTAGACTTTCGACTAGTTGGTGTTCATGAGCTGTTCGGGCACGCGGTCCAGTTGTTACTAAACTGCTTAAGCACTTAGCTGGCTGGTCAGTTCATTCCTATGCCAGAACGAACATTATCTCGATTTCACGAGGAATCCTGATGATCAAATTCATGAGCTTCAATCCATCTGTTCGTTCGGCGTTGTTCTGGTATCTTCTTACCACAGCTACCTACCAGGTTTGAAGAAAGTCCGAGGAATAATGGCTCACGCCAATGCATTGCGGCCGCCAAACCATCATTAAATTATTTTCATGGATCTTGTAAAAAGAAATAATGGTATCATCACCGTAACGCAGTGAAGAGCATATTTGATCGACAAACTTTGCTTAAGCGAAGCCTTCGTAGAACGTGGGCAGAAATTATTAAACTCAGAATAGTAGTGAGAAGCAGGGTTTTACAAATAGAATAAAGAAATGCCAGTAGAACCTTTGTTGTGAAGGTTGAAACGAAAGCCTTCGCCGTGAAGCCAAGACGACGGCTGGAATGCAATGCGTCTGATGTTGGTCGAAAGGACTTTCACAGGCAGACAAGACGCCTCGAATTCTCAAAAATGGAGATCAATAAATCAGCTGTTCAGGGCGAAAATGACGACTAATAATAAGCATTGTTAGCGAGAGCTTTCTCGGCTTCAGTACGGTCGGTACCTGTGGCTTGCTCGCCAACTTCAAGAAAGAAGGGGATGGCGTCACGGATTCAGCACCAGCGCTCGTGGCAAACGTGGGCTAGGCGAGTCTATGAAAACTTTTCGGTCCTTCTTGGTGATCGAGACGTCCGACATAAGAGAGAGATCCATAGTGGAAACTTTTTCAAATATTTTGTCAGGAACTGAGGCGGCTCCGATCTTGACAAGTGCCCCAGTGTCTTAGCTGAGCAACCCTGAATCATATCTTGGCACAGGCGTCTTGGCCCCTGACCTAGAAACGGCCAGGTCCCGGCTGTTGGCTAGTCATTTGCAAGCCCGTTTGCCAGCCCTGATTATTTGGACAAAGACGGATACAGACAACAGTGCGGAGGAGAAATGCGGGAGCTGCACTGAGGGAAAGACTGTGGCGAGAGACACAATCCATATTTGTTGGTCCTTCGCCTGTTGTTGCTCCAACGCCAAGACCGAATATCTCGGTACGAGCCTCGGTCCTGTTGATCGTGTGAGATCCAAGAACCGGGAGCGATCAGGGATGAAATGCGGAGGTAGCAATGGGAAAATCGGGGGCGCGGGATAGTTTCCAGGGGCCGAGCTGAGTTGAACAGGGATAAAAAGGACAATGAGGGTAACCTCTATCGTCAAGAATGTTTATGCTTTGGCTCTCAGCTTTGCTTTCTTGATCGTCATGGTCAGTAAGCTGAACATCGATTTAATGCAGAGCACCTGGCATTTCGGTCCATAAAATATCCAGGAACAGACTGTCTTGCCTGATCCCGTTACCACCGCCATCAAAGGTGACATGTATGATCACATTTGCCAGACCCTCGGTTTCGGTCTCGACACCCGCTCCTCCCACTCACTCGCAAGCTGGACGCCTCAAGTGCGGATCGTAAGGGAAGATCACCCTCTTGATTGGCCGCTATAAAGATCGTCCATCGCGGCTCAAAAGCCTGACAGGATCACTGTTGGTCTCGCCCAGTCACATTGCGAGAGGATTGCGAGATTTGGTTAGCCCGAGACGGATGACAGCGCCTTGACCGACGTGGCACGCGGAGGTGGTCGTTAATGGTATCGCTTCTGGTCTCCCTTACATAGCGTGCAGCTAAACGACAGGGTTTTAAGCCCAGCTGTCATTGTGCGTTAAGCTCAAAATGAGAGAGCTTTTACTGCGGTGTGGGCGATAGAAAATATCGTTGACTGGGTATGGTTTTGTATCCGCTTCGGTCCAGACGGTACAGGTACCAGTAAACTATCGTTGTACTCGGTGTAATGCTGTAGTCGATCATGTTTTTCTGCTCTTCTTCCCACGATCTCAGTCAGTAAATCGTTCGGGACGAACTTCGCGCGTGTGGAATGAATATAATCTCGTCCCGGAAACGCACATTCGTCCACTGACATTACTGCCCTCGTGTCTCTAATTTATTCCACTTTGATTTTGGCCCATATCCCTTGGCAATTCTCCAAGTGAATTTATCGTGAGCCGTGGCTCAGCAAGTGTCGGAGAAGCAGCCATCAAATTCGAGTCGGATTAATCGAGCCGATTCTTCATTGGTTGTTAGTGGAGAGTTTGGCGACGCCCTCTCAAACTCAAGATCCTAGGTAAGGGAGAAGAAGTCTCTCGGTTGTCGAAGTAGGTACTTGCCTCAACCTGGTCGCGCCTTTCCGCCTCCGGACATCACTGCATTGCACCTCCGTCCCGTGTCCAGAATAAGGAAATAAGATTTCTCGATCTATTAAGTGCTACTGAGCCGAGCACTTACACATCCACCATGGAAATATAGTCATCAGCTTTAGATTTCACAACCACATAAAGGATGTTGTCCTGACAGGCTATACAGAGTCATCTTTTTCATGACTGATCAAAGGAGATCTCATAAAAGAGACGAAGAAAAACGACAAAAGTTCTCCCATCCTGGGTTTGACCCCAACTCCGAGGCTCGGTTGGTCATCAATTCATTCATACATACCTCAGTGACAGGAACGGAGATCAAAGTCAAATTCTTGTGGGCTTGAGACCAAAGACAGGATTCAACGTGGGATAATTCGCCCACGGGTCTCCCATGGAGCAAACATCTCGGTCATCATCACACGACACATGCCTCTGCTCTTTTCTTACTCTTTGAGGGCTTTCAGAGTTTCGGGTAGCCGCTTTGGCTTTCCTTGGCTTTAAAGAGCATTTGTTTAACAAGAAGCTAAACCCTCGATTCCTCCTCCCTTGTTGCAGGGGTCGACTTCCCTAGCCTCTGACCTCGAAGTTGACTATCTCGCGATGCGATTGTCACCAGTGTCACCAATCGATTCCAGTTGGTCATCACAACTCGTTTCTTAATATATAGGTACTAAGACATCGACAGTCTAACGGCAAGCAACGATTCGCATCTCTGACACATACCTACCGATTTGAAGGGATAGACGATTCTCATCCACTTCCCGTCATCATCTCCACCATGTCTCCCTGGCTTCAAGAAGGCAATGCCCAGGGCTTTTCGCCATGGACAGATTCAACGACGGCTCTCAGCCTCGAGCCACGTCGAGTAAAGCAGTTCACCATGGCTGCTCTTACTCTCCATCAGACATATGTTGTTCATGTTGCGACTCTCACCATCGCATCGATAAGTATACTTGCAACAATAATAACTTCGTTCTGGTTCTTTCGAATGAGGCGGAGTTTCCGCCACGAGTGAGTCTCGCGCCTCTTTCTTCGCCTTCTGTTGCTGACCCTTGAAAAGCCTCATCATGTTGCTCATTTATAGTGATATGTTCAAGAGTTTCTGGTTACTTGTCTTCCCCGCCGTGGAACTTGTCGCTGGTAAGATTGAAACGACTGAGACCTTCTGTCAAGTCAGCGGATTCTTCCTTGCTCTCAGCATAGAGGCTTCCGATGTTTCGGTCGCTCTCATTTCAGTACATACTGCATTGTACATCTTTCGTGGAGAGCAAGGCCTCTACCCATATCGAAAGGCAGCCTACGCTCTTGCGGCCATTGTGCCTGTTGTGTTGGCTTCATTGGCATTCATCGAAAGCCCCGGTTACATTAACACTGGCCAGTTTTGCTATCTCCCGTTCAACCCGATGTGGAAGAGACTGGCGCTTTCTTGGATTCCTCGCTATATGACTTTTACTGTTATTCTCTGCCTATGTATAGGCATATACGTTTACGTTCGAGTATTAATGGGACGATTCGGCTCCGGGAATGACAATTCGAAGAATACTCTTTCAAAAACGTCCGGTCTTGAAAGTCTCGATCCCTTGCAACATGGAATCAACACTGTACCACCGACTCCTACAATAAAATACCATGGCCTAATCCCTTCTTCCAACCCTTCACGGCGCAATTCCTTTACCATATCCGAAGATCGGACCACAAGGCCTCCACTCGTGGCATTCAACTCTTTCCATTTGGACATGTCTGGATCGACGCATCCCAGCAGGCTTCATTCGGCACGACTGGCGCGAAGAGGGTCGGCTCAGATGTGGATGGCTAACTTTGGTACCGATCTGACATCTCAGTCTGAACAGGCAGAAGTAGATTCCCAGAATTCGACGGGAACAACTCGCTGTGGTTCGGATGATGTGATCGCCCCTTCAGCCACCCATACAAAACCTGAGCCTGTCCACCAAACACATCTCTTTGATGCTGTCTCGCCATCATATACTATACAGACCGACTTCTTTCATCGATCTGATGGCTCCAACACTCCGTCTAGGCCACCATCTATACCTAATCTTTTCGCCATACTCCGTCGCACACCAGACAGTCCACACAACAACGACACCAACCCTGTCTTAACTCAGAGCGATTTCAACGCACCTGGTACTGTCAAGTCACGTGAAAAGATCTTGCGACAACTCCGGTTACTATTCATCTATCCGATAGTCTACGTCGCCATTTGGATTCTGCCCTTCATTGTACAACTTACTGGATATGGACGAGGAGCTCCCTATGGCATGAGACTGGCCAGTATCTCATTTTTGTGTTTCCACGGATTGGCTGATTCCGTGGTCTTTTCTCTGAAAGAGAAGCCTTGGAGGCATAGCCAGGCATTCAAACGCATCAACGTCCAATTTTGGAAAAGACGGCAAGAAGTGCCCGATGTGGGTGCAAGAGTCGGACGTACAAGAGAGGAAATGACACTCGATTCTCGATTCGCAAAAAAGAGGCGAGAACAGGAGCAAGCTGAGTGGGAAAGGGATCGTCAGGCTGGCTATGAGGCCCGCAAAGCAGCCAGGGCAGCCCCCCAGTGGTGGGATGCCGATGACTAATGAGAAACTATATGGTATGTAAATAAGAGCTGTATGAGACAAAGTACGAGAGCTTTGGAAAGCGTGGGGATGGTGATACCCAGGATTTCATAGGTATAGATCATGACGGGGCATCATGACTTGCATTAGATGGCGTTGCGCATTTGGGATGCATTTGGGATGCATTGGGTGGTAACTTGGCCTATATGTCAAACATGTTTTAGATTAGACGGAGAAATGACAGCAATCAAAAGGGAATTGTATTTGTGTTTGGTCATTTTGAATGATAGTCTAAAGACGTTTAATATCATTACTCTAGCAAACCAGATTTATTTATGCATTGCGCCAGAGGGTATAATGTGCAATTCGAACGCTCAATCGCAATTCCTCCTTTTTCAAGTTTGGCTGCGCATAGAAAACTTCCAATCGCGTTTATTCTTCCATCCATATTGCAGCCCTATTTTCCCTCCTCTATCCCTCGCGGTAGAATTTGAGGAAAGCCTTGGCAATAGCAACACCATCATGAGGAAGTGGCGCGCGTTTCATAGCTTCGTCATACACTTCATCCGTAAAGATGCCAACCGTATGGCGATTGAAGAGAATCTCGGAAATGATCTCGTTGGTGAACTCGGGGTGACCTTGAACGGTGAGATATCGTCCAGGCGAGTAGAAGCCCTGCACTTCGCAGATCTCATTGGAACCGAGAGGAATTGAACCCTTGGGAAACTCATCCACAATGTCACGATGCATCTGGTGAATGCGCTGTGTAACAAAGTCAGTGAAACAGTCGCACAACAATACGCGCAACAAACGGGGTCTTACCATCTTGTCTAACCCGAAAATCTCCCTGCCCTTGTCTGTCAGATCAACTTCTGTGACTGCAACCTCCCATCCCTTATTGCTGCGTCCTAATTTGGCGCCCTCAGCTCGACCGACAATCTGGTGGCCGAAACATACGCCTACCACTCGGATGCGATTTGTTTCAATGGCCTTCTTTGTAAACTCGACAAGCTTGATGATCCAGGGGTCGTTGTCGAACGCTGTGTGTCGAGAACCAGTGATGAGAACCGCATCGATGTCGTCGAGGGATGGATAAGAGTGTAGCTCGTTCACGACATCGTAGCCCTTGATAGCAACCAGATCTTGGAGCTTCTGAGGCTTCGCAGCTTCTTGGAGGAGCGCAGTAAAGACACCCGTGTAGCCACCGAAGCGATCGCGGGTTTGCGGCTGCGGGGTGTCGGCTTCGAGGATGGCGAGACGAAGAGGAGCCATTTTGCGCAGTGTTTGGATGTGAGGAGAGAACAGTTTACAGGGTCAGGAAGTTTGAGCTGGGAATATGACTCTTGAGCGAAAACGGCCAGGGCGCGCAGGCTGCAAGGCCCGTCTGGAGATGGACCCTTTCTGCTCGTGTAACGGCGGGACCGATAGCGGGGTGGACATGAGGAGAGGGGAGATAAGCGGGCAGAATTGGAGACAATGATGTTATACCGCCGAATGGGGAAGCGGTGAGAAGCCGGTAGTTGGAGGTAGAAAGTACTTGGTAACGTTACAGGCGGTCTACGGTGAGAACTTCAACTCACGGAGATAACTATGAGAGCCCAGTGTAGACGCACATGGAGGCATTGTCTTTCACGTGAAATCATTCATGGTTTGTAGTTATTTCCAGGTATACGGAGCATGTAAATCAGTATCTTACCTGGCTTATGATACTTTAATAATACAATAGAGCCATCTCTGATATATTGTTGAACTCCAAAGATACATCCTACATATGTGGCGCTTCCATGTTCCAGATACATGCTCAACAGAGTGAGATTTGCAGTGATAGGGAGGTCTAGACCTGTTAATTACAAGGGACACATAACAAAGTTAATGTAAGGCTGATTGGCATCAGCGGGCACCTTGCATATGAATGTCACGCATAGAGTTACGTCGTGCAAGCCATTTCCATCGCAATGATAAAACAATGCCCAGAGACTGGATGAGTGCAGAGAAAATGCATGTATACAACTAACGCTATAGCTTTCTCATCCCTCAGTAAGCACAGCTACCTTACCTTAGTACCATACTGCAAAGTCGTTGACTCTGGCCCAACTGTTAAGGATGGGGCGAGCCCATCAAGTGACAGTTTGTGGCTGACGGCCCCTGCAAAATTATTCTAAGTGACGTCTTCACCGTTTAAGCTTCAACTTACCACTTACATAAAACACATGCAGGGACTATTGTGAGTTTTGTTTTTTTAAACGTTACAGGTGGCTTACTCTTCTTCTTTTGCGCAGTTTTGTTCCTTTCTTCTCATTTTTGCATCAGACATGGCGATTTCAGTCAATATGGCTTCGAGATTATCTTTGGGCGGCTTTTTGGCCAAAGCGAGAGCTGCTTTGACAACCCCAGCGGCGCAACGAAAGGGACCTCTTACTTTTGTTGTGGGAAATGAATCAGCGGGTGAGTCAAGTTTTGCATCTCAAGATGTCCTCAACTAATAGACATAGACCTTGATTCTCTCTGCTCAGCTCTTGTCTACGCTTATATGCGCACTCATGCCCCTCCTCATACCCTACACATTCCCCTCTCAAACCTGCCCCGCGATGACCTCGCTCTTCGCACTGAGATGTCAGCGGTTCTCAAACACGCTGGGCTCACTCTCAAAGATCTCTTAACTCTATCTGAACTTCCAGAATTGAAGCCTGAGGAAACACGCTGGTTGCTGGTTGACCATAACTCCCTCACAGGTCCACTTAAGAAGTTTTCGGACCGTGTTACTGGTTGTATCGATCACCATGCCGACGAGCACGTCATTGGCAAAGATGCAGAACCAAGAGTCGTTGAACCCTGTGGAAGCTGTATGAGCTTGGTGGTGGAAGAGACGAGGAAGACCTGGGAGGAGATCCCGCAACAAGATCCTGAAGATAGCGATGCGGCCACGGAGAACGACAAGCTCACTAGACTTGCGCTTGCTCCTATCATATCCGACACGATAAATCTCACGGCCAAAGAAAAGGTTCAAGAGAAGGACTCGAAGGCGGTTAAATTCCTAGAGGGGCGCATTTACGACAAGTCCTTCAACCGCACAGCTTACTTTGACGAGATCTCTGCTGTAAAAGAGGATATTTCTGACCTGAGCTTCCGCGACATTCTGCGCAAGGACTACAAAGAATGGGATGGCTCAGGCCTGAAGCTTGGAATAAGCTGCGTGGTACAAGACTTCAACTATCTCGTCGACAAAGCCGGGGCTTCAGAGCCGCTGATCGATGCTTTTGAGGATTGGGCAAAGGAGCGCGAACTCGATGTGGCAAGCATAATGACCACGTCTCATCCCAACGGGGAGTTTCAGCGCCACCTGCTTGTCTGGGGTGCCACTGACCAGGGCCGTGAGGCGGTGGATAGGTTTGTGCAAGCTGGTGATAAGTTGAAGTTGGAGACGTGGAAGGGGGGTGAGCTGGACCATCATGGGCATAAGAGGTTTGCCTGGAGGCAGAAGGAACTTGCTGCTAGTAGAAAGCAGGTTGCGCCGTTGTTGAGGGAGGCTCTTAAGAAGAGTTGACTGCAAGGGCTGCAGAGTTCCAAGATATAACTACATGAATGGAGAACAATACGTCACTGAAAGGAGGTAAAATCATTGCAAGTCGTAAGGTTATACTTGAGATCTTGACAGAGATATCGGATTCCCAGATGTACCATGATATTGTTACATATGATTTGTTATACACAAGACCTAAACCCATGCTATGTTTTCCAATGCTTATTCGTGAAACTATTGTTCCTCAGTAAAGTCCTGTTCCTTAGACGCATTCATGCCTTTAAACAGTCTCTGCCTAGCAAGGTACCCAGAAGTCTCAGTATGGAGAGCCTCAACCTCCTTTAACATCTTGAGATATTGCCTGTTCGCCAACCTCTGCTTGCTATAATGTGACTGAACTCTAAGATGACTAGCGGTCGATTCCAGGAGCTTTGCAGCCGCTGGATCAGCGACCCGAATGCATGCCTTGAGCGATCCGTACAGTGGACCAAACATGAGTAGGCGCTCGGGCTCGTTCATCATTTCATCATACACCCATTGCAAATTCTCGATGCAAAAGACCTGGTTGTTGGTCTGTGCCATAGCATCGTAGACCGCCCTGTAGACGTGTGAGCTCCTGGATCTCTTAAAGAGAGCTGGCCTGCGGAACGTATCCCAGAATCGGGGCCAGTCCTCTCGTTTCGCGTAGGCGGACAGCAGAGTACTCGTTTGGATGTTGTTGAACCGACAGTCCTTCTGCACCATGAGCATTTCGAGGTTCTTCTGAGCACGCACAAGCTCGGGTTGTCCGAATGACGGTGATGATAGGCCTCCCGCGATAAGCGTGAAGAACATCGCATCGGTCCAGATGATCATGCCTCGCTCCTCCGCCATTAACAAGATCTGATCGACGAGAGTGAGCCGTGCTCCGGAAGCAGGCTCGACTGCAGGCGCTATCATAGCATCGCGGATGAACTGATGAATTTGGCTTTGGTCGAGGGGGAGTCCAAGGAGCTGAATGTGCTCAAAGCGTTTACGAACCTGTTCCAGATCCGGGGTCGTTTGCGCTGAGTGGTCATGGAGGTCAACGAGTTCATCTGCTACGACGGGAGAAGTGTGATCAATGTGTGAAGGCTCTGGCGAAAGCCGTCGGGCGCTCGTGCTGTACGCACGTCGTTGTTGGGACGCTTTCTGTAAGGCCTGCCATTGTTGGGCAGATTCTGACTTGGGGAGCTGGACTTTGGTGGCTAGAAGTTCATCAAGCTCCTCAGGGCTGCTGATCTTCTCACCGCGGGCTTGCTTGTTTTCTCGCAAACTCTTCTTCAGAACAGTTTGCCAAAGACTCTCGAGGTCAAGCTCTGCACGCCGGGATTCTGTCATACATTGGATAACCACTGTGGTGCCTGTCTGAGGAGCACCAAAACCAGAGAAGCGGCCGTCATCATCCACCTTGGCAGCTTCATCGATGTTGTCGCTGTTGGAGGAAAAGTTGACGCAGACCCATCCTGTCGAGATACCATTGTCGCCGCCAGGAATAATAGCAGTATTCGTACCCATAAGCTTGGCCTTCTTCCGAAGTCGACGGAGTTTCGTCCTTAGTTCACCAGGTCCAATCAATCCATCGGCTCTAGCAGATATGTTATGATTTTTTCGAAGCCATCGTACAAAGCGACCGGAGGAAATGTGAAGATGTCGTTCACTTCGAGCTGTCGCAAAAAGCATGATCAAATTGGGACCGAGAGCAGCTGGAGGATCAAGGTCGCGCATGTCCAGCATAGAAATATCGTCTAATCCCATGTCCTCGAATATGTATTTCACCATTGGTTCCAGGACTTCTGGTGCACCTTCGGGTATTTTTGGTAATTGGACGGCATGCTGATTCTCGGGGTGTCGCGGGGGTTCAACTTCAAGGAACCAAGGAACATCTCCAGGTTCTTCGGCGTCTTCTGTGACATCGGGGTTTGAACTGAGAGTACCGCTAGGTGGAATCTGGCTTGAAGAGTCTTTTTCGATTATCGTCTCGTGCACTTTCACATCCGAGTAGAACCTTGTCGCTAGAGGAAGCCATCGTGAAGTTGTCTGTGGCAAGCTGCGAAAAGAGCTTGTGGCTGGCCTTGATACAATGGCACGAACAATGGCAGATTGGCATTGACGGCAACTCAATGCCGCAGCCGCAGGTCGAGTGAGCATCTTGAGATTGATCTCTCGGTTGAGATGCAAGGCTAGAAAATCAGAGTCACGGAGCTAAAGAATAAAGAAGCATAGAGCGTCATGGCTGAATTTGGTACAGTCCAGGTATGAAGTGGAGAAGAACGGTTTACAGCTCTCGATCGGCTGAGGCGGGCTCCATAGAATAAAATCTGCACCCTGGAGAGTGAGTACCTACAGCAGAGACTACCTAGACAGAAAACTTCAAGTCTAATAAGGGCCAAAAATGGACTAAAAGCTCTGTTGAAGACTCAACATCAGTAAGTATTATTTGCATGAACAATTAACAGTAATTTTTATTTCTAATATATTCTCAATGCTCTTCTAGTGCACCCACTTTCATCTAAATCCTTCTCGAATTTCAAGTGGGTCTGAAAAGCAGTCCCTGCCTGCTTGTATTGCCACGATTTGTTCCACACGTGACCTCTCTAGTGTTTCTCAGTTCACCATCCAATCCTTTCGATGCTGAAAAATTTGGTGATAGACTCTAAGTATCTGCTTCACGCGACAGCAGCAACAGGACAAGACTTGTCCATCAACAATTGCTGCGACACCCCTTCTTGTACTTGTCTTGTCTACGAGTCGAATTCATAAGCTCGTGCTATTTATTTTTTGCCTAATGTTATAATATTCCATCAACTCGGCAGCGACTCTCTGTTGAGCTTCTCGCAGTTGGGCTTTTTCGCCCCATAACCACCGCTCTTCCCACGACCCCCATCAAACCATCACAATGTTTGTTCGACAAACGAGGAGGAGCATCGCTCTTCACAGAAGCACTGCTCTCCGATCAATTGGACTTCCTTCGAGATCTCTACCGTCACACATCACAGCAACGAACCTGGGACGAAGATGTGTTGTTTCTCAACCATACCAACCCCGCAAGCGCCGAGGCTCAGAGTCTGGCACTGGCCTCAACCATGGAAGGAACCTCGCGACAGCTGTCGACGATTACAACTTTGGCCATAACCTTGGTGCTTTACACAACCAGCTTGCTAGCTCTGGTCTACAGCCTTTCCAGGCTCCCCCGCTTTCCTACTCTGACCTTCGTTCCCTCGACCCGACGTCTCTGTTGACAATTCCAGAGCCAGCAGCACCTCGACAATTCGGCAAGATCAACAACAAGGGTGTTCCTGGTGAGGTCGAAGAGATGATTCCAGTCTTTGATGCTTGTGTCCGTGTAGGCAAGCTTGATCGAGCATCTCTCGTTCTGAAGCGACTGAACTTGACTGGTTTGCTCCCCGGTGAAGAAATGATCATTTTGCACAATCAATATCTCCGCGCATCCCTCGAACAACTTCGAACGAATCCCGACCGAAAGCAAGCCGAACAACTTCACAAGTGGTACGAGTTGCAAATAAGGAACCAGAATGTACCACAAACCGCCGAGACAATCGCATGCATGCTCAAGGCCTCACTGATCTCAGAACGTGGAGCCCGCTTGGAACGACTCATCAACCGTTACATGAGCATGGCTCCTGACGAAGCCGGTCTGCGAGTATTGAGCAGAGCCGATATTCTCAGCGACCAAGACCTTGGTGTTATTACCGAAATCTGCCCTACTTACAGGGTCGAACCCGGATCTGAGGAAGCCAGCTACGTTAGTCTGGCAAGCGAAGAGGAGGGACTTGAGCTGGAGGACGACCTCAATGAGGAGATGGCCGCGTTCGCGAGTGAAGATTACCCCGAGGTCCGTCCGACACCCCAACGAGGAGAGGGTTTGAACGCTTTACGACGAAATCTAAACCTCATGGCCGAACTACAAAATGTCGATGTTTCCAAGCTGGATCCTCTTGAGCAGCGCGAATTCCAAATGCGTCTAGAAAAGGACTCCATCGATACCGCTATTGAGAAATGGCGAAACTCGAAGAAGAGGATGGACAAGTTGGGTATCAACACAGCTCTGAGTGTCAAGGCCGAGGATCAGAGCCTTTCTGATTGCATGCACAGCTGGCTGGAAGCCATGGAGGCTCGATTAAAGCAGGAGATTATCAAAGTCGAGGAATCTGAAGAGAAGGAAATTAAGTCTGAACAAGATCTCGAACGCTGCATCTACGGTCCTATCCTTCGAATGGCAGACCCTACTCGGCTGGCTGCAGTGACTATTCTCACTTTGCTCAACGTCAGTGCATTGCAGGGCGTTGACAAGGGCGTGGTTATTCAGCGCCTCCTAAACGACGTTTCTCGAGTAGCCCAGGATGACATCCAGACTCAGTTCAAGGAAAAGGCCGCAAAGGAACGTCGCCGGCTCCGCAAGGTCCAGTTTCTAGCACAGGAAAAGGACGCTCAAGCAGCTGAGTCGAACGAGCCGATAGTGGCGAAGGAGTCGATGGAGGCTGATACGTCTACCGAGCCGAATGCGCCGGTCCGGCAAAACATCATCACTGATGCTTATCAGCCAACAGAAGCGAAGGATCCTGTGCTATCCTCATGGTCTGTGCAAGTGAGGGCCCGCGTCGGATCGATTCTCTTGAAATCTCTCATCGAGACCGCCAAGATTAATGTTGTGAAGGAACACCCTATCTCAAGGGAACGAATCAGCCAACTCCAGCCTGCCTTTTCTCATATGCAGGCTCCCAAGAAGGGGAAGAAGGTCGGAATGTTAACCATCAACCCAGAGCTTGTCGAGCGTTTGAAGCGGGAACCCATGGGCGATTTCCTTGCTAAGCACCTCCCCATGATTGCCGAACCTCGACCATGGACACGCATTAATGAAGGAGGCTTCTTGGCTAGCAAAACCACCCTGATCCGTGTCAAGTCAGGAGACGTTGAGCAAAAGCTTTACGCCAATGCGGCTATCAAGCGTGGCGACATGGACCAAGTCTTCAAGGGCTTGGATGTGCTGGGGAAAACGCCGTGGAGGATCAACAACTCCGTTCTCGACGTGATGGTCGAGGCCTGGAACAGTGGTGATGCCATCGCCAACATGCCAGAGCTCACACCCGACCTTCAAATACCAGCAGAACCCACAAACTCGGACCCTTTGCTTCGCCGGGCTTGGATTCGAGCCGTCAAGCAGGTTGAGAACGAGCGCGGGGCCCTTCATTCACAACGATGCTACATGAACTTGCAGTTAGAGATTGCTCGCGCGTTCCGCAAACAAGTTATTTACTTCCCTCACAACATGGACTATCGCGGCCGTGCCTATCCCATCCCGACATACCTGAACCATATGGGAGCTGACCATACACGCGCTCTCCTGAAATTCGCCGACGGGAAGAGACTTGGTGAGCAAGGTCTTCGATGGCTCAAGATTCACCTTGCCAATGTATACGGCTTCGACAAGGCCTCATTCGACGAGCGAGAAGCATTCGCCACCGATAACCTTGCCAACATCACTGAGAGTGTCGAGAATCCACTGAATGGTAGTCGATGGTGGTTGAAGGCTGAAGATCCTTGGCAATGCCTGGCTACTTGTTTCGAGCTGAAGGCTGCCTACGATCTCCCTGATCCTACCGAATTCGTCTCCAACCTCCCAGTGCATCAAGATGGTACCTGCAACGGTCTCCAGCATTACGCAGCCCTTGGTGGCGATACCTGGGGTGCTCAACAGGTCAACCTCATGCCTGGCAACCGACCTGCCGATGTATACTCGGCTGTCGCCAACCTCGTCAAGGAGTCGATCGAGAAAGATGCCAAAGCAGGTAGCCAGCTTGGACAAAACTGTCTGGGCAAGATCACCAGAAAGGTAGTGAAGCAAACTGTCATGACCAACGTCTATGGTGTCACATTTGCCGGTGCCAAGCAACAGGTTTGCAAGCAGTTGGATGCCCTCTACCCAGAGATGTCCAAAGAGACTGGCATCCCCAATCTTGTGACCGCCACGTATATCGCGCAGCATATCTTCAATGCTCTTGGAACCATGTTTCGAGGTGCTCATGATATCCAATACTGGCTTGGTGAGATTGGCGCACGTGTCTGCAAAGCCCTGACACCAGCGCAGCTCGATCAGCTACAGGAGGAGAAAGACAAGAAACCTGCCGTGAAGAAGACTGCCTCGGGCAAGAACAAGGAATTAGACGAATTGACCTCACAGTTTCGATCTACCGTAGTCTGGACTACACCCCTGAGAATGCCTGTTGTCCAGCCTTACCGAAAGGCTGTCACCAGAGAGATCCGCACTTGTCTGCAGTCTATCAGTTATCCCACGCAGGGTCAGACGGAGCCCGTGGATCGCAGAAAGCAGCTTCAGGGGTTCCCCCCTAATTTCATCCATTCGCTGGATGCCAGCCACATGCTTCTCTCAGCACTTAGGTGTGACGAGCTCGGCTTGAAGTTCGCTGCCGTTCACGATTCCTTCTGGACCCATGCCGCTGATGTGGACATTCTGAGCGGAGTTTTGCGCGACGCTTTCATCCGAATCCACGAGGAGGACGTCGTCGGTCGATTGGCGACCGAGTTCGAGGCTCGATACAGGGGCTCCTTATATCTAGCCAACATCCCCAGTTCGAGCCCTGCCGCCATGAAGATCAAGGAATTCCGCAAGTTGAGTAAGCTCTCCCACCAGGAAGAAGTGTTGCTAGAACACAAGCGCAACACTCTCCTCCGGTCAGGTAATCCCTGGGACATCGAGGCAGCAAAGAAGATCATCACGCCTGCCTCCATCGTTGAGGAGATGTCAGCCTCGCAGGAGGAGGACCCCGAGATTCAGAAGGAGACGGAGGACATTGGTGGCCTCGGACACATTCCGGAGTCGGAAGGCAACCTCTCGTCGGCAGTTCAGGAGGCCGTAAAGGATATGGATGCTACGGACGACAAGATTGTTGAGATGAGCAACAAGCTTCTTGAGCGTCTCAAGCATACCAGCTTCGAGTACCGAGTTATCCAACCCAAGAGGGATGTCAAGCAAAACTGGAAGAGTATCACGCATTTCTGGCGGCCGCTGACCTTCCCAGATCTCCCCAAAAAGGTATGTTGAGAGTCCCAAAGGTCACTGCAATTCAACATATACTGATATGGTTCCCAGGGTGATTTTGACGTGAAGCGACTGCGAGAGAGTCAGTATTTCTTCTCCTGACTGAAGGACCTCCTGAAGTCATTATTATAATGTATCACTATGATGAAGACAGACATGAGAAGGAGAAATGATTTGGGCGTTGTGCATTTGGCGTTTAGAGACGGGGACTTTTCATTCATGATAGCGAAGAACCAAAAAGCATTCTGATAGAGGGAGTATGTGGCGGCTGCTGGCTGCACTTTGTATACCATAGGAGGAGGATGTAGAGTAGTATGTACTGTACATTAGCGTTGGGGGCGAAAAGAGGTCAGATAGACTTGACGTCTAAACAAAATAACAACAAGAAGATATTCAAATATTTATGAGTCTCTTGGAAGTGCCATTGACATTGGTCTATCACATTTTTTGCTCTTCTACACTATTTGCATCGTAACTTGGTGTTTATCGCACAACGGCATCCTTGAGGCTAGGGACAGTGCAGACACCACCACTCTCAGTAACAAGACGTCCACGGCCAGTCTTTCCAAGCTGCTCGACAACACCCGCATCAAAAGCAACCTCAAGACCATCAGTGGTAGTGAAACCGGGCTGGAAAGTCTCCCAGATCTTCTTCTTGGGGTTAAGAACACCCTCGGGGCTACCCTCCCAGCCCTCGAACCAAACACGGTCACCGGCCTTGGCACCCTCGGGAGGAGTGACGAGCTCAACGGGGCCCTTGTGGTCATCGACCTCACCCTCCTTGATCTTGGGAGAGGCGGCGAGGACCATGGCGCAGGACTTGATGCCGCGCATCTTGACGGGCTTGAGGTTGCAGACGACGACGACCTTGCGGCCCTGCATGGACTCGAGAGGGACGAGGCCGTTGAGACCGGAGCAGACGGTGCGGCAGATCTGACCCTCGTACTCAACGTAGTCCTCGTTGCCGGGCTTGTCGCCGACAGCGATGGTGGAGACGTAGAGAGAGTCGGCGTCGGGGTGGTTGATGGCCTTGAGAATGTGACCAACTCGGAGGTCAATGAGAGCAGGGGAGAGA
>JABFAI010000007.1:0-305448 GCA_013266175.1 Fusarium gaditjirri | reverse complement strand
AGGGTGAAGAGATTGGGAGGTGGGGAGGGTGGCTGGGGCGGGACAGATGTGAAACAAAAACGAAGGTGTGATAAGGGGGAAGCAGGGAGAACAGAAATAGGTCCTCCAAAGCCATGTAATCCTTTTCAAACTGCCTTGCTTACATCCTTCTTTGCATCACTCTTGCCACGGATCATGGTTGAGAGATCGCCGAGAGGTAGCATGATGGGGAAGTCGACCGACATGAGAATAAGAGACATGAGCATATACCAGCCGATCAATGATATAGCAAACAAGATGCCCCCTCCAGCGTGCTGGCTTTTGAGTGCAAGATTCGCCTTTCCTTGAGAAACGGAGAAGAAGGCAGTGGCAAGACAAGAGACTATTGGAAGGGTTAAGTAGTGTTGTATTGAAGGAGGGTGTTGGACTTACAGCAAGGAATAAGCAAGACCAAGATGGAAAACAAAGCGACGTTTGTTCGAACAGCCGCGATAGAATAGATTGTGCATAGAATGGCCATGGCAACCAAGAAGAATGCGAAAGTCGAGTAGAATTGAGGCTGAGCGAGACCATTTGCAGCGGTACCATCAGTCGAATACGTGGCGTAGGCACCAGAATCGGGGATGATGGTTGTACCGAGTGTAAGAAAGAAGCCCCCGAAAGTGAAGAAGACGGTCGACGGGAAAGTGTTTCCTGGAGGACTAATGTTAGTTGATGAATTGCACTGAGAGAGAGTCCATTCTTACCGAGAATCCATTCACCAATACCTCCCAAGACAAGAAGAAGACCACCAAGGCCAAGGTAGGCACCGCTGCGATCTGTTAATCAACGTCTACAGTCGAAAAGAGCGGGGGTGCATACACATTCGCGGCGGCAGCAAAGCCACCAGATCCCTGCCATCCAAGCAGGCCAATGGACAATGGCGTGGAGCACAGCAGAAATCCAGCCAAAGCTGTACCCGTCAGTATTATAGGAGATGTCGAAGGTGATACTACATACCGACTGGCGTAGGGTTGCCGAAGGTCTGTCGAAGATCCCCCTTCACCTTATTCTGCGGCTGAAGATAAAGCTGCTCGAATAACTCTGGCGAGATGGGGATGCTCCGGGTTGGATGGACTGTGGCCAAATCCTCGCCTTCGCTTTCATGTTTGCCGTTGACACTGTTGCGGGGAGACATGTTGAGCTAGGAATATAAGTAGACGCGCTTCGTGAAGGAGCTTGGTAGGAAAGGCTATGAGAGACAGGAGCTCAAGCTTGATGACGACGAATATGGGAGGGGAAGCTTCAACAATTTATAGGCTATAGCAGAGCAAGCAAGGGAGATAAGAGTTATACTTCCCCGGGTTGATCGTCTGGGGAAGTGGGCCCTGAGGAAGGCATGCTCAGGGTGTTACATTGGCTTGCAGTTAGATCCATGCAAAAGAGACAGCTAGCTTTAGGCCTATCCAGAGATCGTCCGGAATGCCGGCTCGACCTCGAAGTGCCGAGTTACACGCGAACCTCCCTTATCTGTGATCCACGGATAATTGGATTCCGGGACGACGATCAAGCCTGAATAGTCAACAGACTGGCCTGTAATCATATCGATGATAAGCATAAGGAGGAGACAGTTCAATGCAATCTGGACCTCGTTGAATCACGATGGAGACATAGCCGGTCCTGAATCAAGGAGTGCTTCATCAGACTGACCAGTACCCTCAATTCTCCTTGGCATAATGATGCTTAGACTTTGCTGTGCAAACCCTTCGGTCGAGCGGCAGACTATATAAACAAAGACTTGTCGATCAAGAGCTGTACCAGCGTTATATGCTGTTGTCTTAGACGAAATAAGTAGAGTCCAGTTGTTAAAGTGTTCGCGGTAGTGGAACGACCAATGAACACCATCATGAGCTGAAAGCGGAGACGGGTCCGGGCTGCGGGCTGCGGGCTCACCCCCGCACTGCAACTCAACACGAACCAGTGATAGACTAGCGGGATAAGACATCTCAAATGAAACAATTGCTATGGGGGTCGTTATACATGTGGTAATTGGTCTGGTGATTTGATGCATTAGGCTAGGTCGGTGTAGGAGACGGTGAGGGATGCGATACGGAAGCCACGGATATCAAATAACCGAGATATGCCTTGGGTAACAGTTATCCATTCTGATCAAAGTTCAAGTTTCTATTTGCTAAAGATCCATGCATTGGCGTGTGCGCTTTGACAACGAACGATACCACGTCTACGTTCGGATCGACAGATCAGCTAGATCCGGTGCCTTCAGCTTTGACGTGCTCCCAGTCACTGTCCTGGGTCGAAGCTCCATCTTCTTCAGGGAGCTGTTTCTTCAGCCCCTCGAGGATAGTCTTCAAGCCATCCGAGACCTTCGGATTATTCATCCTCTGGATTCTATGCTCCAGCTCCCTGATCTTATCCTTCAACTCTTGCGTCTTCACGTCAGCCAGGTCAACGACCTCAGCATCTTCCTCGTCCTCCGCTTTAATCTGGTTCTTCTTTCCATCTTGCCGCTGAAGACCGTCACCCCAAGCTTCCGCAAAAGCCTGCGCCATGTTGTGATCCTTGATTGCAAACACAATCTCATCAATGTATTCCCATCTCTCCCTTAGCTTTGACTTATCGTATCTAGGAGTCAGAACAGATTTCCAACTTTTTGCTATTTCTGCAACGGGATTTCCGTGCGCGCCGCAGCCCCAAGCTCCAAGTACAAGCCGTTTGGACTTTTTGACCATGGCGATTCGCATAACGGCCCTCATCTTGGCTTGCGCCGTATCGCGATCCTTCTTGTTGGCGTATGATGCTACTCCTTCCTCGTCAAGCTCGAACTCCGGGCCGCGGATCATTGCAGCAGTGATGCAGTCGACGTAGAATCGATCCTTCTTGTCCAGTTCATTCCCGTCTTCATCTCTGAAGACCAACACCATCGGAGTCCAAATCGACGAGAGTTCGGGCAGGCGGTACCACTCGTCCTTGAGAGAAGGGTATAGCGTAGTCCGCATACATAATGATTCCTCTTGGCTGTTCGCGCCATTCAGAAATCCACCGCCAGGGTTCAGAGGCGAACCCATGTTTAAGATTGTCACACGAGCTCTAGTATTACCAAGATCTGCTTTGACGCCCGCCGATGTCTCGATGTCCTGAAGGTCCCTCGCAGCCGTCAAGGTGTCAACTTCCCTAATTGAGATTCTTGGCGTTTTGAGCTTTTGCAAGCTCTCATGGGGATCTTCAGCACCATCTGTAGATTTGTCCTTAGCTTCTGCATCACCCTTGTCCGCTTGTTTTTTTAAGAGCTTCCTATATGCTTCAGGCAAGACTGTAGTGTTTATGAAAGGTATGAGCTCTGATGAACTGATCCCTTTTCGAGCACCGGGATATCCAGGGAGGAGGCTGGGGATGACCTTGTTGATGGTTGCTTTGGCCTTTTTGGAGCGTGCATCTTTGCGAAAAGCCGCTGGTGGTCGGCCGATGGATGGCTCTGTACGTCCCATAGTAATGTTTCTGCCAGTTGTGAGTTTATTGTGAGATGAAACACCAGTGTTTTGCGACGGTGGTAACTTGGTTCAGTTCGAGAAAATTACTTCGGGCGCTTTCAGTGGACACCTTTTGATTGGGGACCTTGATGAGCAGCGACCCAGATCAGCGTAAAATTACCTACAAAGGTGTTTTGGGCTTGGAAACAATTTTGTGGCGATGAAGAAAGGGAATCGCAAAGATATTCGCCGAATGAAGCATCATGGAGACGTCAGATGCGCAGCCTGCATCGTCGCCACTGATGGCTGACTGACTGACTGCCTGACCTCGTCACATGATCAAGACCAAACAAAGTCCGTCTTTCGGCCGAGACCTTGGACACGCAAAACACCAAGAGACCGATAAACTTTAAACTCACGATACGTGATACGAGAATTGTGGCATCATGATCTCGATGCAAATTGACGAGATTGAAAGATGATTTCATGATATGAATTTTAACCACGTAAGGTATTCATGGCCCCAAGAAGCCAGTCTTGGCATTTGTAAAAAAGACATGGAACAGCCAAACTCATAGAAATCACATGAAGTACCACGTCTCAATATTTATAATTGTTAATCACTCTCCAGTCCAGCAACACGTGATCAGCCTTGCCAGCACATGAAGAGACCCGATTCTATTTACGATCAAACCTCGGTCGGGGTTTTGGCAGGGAACGCACGGCAAGTAGTGGACTGATGCGATCCACAGTCGGCTTTTCTCGTATCCATTTCCCCCTACAAACTCCGTCGGACATTTTAAGCATGATTCCAGCAGCCCAAGCTTCTTATCTCTAATTAAGAAACCCCTTGTCTAGCACCTGTCAAAACCACGTTTCAGTGGATCCAGACAAGAATTATCCAAAATGTCGGCGCCGCCAGACTGCGATGTCCCGACCCCTCGGAGATATTGAACGAGATTACGCAGACTTCGTCACCAAGATCTAATCACGTTCCTTGATACCCGCAAGATCGAAAGGTGCTAGGCCCCGTTATGCCCAAATCTGGATCTCACCGCGCCCAAATTCGTCCTGTGACTCCGTCGTCACAGCAGAAATCACCTGTTGCTCACCCTGGCTCTGAGGCCCGCTCACCGGCGCTCCCGACGAAATGGAAACCCGATCTCACCATATTGTTATAAAGGGCTCGTCCTCCCGTCTTGGAAGTCCTTTTGAGGAATAGTATGAGCAATCATTGCAGATTCACAACAGCATCATGTCTTCTAGACCAGATTTGCCAAGCTCTTGTGTGAGCGACGATGAAACACTACGACAAAAGACACCAGAGTCAAAACCACGACATAGCTCGTTGGTAAAACTTCTTTTTGACAGGACCAGAGTTAACCAAGCTGTTGAGAACCATAACTATCCTGGATCAGGATCTTTTGAAGATCCCTTCGTTGTTAGTTGGATTCCCGATGACACAGGTAACCCGCTCAATTGGCCCAAGTGGTTGAAATGGACCATCACCATGGTTTCAGCCGCAACATGTTTTGCTGTCGCCTTTAGTTCTAGTGCCTATACAGGTCAGTATTATAACCCTCGCCAATCGATGTAGCTGACTTGTCATATGACAGGTACTATTGTGCCGCTCATGATCCACTTCAAAGCAAGCCATACACTCGTCACTGCTGGTGTATCCCTCTACGTCCTAGGCTTCGCAGTCGGACCTCTCTTGTGGGCACCACTTTGCGAAATCTACGGTCGACAAATTATATTCGTTATCAGCTATGGCATGTATGTCGTGTTCAGTGCAGCATGCACAGCAGACCATGGCATCGCTACTCTTCTGGTTCTTCGCTTCTTCTGCGGAACATTTGGCTCATCACCTCTGACCAACGCTGGCGGTGTTATTTCTGATATCTTCAATGCTGACGAGCGTGCTATCGCTATGGCATTCTTCTCTTTGGCGCCTGCACTGGGACCTAGCTTGGGTCCTTTCATTGGTGGCTATATGAGCGACGGGCAAGGTTGGAGATGGGTAGGTTAACCAAATCCTCAATTGTGGTATCATACACTAACCAAAGGCTGCAGGTTATGGGATTGATGGCCATTATTGCCGGATTCTTCTGGGTACTTGACATGTGCTGCGTTCCCGAGACCTACGCACCCTACATCCTCCAGAACCGAGCCGAATTCTTGTCCAAGAAAACTGGCAAGGTTTACATCTCCATCTACGAACACCAAGGCAAGGCCGATCCGCCAGCTGTCGTCCTAAAAAAGGCTCTCATTCGTCCTTGGCAACTCCTATGCTTCGAGCCTATTGTTATTCTTCTCTCAATCTACATGGCTATCCTTTTTGGTACTCTTTACATGCTCTTTGGAGCATATCCTGTCGTTTTCCAGCTTGAGAGAGGTTGGTCCGCTGGTAAAGGAGGCCTGGCCTTCCTTGGAGTTGCCGTTGGAATGATTAGTGCCATTCCTACGATTGGACTTATCAACGTGTGGTATATGAAAGTCACGAAAAGATTCAACAACGAACCTGTCCCTCCAGAGTATCGCCTCCCAGGATGTATGCTTGGCGGTGTTTTTGTCCCTGTTGGCATGTTCTGGTTCGCATGGTAAGATCAAGACTCCCCATGTTCAATGCTTCCACTAACAATCAACAGGACATCGTATCGTTCAATTCATTGGATGTCTCCTGTGGCCGCTGGTGTTCCTTTCGGTCTCGGCATGTCTCTCGTCTTCCAAAGCATCTTCAGCTACCTCATCGATTCATACACAATCTACGCTGCATCGGTTCTAGCGTCAAATGCTGTGTTGCGATCCCTCTTCGGCGCCGCCTTTCCACTTTTCACCAAGCAGATGTACGACAACCTGGGAACTCAGTGGGCCAGTTCTGTACCAGCTTTTCTGTCACTCGCCTGTCTACCAATGCCTTTTATCTTCTTCAGGTACGGTCCTGCTATTCGAGAGCGATGCAAATATTCTGCAAAGGCCGCACAAGCATTGGCTATGGCAAAGAAGGGCTAGGTCTTGAGGGGTTGCCAGACCGTTTCTTATTAATTCCTACTTAACACTGTGTCTTTACATTAATGGACTAAAAGCGGCATATTGGAGGAGTTTTTGAATCACCTTAGACATAGAACATTACACTATTCATAGATTATATAGAGTCAACTCAACTTGTACATTTTCTCTCGATTATGCCTAATGAGGCTGAGTCTTCCAATTCTGCAGCTTCAATTGGTGGAATACTCGTGAGTCAGCAGAGCACGAGCAACAATAATCTTAGATCAGGCTGTGATCACTGATGAGAAAGCCTCTTCCCTCAGCTCACCATAGTTGTTCCCAATTCCCCAGAAAATCGAGTGCCCACCCGCGATGGATCCTGTCACGGCTTACCTGGTTTGATATGAGACGTTATGTTCAGCACTCACTATCTCACCACCCAGACTGCGAACTGAAAAGAGATTTACTTACAAGTATTCCAAGGAAAGCATGTGGTATCTTCTTCTGGATAGTTTTGGTGGTTAATGAGATCCGGAAGAAGGTTGAGGATGACGTGTCGCCGGATCAATTACTTCGACTCTTCGACAGTCTTCCACCTGGCTTAGAAGCGTTGTTTGAGCATATCCTCAGTAACCTCGACGAAAATAACCGAAAGACTGCTTATCAAGTCATGGCGCTATTGAGAACCGCCAAAGAGAACTATCTGACCTTATCTCTGATGGAGTTTTCGTTCCTTGAAGATTATCTCAAAGACCCGGAACTGTCGATACGAGATGACTTTATATCTTGTTACGCAACGGACCCAGATGTCAGTAGAACACCGGAGATCTACATCAAAAGGATTCGTGGTTGTTCTGGTGGTCTTGTCGAGTGCTATCCATCCAGAACAAACTATTATGGACCTTGGGGAGTCCTTGACTTCACACACAGATCTATTCCCGACATGCTTGAGAGACCAAAGATCAAGGCAGAAATGTAGTCATACCTGAAGGGTTTTAATAGCGTTGACGCAGTGTCTCACTTGATCTTTGCGGCAACGCGATTCATGAAGAAGGACAAGACAGAGGCAAAAGGTTCATGCGCTGGCGTGACATTGGTGCGTTTGGAAGCAAAGACTGATAGCTCACCGTATCGATTCCTACAGTGTGTTTCGTCATGGGTTGGTGATCCGTTCGACGTGAAACCTGAACCAAGCCATCTTCTCTTGCACCAGAATATCCAAGTGTTTGCCAACCGTGGCTTGCAAAGTCTAGTTCGCGATGGAGCAACAACAAGACGAGAAACATTCAGCACCCTGTGTCAGGCTGCACTCATAGGCCATGTTGAGTACCTTGAGTGGGGGTATAAGA
The DNA here is from genome assembly GCA_013266175.1 of Fusarium gaditjirri. Taxonomy (NCBI): domain Eukaryota; kingdom Fungi; phylum Ascomycota; class Sordariomycetes; order Hypocreales; family Nectriaceae; genus Fusarium; species Fusarium gaditjirri. Next base: position 297,662 of record JABFAI010000007.1, on the reverse strand, counting down.
ACAACCTCAGAGCTATCGACAAGCCATGGAAGAGGGCACTTATTGCCAACGCACTTCTGGACACCTATCTCCGTGACGGTCCTTCTACGCAATCGTTGAGCTATTTCTTTGAGGGTCCTGTCCTTTCGCTTGAGCGCAGCTCTTTCGAGGCCAATCACTTGCTCATTAGTGGCAAACCTCTCACAATTCTTCCAGTCGGCCCTCGCTCGTCTGTTGGTTCTAGATATGCTCTTTCAGAGTGTCTCACCGTTCGGGAAAGATTCTTGGTCTCTTGCTTTCTAGACTGGATTGGTATGAGATATCCTCTTCATACTAATCGCTTCGGCCTCGCGGTTGAACAGTTTCTATTACACGGATCCCCGTCCGAGTTTTTCATCACCATCAGCCGCCTGTACCGTCCACCGCTTGTTACGTTTCATTTTCCCAGGCCCAAGAGCCCGTTAACGATCGAAATCATCGATAATGACGGGATACTATTTGAGCGCATCGCAGGGTGGAATACGCGTGATAGAAAGCCAAGCATATCACTAGGTGAATGGATCCAGAGCATAAATCCCAGGAACAAAGACCGTGTGCTTGAGGTCTTAGATATGGTCGGAGGGTATCAAAGATACGCTCAAGGCTCCAGTGCACTTGAGGAAGTCCATTGTGTAACGTATGAAACAGCAGCTTCTAGTTCACGGACTGCAGAGCACCAAGCCGTAACGAGAAACAGATTTCATCGACCTATGATGCTCTGTAGAGTCTTTCTAGGTTTGTAGTATTCCAGATATACCCGCTTTCGAAGATACTAAACTGACACTGGAGCAGTTTTGGTGATAGTGTTGGTATTTTGTGTTGACCGGAGCCTGCGTTACCATAAAACAGAACACCGGGACGCTGGGGCCGTTCTCCCATGTTATGACTTATAATTACCTTTGCTCAGCTATAAAGCTGGATTACGAGGACGCAATTATTAGACAATGGGCATGACTGGTTTAATTATTTAAACTATCCACTGCATATTGAGGTTAGAGAGACTTCAGAAGTCCTCGGCTGTCAAACCAACATCCTTCACCTTGGCCAAACGAAGAAGCTCTTGACCAATCGAAAGATCCATAACACCAGTACCAACACTCTTGTAAATGACAAATCCAGCTTCAAGCCATTGGTGTAGATCATCTGGGTTCTCCGTATTCTTCTTTTGGAACAACTGACCAATCTCGAGCATTTTGTCGGTCGGTATCTCAGCTTTAACTAGTTCTCCAGCCTCTTGCAGACAGCCTTCTCGGCTATCAACAGCAACGCATCCACCTCGATACGCCTCAGATGAAAAGGGCCCCGACGGGTTGATGATCTGCTTCAGAAGCTCGGGATCGATCTCTTGCATATCAAGCCGGTAAGAACCGATCGCCGCGAGATACCGAGTTTTGCTTAGAGCCTTCTCAGAAGTGAGGTATGAAGCTGGGAACAGAGGTTCCGTGCTTGGAGTTGTAAAGAACAAAACGTCTGCATCTACGACCAGAGCCTCCAAAGCGGCGTCGCGGTCATTCTTAGGGTCAAAAGCCTGAAGGCTGATATGCGATGGCCATGGTGATTGAGCATTTGACTTAAGCGAGTCTATCAACTGCTGGGTCCTCTCCGCAGAGCGATTGACAATGGTCACAGACTTGATGTCATTCTCCTTCAACAGAAGTGCCAGGCGAATATGCCATAGAGCTTGCTTCCCTGCACCAAACACGACGATATTCTCTGTGTTACGCCTGAATCTATAAGGCAGCATTGAACCCAGCGCAGTTCGGAAAGCGGTAAGAGCAGCTGCATTGAGCGTTCCGATGGCTTGACCTCTAGCGTCGCACAGGGTCAAGACACTCTTGAGACCTGCTTCAGAAGGCTTGAGCTTTTCGCTTGGGGTGATACCGACGATCTTCACGCCGATCAATTGGTCAGTAGTTCCGGGCATGAACAAGCTGACTTGGCCATCTCGGTTGACGACTGCACGGTGGGGTTGGTATTGCTGTTCATTGTTGCATGAGTACTGGATGAGAGCTCTCTCGAGAGCGTTCGCAAGAGCGGTCACGTCCGATGGAGATAACGTGTCTAGGATATGTTTGACGTTTGCGTCTGAGAGAACCGTGAAAGTCATCTTGTCGGGCTATTTTCGAGGGTACTGGTAATGTGAGATGCGAAGCAGCGGCTGGTGATAAGCCGGACGAGTTGGAGTTGGAGTTGGAGATCTTTAACGCCGCTATCGGAAGCGGCCTCTATCGGCTCTAACAGGGTCAAGCGGGGAAGCCAAGGCCCGACCGGCCTGTCACTGAATCCTATCGCGAATGCTTTCCTATCTCAATGAAAGACAGGCCATTGTCTTGTATGTGTATTCGAGTTATGGTTTATGGAGAATCTGGCTAATTGACCACTATGTATACCTCTTATATAAAGTGCGCTGTCAGGCTAGTCTCAGGCCAGGATCCCATTTTTCCCCTTCTCATCTCTCTCCGTGATGGAAGAATCACTTTGAGCATTTTGAACTACTTCAGGCTCACCTTCAACAGGGCCCTGGCCTCTCAGGCCTCGATAAACTGTCTTCAACTGAGACCAGCCATCAATGATGGGGTAGAAGCCTGCGACGAACATGGTTCCCCACACCCAAATAATGGCGATAACAATCCAAGCAACGAAGAAAGTCTTACCAAAGACGTATTTAGCTGCGTACATTGGAAGAGGCCTGCAGTTTCACCTGTTAGTCGACGTTACAATGAGATGGTGATAAAGTGTCTCTTACCATAGAACCCAATGTCCCAAGAACGTAGCAGCGGACCAAATCGCCGCAAGGGTTCCCCAATGCTTGAGCTTGGCCTTGTCGGCCGTGTAGCTGGCTACCTTTTCTTCGTGGGTTGTCACTTCTTCCTTAGTTGAACCAACCTGGTCGAATGCAAGGCGCTCATTTCTGAAGTCGGCCCATTGGTAATTGGCAGGCTTGATGAGCGAAATCACGACTGAGTATAGAGCTGGGCTCAAAGCTGAAGCGACAGTGCCGTAAACGCAAGGAAGAGACTTTCCAGTTGACGCTACTGTGACTTCGCCGTACAATGATGACGCTGAGCCCAGCCAAACAGCGATGCCGGTCGCCATGCCAAGAAGAGGTGAGACGATGGCAGCAATCTTTGACTGTTTTCTCCAAAGGATCGTAAAGACAGTGGGGAAGATACCCGGGCATGTCAAAACACCAAGCATGTAGAGAGTCCATCCAAGGTCAACCTTTCCATAGTAGAGGGCAGTAGAGAAGCCGGCAGAAAAGAGACCGAAGAAGACGACGCCGATATGACTCCACCGGATGGCGTCACGATCAGTTGCGCCACGGTTGAAGTACTGGCGATAGATGTCAAAGCTGATGATAGATGACACGGAGATAACCTGGGCACTGATAGTTGAAGTAACAGCCATGAAGGTGATCAGCAGAACGGCGGCAGCACCGCCTTTTCCGGCGATCGCGATCGCGGCATATGGCAGCACGAGACCATTTGAGATCTCGACAGAAGACATGCGACGAGGGTATGTTGGGAACCGCGGGGTATCCTCGAGGGCGAGAGCAGAAAAGCTCATCAACGTACCGAGACACCATGGGATGGCAAAGTAGGCGATACCACCAATGATGTATCCTGGAACGACAGCTTGAGGCGCAGCACTGAAGGCTTTGGCGAAGAAGCCAGTGTCCATGATGACGAGACCAAAGTTGGCCAGAACATGGATGATACCGAAGTATATAGCCTGCGGAACATAAGCGAGTGTCTCATGTTGGTCAAGTAGCTAACTCACGTCTTTACTAGTCATGGTCAGGAATGATCCATCGTGGTTACCAGCAACGGGATGGTCCTTTCCAACCTGGACGATCAGATCATAGAGACCGCCAGGCGATCCAATCTCAGGGACGAGGAATGCTTTGATGGTAAAGAAGCATATTATGATCGTGATCACAAAGGTATGGAAGTAATCGGTCAGGAAAGTCGCTTTAATGCCACCGACAAAGGTGTACAGCACCACGCCGATGGGTAACAGGAAGGTAGCGGCAATGATATGGATACCAGATCTGATCGAGTCAGTAGACCACCCAATATGCAAGAGAGAAGACTTACAAGGCAGAGATGGCGGCACTTGCGCCCAGCAACATGTTTGCAATAGCGATGATGTTGTTGATCAAGCATAGACCAATCCAAACAATATGGCCCGAAGTACCATATCGTATACGTACAATCTCGAGTAGTGTATGCGCTTCGGGTACTCTGAGCTTACAGGAGATACCAAGTAGCGCGAAGAAAACGATCATGGGCGAGCATCTGATAAGGGTTAACAGCTACAGAGGATGATCACAGAAGAGGGTGACATACCCAGCTGCAAACCAGAATGGTCCAGCGACACCAAAGTTGTATCCAACAAGCGTACTTCCAAGCATAGCAGTACTCCAAAGCCATGATGAAATGACGGCAGATGAAGTCAGGCCAGTTCCAACACTTCGATTGGCTGTCATGAACATCTCAGTCGTCTTGTTATCTTCACCAACAGTCTTCTTGAGTATATGCGTCAGAAACATCATGATAAAAGCGATAAGAAAACCAATCGCGATAACGACGACATAGCCAACGGCTTGAGAAAGCGGTGGCTCAATGCCATTCTCGCTTGCATCTGCTCGAACGTGAAGCGACATTTTGGCCAAGAGTCTTGGGGATGTGAGAGATCCGGCAGCTCGGTTTGACTTCTCGGCATTTTGAGGTTGGGGGTCCGTGTGATAGCTTTATGTTGGGCGATCGGCAGGCACGAATCCATGTCGTTTGTATAGCTTTGATGATGCAATGGGCTATCATTTGCCTGATAACTGCCGAGCATCAATCTGATGAACCGTGGAGGTCAGCGTGGGATCTCATTAGTTGATGGACTTCCGCCAAACCGGATATCTTCCGAATTCTGGGATCCAACCCCTTCTTCCTATGTTAATTATATCATCCCTAGTATACTTTGGAAAATTCAGGCTTGTGATAGGCGATAAGAGCACTTTTCACATGTTCATGGTGTATGGCGTGAGAGCGTCTAAACGATGGCGATAGGGCCAATCGATATCACGTCATTCAGCAAATTATTTGAGAAAAAACGGAAGAATATTATCCCCACATTTATCTAGCGGTTAGCTTATTCCGATGCGATAAATCAATAATTATGTTCTAGATTGGAAAATGCGCCTCGTCGGATGGTGAAGACAGCCATTCCATGAGTGTTGCACCCAGCTGGAATATTGGAACAAGAGTGGCAGATTGGAGAAGGCAGTAATAATTGGAGACATTTCATATCTGAGGCCAAAATGCAGCAGCACAGTCTATTGGATGACTTTTCATAATCAGGCTGTGATATGAGGCCGCTAACAACACCATGATCTTTCAATTTCCCCTCATCGCCATTCAAGACTGACCCTGAGGCCGTGCTGGGCATTCTATAGAATGACAAAGTGAACAGAGCTTCATCTTTCTAAACTCCTGGTCGGTCTATTATCGACTCCTACAATTCCACTCCAAATCCCAAATTTCTCTTATCATGGACCCCGTCTCGGCGATCGGAGTGGCGTCTGGGGTTGACCTTTGTTGAAGCAGGTCCCAAGCTCGTAAAAATAGCCTACAGCATACACAACTCTCTTAATGGTGTCCTAGACGACAACGGACACCGCGAAAGTGTTACCAGCCAAGTCAAACAAAGCAGCTCTCTAACTTGAAGGGGCAGACAATACCCGCTTGACTCCAGAACAAGAGACACTTTCGGATATTGCCAAGAAGTGCAAGGCAGCTTCAACCGATCTAATCGAGGTCCTGAAACAAATTAAACCAAAGCATAGGTCGTCCAATCCCTTCAAATTGTTGCGCTATGCCGTCAAGGCAGAGAACAAGGTTAAGGATATCACTAAGCTGGAGAACCGGGTCAGAGACTACCGTGATCAGCTCACTCTCGCACTGGTTGATTTCTCAAGATAAATCTGACTTGCTAGTCATAAATAAGGCGGTAGTTAATCAATTTTCAGGGTTCAGTCATTACGTGGTTTCAGTGAAGTAATCTCACTCGCCAAGGGTAACGAAGCTACTTAAAGAGTTTGACTCAGGCCATAGAACACCCGCGCCTCTCACAACTTTTTGCGCCTGATTCTATTGCTAACACACAAGCTTGCCATCATTTTCAAAGGTTACTGACGATCTAAGACAAGACCCGTCAAGTAATGTATCAAGATCACATTCTAGAAAGCCTCAAATTCGATGAAATGCCATCAGAGATTCTACGCAGTTCACTTTGCTCATGAAGATAAGTTCAGATGGATGTATGAGCCGGCTGAAGTCATTGAGGAAGATAATGACTTGTCTTACGAGGAAAGAATACGACAAAAGGCACTCACGGTACTAGCATCAGTCATATTAGTGAACTGAGCTAACGGCAGTGCGATCCACAGATGCAACTCGAATAAAGAGAGAAATTCGTTGGGTTGCTCTTATCACAAGACTCATCCACACCCATTTTCCATATTTCTGGAAAACTGGGATCTGGGAAATCAACGCTGATGAAATTCCTCTGTTCTCATCAGAAGAGACAGAAGACGCATTAATTGAATGGGCTGGTGAATGACTCTTTGATGGTATATGACATCGTCGGCTAACTTAACTTAAAGGTGCAAAGAAGCTTGCCTTCTCTTCGTTCTTCTTTTGGCGGTAAGGCTCGAAGGCACAAAAGTCGCTAGACGGACTTTGTCGCTCAATTCTTCATCACGTATTACGAGAGCGGCCTGATCTCATGCCCGAAGTCTTTCCTGGCCACTGGATTCAAGCCAAACAAGGTCCCTGGAGAGTTCGGGGCCGTCAAGAAATCCCATCGTCTGTCATCAAGGATGCTCTGGAAAGACTCTTACAAAACAGCAAACTTTACCACAAACACAGGTTCTGCATCTTCATTGATGACCTTGACTAGTTTGAACCTGGTGTTCAAGATGGATTAGACTACATTGATTTAGTCAATACCCTTCGACAATGGACGATTCATAGTGACGGGAACCTAAAGCTCTACCTTTCAAGTAGAGAAGAGGGTGTATTTATGAATGAATATGAAAATGACCCAAGCTTCCGACTCCAGGACATGACTATGCTCGATATGCAAAGCTATGTCCGCAGTCGCCTGAGTCACCTAAAGGATGAAGACCTCAAAAGCGAGTTCGCTACAGACATTCCTAGCAAGTCATAGGGCATCTTTCTTTGGACCTATCTTGTTGTGAAAACAATCCGTTCCAAAATAACGCACAAGGCCACCAGCGAGACATTGAGAAAACACCTCAACACGTTGCCTAGAGGTCTCGAGTCACTTTTCCGTCATATCCTTCAGCAACTTGAGCCAGCTGACGCTAGAAAGACTCTCCGGACTATAGAAGCTCTTCAAGCTGCCAAATCGAACCAAATCGAGCTACCATTGCTCACTTCCCCCTACTGGATAAATATGATGAAGACCCAAAATTCTCATTACGGGATGGTCTCGAAGATGAGCTTATCCGGGGTGGGGAGATCCTCCAGGCGCAGCTTCGCGGTGCTTGTGGCAGACTGATAGAATGCCATGAGGGCACAGACTACGAAAATTTGCAGCGCGTTGTGGTCATATCGATTACATAGAGTGGAAAATTATGAATGATGAAAATGCTTTCAACAACTCGGCCAAGAGAGCTTTAGTTGGCTATTCTCTTCTTACCTCGAAGCACTGGGAAATATTTTTCGAGAAAAGCATCTTTACGATGGATCCCACGGCACCCCTAATTCCAGTTTTGGCACATCAAGAAATGAGTTACGATAATTGGGTTTTGCCGGACCCAGTTACTTTGTCGGCCTGGCAGTTCTTCTTAGCCTATATCATTTTGAACTTTCACTGGTATGCCAACAGCGTCGTTGATAACCAAGGAAACATTATCGAACGATTTCTAAAGCAAGGGGCTGACCCATATTGCCGCATCCTGGGTGCACATGAAGAAACCAGAGTATCCATGACAATTTGTGCATACTCGTGTTCCCCAGCTCATCTCCGTGTGTGATCTGCAAACAAAGAGGCTAGCTGAACACAGCCCGTCCTCCGAAACTGGCGCAAAGTGATCAGCACAGGGATGTAGCTAATAAAACCGGTACTTCCCAGCTTGAGGCGGTGGCCCCGAACGCCTTGTTGTGGGGTTGCGCAGATCTTGTCTTACATGCCGTCCAAGATGGACAATTCTTACGTCAATATTGATCAGTCCTGGTAACACGGATAGGTTTTCCAACAGTTCAGCTCGTTCAGCTAAAGCCTCTTTGGGATTCGTCTGACCAACGAGAGATGAGAGGTGAAGACAATGACATATACGATCTTCCATGTAGCCCACTTTCTAGCTCCTGTTGTTGATCTCGGGCCGCTCTTTGGGCGACGTCGAAAGTCGGTAAAGGAAACTCAATTAGTGTTCACGCGAGCAGATACTTTACTTGGCTTTATGCCCGTCTTAGTTTGAGCCTGAACACCATTTCGAGTTTCTCTAATACCATCAGCAACTATGAGATACAACGACGTCATCAAGCCAAGGCTACCAAACAATAGCAAGTGCATTCTTAATGATAGCTCTCTGCGGAAATGGCAACTTGGTTCACTCGATCCATTATCGCCAGTGTATGCAAGATCTCGAAGCAAGCGGGCGCGAGCACCAACACCCATTGAGCACAACGGTCATGTATATGATCTAGTTGGTGTGAACTCTCACCAGCAGCTCATCCTACGAGATCAATGCGCGTTGCACCTGGACATTCGCATCGAATGTTTCGCTGGACGTGCCGCCATCTTGAACGGCGTGCCATGGCAAGTCGATTACCTCGATGCCATTCTTACCTCGATGCCATTCCCGATCCCCTAGACTTCACCAAACCGCCTCGGCGTATCCTTCATCTCAAACGATGGACCGAAAAGGGTCAGATACAGAAAGCCATTGACGAACCAGACAATCTTCGGGTAATTTTCCCGGGCTCAAGAGGAAGACATACGCTAGGCCCTATCAAACATGGCATTGTACGAATGATGCCAACAGCATCTCGACAGAGAATTCAGAAGCCATTGCTTCCCGGGACAACTTTCGAAGCTCGATTACGAGGTCGTGAGCTTTACGGCCCGTTCCAGATCGAGGCCAAGAAAGATGGCCAGCTGGTAGCCAAGCACATTCTAGACGGACTCTGTCTTATCGAATTCGCCATTGAGCCCAATGAGATAGCGCCCTCATACGTAAGAGTTAATTGTCCCGACTTTGGCGGTTGCTTCGATATCGACGCGTTTCTTTACTGCGAGGATAAGCTTCGATGTCGGGCTACCAGTGTCAAAGCCATCAAAGCCATGAGATTGCCCACGAGCGATCGCGATCCCATTTTTGGAACGCTATCACGAGGACCATTACCACTTCTCACCAACGGCTTGAACCATCTTATCGTGTTTGAGAAGTTCATCCGAGAGTGCACAGTCCCGTCCCCAAATATACCTCAGCAACGGCGATTGACAATACTCAATCTGTCGATGTGCGATCAAGGCGATGCCAAGATTGTAGTCAATGCGTTGGTTGACTTTCGGAAGCACAATCCAGATGCAATCATGTCTGTCGTGGTATCGAAACTGGGACCTACGATTTATCAGGGTACGCCAGCTTGCAGGGAGCATGTCAAGCTGCTTGAGCGCCACCAAGTCCAAATCGACATGTTCACTGGCGTTGACGGTCCAACGCGTCAAGTCGTGCACGCCAAAGCGATAGTCATTGACGACAGGACACTGTTCAGCACTGGTGCCATCGTAGATACCAAACCAATCAACAAAGCCGACTTTTCCATTGAGCTTCCGCCCACGGCAGCCAAAGCTTTCCAAGTCTACATGCAGGAAGCCATCCTCGGTGGCGTAAGCAATGAGCGCCGCGCTGATCTGGGTTCACAGCTCGCTAGCCTGGGCGTCATAATAAACGACCCCATCGCAAGTTTGACCTACATCAGTCGCGCGCAACATACACTTCTTCGTGGCGCGCGTCGCGATCTTGTCATCAGTGTTTCCGAGCTCGTTGATCCTAAAATCACAAAACTCTTGGTGAGGCGGGCAGCCAACGGTGTGGAGGTAACGATACAAGTCCGTGAAATAGACGCGGTATCATCAAGAATTCTTAACCAAGCAGCGCGACGCTACGGAAAGCGGCTGTCGGTTGAAGATGTCAGCTGGTGGGAGCCACGCCCCCATTATAACGCTATCATCGCAGATGATAGTCTCGCGTACCTCGGCACATCGTACTTCTGGCCAACACAAAGAAACATGATTCACCAAGGTCGATCGCTTGAAAATGGGGTCTTGCTTGAAGGAGAGGCTGTGAAGGTTTTGAGGAGGCAACTAGATGAACTGCGCGACCGTGCGTGTAACAATAGTGATAAACGCGATAGTGACATAGCGTAGATTCAGATTAGGCCTCTCCATACCTTGCACTTTTCTCTTATATTTTTGGGAGGACTTATTATTGGATGTTGTTTGTGAAGAGGAGTGTCAGGACGCGTCTTCGTTAGCCAATCAACGTCTCGCTCATCATCTGTAGATCAAGTTCGTGAATCGAGTGATTGCTGGATTGAGTTTAGCGTCAGCTTCGATTCAATCATCACATGAACAAAAGGAATAACTGGAAGCCCAAAAGCGCATAAATATCATGAGAATGATTTAGACGGTTAGTTAAAGTATCTTGAGTATCATAATTAATAGCTAGGTCGGTGTCTTGGTGTCAACATCGGGAAGCGTTGCTCAATCAATAGATGTAAGAAACGCTGCTGCGGCAAAAGCGACAGCTCAACAAGGTCAATTAAGTCATCATTGGTCTGTCAGTGTCTCCAAGTTGCGTTATACTGCAATTCAGTATTCCTGGAAACTTGGAAATGTAACGCAGTATTTCATCTAGCAGTTTTAAAACGTTTCCTCCAATATTAGGGACAATTGTCCCGTTTGCAATGGATCTGTTCCCCAGGTCGCGAGTCCGGCTACCCTGCAGCAGGGATGGCCCGTGCCATGCCAGTAGACTCGACTCGTCCGCTCAGGCACTCCGTACTCCGAATACGAAAGTATCATCCTACCTCTTCGACTCTGCCGATAAGATGAAGTTGCTTGTCGGCCGCAATATACTCTTCTCTTCAAGCGACGACGTAAATACTACAAGGTTCAGAAAAGCTTTCGGCATGGCTGCGCTTGCTCCATAATCGCTGTGTCCGCGTTTCAAAACAACCACGACGAGACATCTGAGTCCTGACCACAAAGCTCGTGCCCAATCTCACGTCTCAGAGACGATTCTATCTGAGAAAACTACAACTATGATCCGATCGAGTCGTGGAACGACCACCAAATGGTTCCCATTCAATGGAAATGATGAGCGAAAGCGTCGGAAGCGCTGAGACCGGCCGGAGCTCTCTGTTGTTATCTCGCCAGCGCGATGGACCACGGATGGTTTGTTCAGCTCATCACCAAATGAAGTGGACATAATCGCTTGAGGATCTCGCCTTATTGTGTCACTTTTACTGGCAGGTTTCAAGTGAAAACCGCGGATAAAATGGTCATCACAAGAGGTCGCAAAGGACAGTACTAGGATCGACCATTTTTGTTGACACAACAGCCCAGGCAGTCTCTCACACGGTCAACAACAAGAACAAGACCTCGCCTAGTGACTCAATGTCACTAAAATTCGAACATTCGAACATCATTGTGTGATCCACTGAAAACTGCCTTCCTGCTTCCTCTCTCAACCATTCACTTTTACCTCTACTCCTCAACCTTCAACCTTCAACCATCAATCTTCAAGGTTTTGTGCACTTGCTCTCCCCTTCACCACAAAAGTAAGAGTCCTAACTAACATAATAACTAGTTTCGCTTCCGTCTAATCCAGATCATCACCTCAATTGATCGTTGTCGCATCGTAGCCTTACGCCGAAATCCTGTCAACATCCCTTTATTTCCCTTGACCTCCTCTTTCACTTCCGAGTTCGCAGATATTCACAGTACACAACTTCAACCCGTCGCTCTCAGTGAATCTAAGTATCTACCACGCTGCCCGAATGTGGCGCCGGTTACTTCAACACTTTATCACTGCCTTCACATTACCTTTGGAAGTTACCTGAACGATCAATCAAACTCCAAAGCCAGGGGAAGCCGTACGAAAGGAGCATTTCTACTGCCCTGATTTCATTCATCAATACTTTGTCCTGTCTTCAACGAATTTTGAGGCAGGTCGATGCTAAAAGCATCGTAAGTTTAGGCTTATATCCTCTTCCTTTGTCCTAACCTCTTCTCACTTTCTCAAATGCAGCCTAAACTCCTCCTTTCTTTGTTCAGCTTCACCTAAACTTAGGATACTGCCCCACTCACCCCTTTATGTATCTACTCACCTCTATGCTCATCACACTCTCTCTACACTCACTTCATCATAAATTCTGCAAACACTCCTAGCTCCACCAACGAATTCTTCTCGCTTCTCGCACAGCCCACCACAACTATTGAGTTTGTTCTGACATTAACATCATGAGTGCAGGTAATCTCACGATGCCGACTTCGCCCACCAATAAACAAAGAGCCCAGCAAGAAGAATGGCTTGACCAACAATGGGGAGGCAGGTCTTGGCTCCTCGACGACGTCCGTAAGGCACATGAAACCCCCCCAAAGCACAATGAACTCGGGGGCTGTGCGGTCGACTACCTGGTCAAGATCACTAAATTAGCCCAACACAAAGGTATCAATCTGGCATCCCTGTGGAGTCAGGCACCACCTTATAATGTGCTTTGGACTGGCGTTAGCCAGCATCCTCGAGACTCTCTCCGTTTAACTGCGGATATCGCGAGAACGGCCTTTAACAATCTCAAGATAATTACAAATCCTCAACAAGAAGCTGGCGGCCCATCAGAGGCGGTCATTGTGAAGTCCCGAGAGACTGAGATCAAGGCTGTTATATGCGTAGGAAGTGAGCATTCTGAAAATGAGCATGCTGAAAGCGACAGCAGCGATGATGAGGATATTGAGTTCCTCCTCAAGACTACGCGAAGTCCGAGCATCGTCTTGGGCGGTTGCCCTGGATCGCCAGCCAAATCGCCAGCCAAATCACCGGCCAAATCACCAGCAAAAGTCGTTGGCAACAACGACAAGGGAATCTCTTTGATCTCCACTTTCAGGCACCAGGAGTCCCAAGAGCAGAGACCTGCTGCTTCAGGTGCTTCCTCCCTACCTCTACCCCTACAAATGAATACTTCTCGTCATTTCACCCAAACACCTACTGCCCTTTCATGCAAGCGCAAAAGAGAAAAAGACAGCAGTGCGATGAACTCACAGCGATCCATGAAGCGCGCCGAAACTTATAAGGGAGAAGAAGAGAAGGTTGACGTAGCCACCGTTATTTACAACCAGCTCATCAACAATGTGAAACTGACGGATGATACGCTTCAATTCCTTACAAAGGCTCTCGTTTCCTGGTATCCAATAGAGCAAGGCAAGGTCAAGGTCCTCGACCCTCTCTGGTTCAAGATTGGCGGAACGACTACTGGATACAACATCAAGCTCGATGGGTATACTAAGCTTTGCTTCAGTATCCATCATCTGAAGCCTAAGCATTGGACCTTGGGTATCGTCGACATCGATCATGATGCGAAGTCCATGGTTTTTAACCACCATGACTCGACCACATGCGAGGATCGGTTCGATACTGTCTGCACCAGCTTCCAGAAATGGATGGAAACTGTCGGACACAAATTCAAGGTGCAGTTCAACAATGTCGCAGTCCGTTGCTCCTCTTCCCACAAAGACTCATACTGACCTCTATAGCCTTGCACTCCACAGCGAGATAATATCAGCTGTGGAATCCACGTGCTCTCCTGCCTACGACACGCCCTGACAGACAGACCTTGCCCCCCATCGCTCAACCCCAGTGCAGAGCGCAGATTCTTCATCCGAAAGATCAAGCAGTCTGACGAAGGCGACCATCTACTACAGGAAGTCAAGAAGGCCATCGAAAAGCCGGAGTACGAAATGCTTTTGGGAGCGATTCGAAAAGAAACACCCCAGTCACTCGAATCAGACAGACATTGTGCGGCCATTGCCCTGGACCACGCCCGTGATGGTCTGAGGGATGCCCAGGCCGCGGTGAGCCGCCTTCGAATCGAGCAGGATATTTTGGCAGAAGCACTAAGTCGTCTAGACGCTGCTGTCGAGACGAAATCCGAGTCCGTTCGTCAGTTGAGCCCCAAACGCTGGGACCGCCTGCCAGGTGACAGCCAAGAAGAGCTTTTTGTCCACATGAATCGATACAGCAAAACGTTCATGGATCAGAGCTTTGCCAATGGGTCTGAGATAGGCAGAAAGGTCCTTCGCGAACATTATAATGAGATCGTCGACAAGCTGGAGCAAGCTGAAAAGGATGCCGCCCAGAAACAAGAGGAGTTTGATAAGGCAACAAAGGCTGTGGGCATGAAGTCTCAGATGTGCGACCTGAAGGAAAGCGTGAATAACATCTTGAACCAGCACGGGTCTCTTCTTCCTTGGAACAATTGGCTTGGGCGGGCTTCAAAGTAGTGGCAAGGATGGGCGATTTGAAGGACAGCCATGAGAGAGGCTGCGCACAAGAAGTGCAAACTTGATTCGGGTTGTGAATTAGGTGAATTAGACCTCAATAGTAGGCGTAAAAGTTTCTATTTGTCATTTATCTTCTATCGACGCGTGAACCTTCTGTGCCTGGCGTACACTCTTGCGCACGATCTTACAAAATGGAACTTAAGAGGCATCTAAAGTTGTCTAAATTTAGGTAAATAGTCCTAAAACTGTCTAAAGCTCGGGTAACCATCTATGAGAATCACTGAACGTGAGACTTGCTAGTCACCGGTATCAGCCTTGGAGCTCTTGCACCGTTGGAGGGGACTTGGCTCTTCCTTGGTCGCTGACTTGAGGATAGTGCCCATATGCCTGAGGATATTGATGCTGGTATAGACGTGCCTGGGAAATGTCTGGCTGAACCCCTGGTTGTGGGTAATGATACATTGCGGGATGCGACGCTGGTGTACTCTGGTCTTGTTGCTTGGGTGTCTTTTTACGAAGGAAAAGCCAGACAGATAACCCAGCGATTATGGCAGCGGCCGGGACACCAACAACAAGTCCGATCTTCATGCCTTGACTGTTGTCTGTCGTTCCAGTATTCGTTGCTTCAGTCTCGTCGGGCGTGGGGCTTGGATCGGAGGTCGTCGTAGTCGAAGCAGAAGTAATTGTAGATGATGATGTCTCAGCTGAATAGGTGGTCTCGAGGAAAGATACGGTTGAAGAAGTCGCGTCATCCTCAATATTGCCTTTTGAATCAAGAAAGACACCGCGTTTACCGGCACAACACCCAGGATCGTCTTCCGAACAGCAGTAGCTGCCATCTTCGCACCTCTTGACACGCGGGAATCGGTTGTTCCTCTCCTCTAGAAGCTATTGTTAGTTGGGTTGAAAGCTCCAAAGTAGAGTAGAAAACGGGCAAAAAACGAACCGTAAAGACAAATTGCAGCACACTTCTTCTTATCATACGGTGCAACGGCACATGGACCTCTCACGAACTCATTCTCTCCTTGTCCTTTGTTCTTGCACAGTCGATTGGGCATGCAAGTTGCCCCCTCACCGCAACAGGCTGAGGAGCCTGGACATTGCTTGTTGTTGGTCCACTGCTTGCCGTCGACACCCCAGCATACGCCCTCCTGAGCCATTGCTGAATATAAAAGGGCGTAAGAAACGCTCAGCACAATGCTAAAATACATACTTGGATGTAAAGAAGTGTTATGAAGCGAAAGAATGACTGAGCAGTAGGTTGATATAGGATGAGGATCAAGGGGCCGAGGGGAAGTCTTGGGCTTTCACCAACGGACAGTATCAAAGTCAATGGCCAGGAGCGTCTGTAACCGCCAGTTTTCAAACCCCTGCTCACTTGGCTACATTTTCTAGGACAGTTTGAACACTTCAATAGGACAGTATAAATAAGGGCCTGCTCCAGGCCTGAAGCCTCCAGTCATCTGTCTTTTAAGCAGACACTTCTTTACTCGTGTAGAGATACATCGATATTCAGCTTCTGGCCCCCACATAACCGACTTGGGAGCCCATTCAAGCCCAATTCTAACATGCTCTCCTGGAGATATCGAATTAGTAATCCTATTCCGTACAGAGAATCAATGCCAATACGTCGCTAAAACAGAGCACATAGAGAAGTACTCTGCTAACTGGGGGGTTGAAACTGGGATTCTTGAGCTGCTACCAACAGTTGAATCATTAACCAACATACAGGCTGTTCTAACTGGGCGACTTGAGAGAGTTAACGATCAGCGAGTCAGACCACCTGAGAAACTTGGGGGCCCCTGTATAACGACGCAGGGATTATCTCAAGCTTTTGCACTTTCTCCACATAATTGAACTCACGCACCTTGGCTGCATCCTACCATTTAACTACATTTAGAGTCAAGGTATCGCAGATAATATCTGTATCAAGTTCACAGAGAACACGTCATTATTACTTGGGAAATATTGCACTGAGGAAGGTCTGGGGTTTGGGAACTTCCTGAGCCAAGACCTCGCGCCAACGGGGGCGGCACAGCCTGATCCATGGTTGGCTTGTTAGTCACTGGTCATTATGTTGTTGGCTGTAGGGAATGTGATATCCTTCGGTGGTTGGACCAAGGCAGAAATCTCTGACAACACGAATCCAGGGGCGTCATCCTGGCCCGCACGGAGGCTCAAGTAGGTGTCGCTCACTTTGCTCCCCCATTTCCCATTCTCAATTCTACATCACGTCACAAGACCTTGAGCTTAAATCGACCATCTGTGATCATGTCGCTGGCATCGGCATTCATAGTACGGCTCGGCCAAATGTTCAAGGACCCTCCCCGGGCCCTTGTACGATTGAGTATCTTCGGTGGTCTTTCCCTTTTGCTTATTCTTGTCACCTGGAAGGGTTCGATCAGCTTATCTTACAGCTGGACGCCACCAATCAGGGAGTCTGAGCTGAAGAACATCTCGCAAAAGGCGACAGAATATGCCGAGAATCCCGTACTGGCTCCTTATAAAAGTACATTCTGGGAGGTCGGTCAACGATCACGAGAGTTGGCTCAGTGGCTGGCAAAGTCTGACAAACTTGACTCGACTTCAAAAGCTGGGCGAGAGCTACGAGATATTACGGAGATAACAGCCGAACAACTATTCCCTTTCCTCCGTAACCCACCACGGAATCCCGGATCAAAAACGCCGCTCTCTGACCTTCGACAATCTTTCGACAGAGGGTCCAGAGGAATTGTAATTCCTGTTGGTGGTGGAGAACAATCAGTACGCTTCGCTGGCCATTTAATAGTGAGCCTGCGCAAAGTGTTGGACTGTCGGTTGCCGATACAGATTGTATACGCTGGAGAAGATGACTTGCCTAAAAAGGATCGCGATAGGATCGCAAAACTTGACGGCGCATCTGATCTTGAGTTTCTTGACATCTTCACTGTCTTTGACGATACGACACTGAAACTCAAAGACGGAGGATGGGCCATCAAGGCTTTTGCATTGCTTGGATCGCACTTTGAAGAAGTCATCCTTCTCGATGCTGATGCAGTGTTCATTCAACAACCAGAAAGGCTGTTTGCGCAAGCAGCATACATCGAGAAAGGAGCTTTACTATTCCATGACAGACTACTTTGGCAACATGCTTTCAGAGAACGGCACGGATGGTGGAAGGACCAGATCAAAGAGCCATCAGCAGAGATGAACAAATCACTTGTATGGACAGAAGACTACGCTGAAGAATGCGATTCTGGTGCAGTAGTCCTCAACAAGACGCGAGTAAGTACTCTCACTGGCCTCCTGCATGTTGCATGGCAGAACATATATGAAGTTCGAGAGGAAGTCACTTACAGGCAAGGTCACGGGGACAAAGAGTCTTGGTGGCTTGGCCTTGAGCTTGGCGGGTCCAGTTATGAGTTTGAGTCGCATTATGGTTCAATGATAGGCTGGAGTGAAGGCAATGGAGGGAATGTGACCAAGGTTTGTAGCTTTGTCATTGCTCATACTGATGAGAAGGATAAGCTGTTGTGGTACAATGGAAGTTTGCTGAAGAACAAGCGGGTGGACCCAAATGGTTATGAAGTCCCAGAGTACTGGATGATGGACGGCAAATGGCATAAGGGCAGGACGAAGGATGACATGAGCTGTATGACTGATACGAAAGTTCTGGAGCTAACAGCTGAGGAAAGGGATGTGTTGCGAGAGAGTATTGAGATTGCGAAGAAGGTAGATATGGCCCTCAAAGAGACAGGATAGGTACCACTGTTATTTTACTCTGTTTAATTGCGGCAATGAAGGGCCAGTAACATTGTTGAATTCTGAGTGATGTCAAATCTGCTATGGTGTGTGTAATGTTTTAGTCATCAGTCCTCTTCTGCTGGATGACATGACATGTGAGAGTGAGAGCGGTGTCGGACAAGAGAAAAGGACCTGGATGTCTGTTGGTGCCCAATAAGATAAACTCGTTCTGATGAGGGAGGGGGGCTTATAATTCGTAATTGAGAAAAGCACATTCGGTGAGAGTGCCACCATGCAGCGTGCTGCAGATTGATGCCCCAGGGCCAATAGCAGTGGCCCAATCTCGCCCATGGCCTGCAGGAGGCGTTCTATGAAGGACCCTTTGTCACTCCTGGCGAGAAGCCACGGTGCCTGCCCTAATTGCTGCAGCTAAATAATCCTGGAATAAACGCTAACCTCAAATATTTTATTTCCTACTCGTGTCAGCGGGATCTAGTCCTTGTCTTTTCTTCATACACGCACGGGTAAGCGGGCTCACGGAGCGAGAGGATGAGCCGGCACTGTCCAAAAGAGGCTAAACACCGCTCCACTCTAGATCCAAGGATCCAAGGATCCAACCGACGCAGTATAGTACCAATAATAGGTCCCGCTTTCGGGAGTTTGCCGCATACAGATCGCAGGCCATGGCTGGGCTCTATGGGTTGGTTCAGTGGAGACGGAAAATCAATATATAGAGTCTGTTGACATTGAATTTGTGGCTTGTCTTTTGTCTTGGCGTCTTGTTCCAGCCTCCCGAGATCATTACTAGGATATCATTCATTGATAATGGACGACTTCAATTCAGCCGCTCTCGAGCGTTTGCTGAGTCCCTCGGGGCTGCTTGGCCTCACTGGTCTTTGGCTCGGCTATCGTGTCGCGCTCGCACTCTACAACATCTCTCCTCTCCACCCACTCTCCAAGTTCCCTGGCCCAAAAATTGCCGCCGCTTCATACGTCTATGAGGCCTACTATGACTGGATCCTTACCGGCCGCTATGGCAGGAGGATAGAGAAGATGCATGAGCAGTATGGCGAGTACTTGGCGAAGACACCCCATAAATGTGCAGCAACTAATAGTCACTGAAGGTCCTATTGTGCGCGTTAGCCCTGATGAACTTCACTGCAGCGACCCGTTCTTTGCCGACGAGATCTACACCGGAAAGCCAGGTCGAAGTATGTCTATACAATGGCCTTCCTCACTTGAAGCCTTCCCGGCTCAATAAGACTTTTCCGCTTACATTTCTCCTAGTCCGCGATAAATGGCAGCACCACCTCAAATTAGCTGGCGCTGGCCCAGTATCACAGGCAACCGGCACGGCCGGGCCGCACGAGCTTCATCGCAAGCGTAGGGCTGCCCATGCACGCTTCTTCTCACGCGGACAGGTGCTCAAGCTCGAAGACGAAGTGTACAACTACGCTAAGCTTGCCATTGAGAAAATGCTGCGCTGGACCGGTAAGGAGGCATTCGAAGTTAAGGGCGCTTTCAATTGCTATACCGCCGATGTCTTCTCTCAGTATGCATTTGGAGAGCCAATGGGCTTTATCGAACAGGAGGGCTGGGAGCCCAACTTTGGAACTTGGACCTCGTCCTTCTTGACAACCACTTACATGAGTACGTCTCGAGAGAGCCTTTTCTACTAGGGAGTTATACTAATTGAACGGCGAACAGTGCGCCACAACGGCCTGGCCAGACGGATCGCCGATATCCTCCCCATGTTCGCCGACTATATGGGCGAGGATGTCAAGAGGATAATGCACCAGATGAATCATGTTATCCCAACATATATCAAGACTGCCCTGGCAAACCCCGATGGCGGCCGTGTCTTCAACGAGATTCTGAACTCCAACGTCCTGCCCGACGAAGAGAAGAGCATGTATCGTCTCTCGGGCGAGGGGTTTGTCTTCCTTGTTGCTGGAACTGAAACCACTGCGGTCAGTTGTCTCACCATAGTTGACAGGTTGAATTTACCTAACTGACTCGATGCAGGCTATCCTCACTGTCATGACGTTTCACCTCCTCCACCAGCCCAAAGTCTACGCTCGTCTGATGAAGGATCTTGAAGGTATTGATCCCAATAATCTCAAATGGGCACAGCTGGAGCAGAGACCATACCTCTGGGCCCTTGTTCAGGAGTCTCTGCGGCATCAACCTGGGGCGGCCGCTCGATCAGCTCGCATCGCCCGGGAGGAGGATCTCTTCTACAAGAGTCAAGATGAAAAGACGCAATTTGTGATTCCCCGAGGCACGCCTGTAAGCATGACGGCCATGATCAACCACTGGGACACGCGGCTGTTTCCCGACCCTGACGCATTCAACCCTGAACGGTGGCTGCTACCCGACGGCAAGCCTGATTACACACTGCAGAAATTCCTCATCTCATTTTCAAAAGGATCCAGGGTTTGCGTTGGCGAGAGGTGAGTTTTATCATTACGTCTGGTGTTAGGACAAGGATGTCCAAGTGAGAGTTTCATGCTGACAGTTGCGTCTTACAGTCTTGCGCTGTGCGAGATCTACATCATGGCCGCCCTGATGGCGTTTCGAATCATCCCGAAAGCCGAGCTTTTCGAGACTACGATTGAGGATCTCACATATGACCATGACCTGGTTGTGTTGCAGACGAAGAAGGGACACATTTCGACTCGTATCAAGATCGCCTGATTTTTAAAAGACTATCAAAAAACCTACTTGCCTTGCCCTGTCCAAGAGAGCGTTACAGTATTCTCTAGCAGTAAGGTTTTGTAAGCTATGAATCTTCTCGCGAGACTGCGTCCAACTTGCCCTATTCCCCTCGAGGTTTTATATCGCGGGCTGGCGGAATTTTTTTAACCCTGATGTTCAGACGCAAGCTCCTAGTTAAGCAATACAACGGTTTTGTCGGGCACTGGTAGGCAACGACTGGGGTCTGTAAATAAGAGCCATAAGGAGACCGAGTTAGAAAAACAAGAACATATGAAAATTTAACTTTAACATAGGTATCTATTATCATAACTGGTAAACTTTTGAACAAAAACAGATATCAAAGTTCAAAGGTCACATGTGACGCAAAATTCGCCACCTGTGGCAGAGCCAACATCAGTCATCAAGGGTTTGCAAGGTAGTCCCCAATAGCCAAGAAAACTAACTGCCAAGGGACTTCAGATCCATTTTCTCTGGGGCATCGAAATACTTCCCCTTATCTTCCAAGTACTGAAAAACAGCGTGCTAGCGGAGGAATATCCCAACAATTGGTAGGGAAATAGTGGTTGGCACATTGAACCTCGAGGTAGCCTGGAGTAGGGCATGTTCATTCTCAGAATAGTCTAACGGCGAAGGTCTCATGTTGCTCTAGAACAACAGATTTGGTAAAGCTTTAGATATCTAAGTTATGTGTAGTGATACAAGTCCTCAGCCACGATAGTGAATGGCTCCTATTGCGGGCTCTAAGTGTAGGGGGCGACCAAGTCAAAATCACTTGCCCTTCTGCACCACCATGAGCTGCCAGGCTTTAGACACCCAAACCTTCTATTCAAAGGTTGGAAGGTGTCCAAAGTTCTTAGACTAGTGTCTCCTACTCGCTACCGTTACAGATGTCAAGGAGCATTAGAATGCTTTATAAGCATCACAGTTCGTATATCACATAAGGTTTGGCGGTGCATCTCAGTGTCCTTCCACGCCCAGAAGTCGGTAGGTATCTCGTTTCATTCTTGTATCAGCTACTGAAAGTCTATAAAATTGTCCGTTCTTATCCAAGTTCGTATATATTTGAACCATCCACGTCAGGGCCTCCTCGAGTCGGACGTTGTCCTGAGCGAGTGAGGGGTTAGCGGTTCTAGTCCACCTGTAACTCCAGGCTATGACAGAAGTCAAAGCCATAACCTCACGCATAACTCGTTCTGCACAGGCGCTTGGAGGACCTAGGATGCGCGTATTCTGGGCCGATGGACCTGTGGCTCCTGCTCAATTACTATACGAGGCTTCGCATTCTCCATTAGGTAGGGTCGCTGACGGAGGACCTCCCTGAAGTAGCTTGGCCGGCCATCCTCTTCGACGAGCTCCAGCAACCGATCGGCTTTGAAGTCAATCGAAAGTCCACTGAGCCATTCCCCATCAGCCATCAACACAACGCTGCAATGCCACGGTGTTGTGAAGCCGCTCTTGGTGTTGAGTAAGCTAATTGATATCTTGTGTTCATTGCTCGACTGATGGATACTGAGACGCAAATGGTTCGGGAAGCGCGCTTTGACGGCTCCTGCAAAAGCCTGATCGTAAGAGAGATTCTGTTAGTCATAGGAACTCGGATGGGCATCGAACTGAGTGGCCGAAGTAGTGAAACTTACGTATCCTCGGATCAGCATCTGCTTGGCGAGATACTTGACATCCTTTCTGTACTTGGCACTACTCTTGGCTGGGCCGAAGATGTGCTGCAGGTCTGACTTGAGGAAGCGGCAATACCCCTTGTATGTCCCGAGCGTGTCCATATTTGTGGCGATTTCGTGGTCAATGTCAAGATCGCCATCCCGGCCATACTTGTTGAACAGGGTCCGGCGGAAGTTAGTTGCGTTGGCAACGTACGTGAGTTCATTCAGGTCATTGGGCAGGCCCTTCACTGCGACCAAGTCCTGTAGACGGGAGAATGAGAGATGGGTGAAGCCCTTGCGCTCGGCCATAGCCCGTAGCGCCGACCCGTAACGCCAGGTCTCCTGGTCGGAAATTCCTAGCAAGTCTAGATGACGATTCAAGTAGTGTCAGTGAGAGTCTTCGCGTTGGTTCGAGTGAGGATGCAGAGGATGAACGAACCATTGTATACCAGGCCGTCTGAGATGATAGTCAGCTCCGCGCCAGGCTCATAGAACTGGCCAATAGTGGCACATATGGAGTTTAGTCTAGCAAGTGCCAACTCTTCAGCCTTATCTGGCAGGTTACCCAGCACCTTTTCGACCTTATTTGCTGACTTGAAGGGGAATGCCGGCAGACACATGACCACCTTTTGCCGTGCCCTGACAAAGCGTGAGATAACGGCTAGGAACTTGGGCCTGCCGGCATTATGAAGTTCCTCGGTGCTATCGAACTTGTGAAGAGAGTATTCTAGAATGACATCCAGAATTCTGTTGGAAGTCTTGGAGACTTTGGTCTCTTCAGAGTCTTCCGTTTTGTCATCTGTGGTGGGAGGGCTTGTCATCTCGCTCGGGACACTGGAGCGGGAAGATTTGGTCGACATGGTATCGTCAAACGAGACGTCTGATCCAGCTATGGTGACAGCCGGCGTCTTCAGCTTCAAGACGTCGGAGGGGTTCTGATGATCAATATCGATAGACATGGCGACCAAAGCGCATATGAATGGTATGATAGAAGATCAAATGATAGGCGATAAGCAATCAATAAGGGTGAAGCGGAGGTGTCGTAAAAGTCACAATCAAGAACAAGCCGTACATATAGTGTCACGTACAACACTTATCCAATTGGGACAGATAATCCAATGTATGAGGCCTTGATTCTTCACAAACGAGACTGACGGACACGCTCAGCCTTATTTTATCCGGGAGAATGCCAGAAGAAGGAAGCTGATGTCTACTTCTCTCCAACCCAAGTGAGGCAAAGCCCGCCATTGTCATTTGGTAGCAGATGCTAATTCCATGAATGGGGCACTGCACTGGAAAGGGAACGTGCGTGTGGCTTGGTAGGGCGGAAGCTAGGGAAGCCAGGCGTGCGGCCGAAAAAAGCAAAGAGGGTCAACGGGTCGGGGTATTGCCGTTTCAGGGCCGCTGCCGTTAACTACCTACCTTACAGCATGCGTCTGAGGTGAGATGGATGTGGATCGCGACGGGATCCTAGCGTAGAGACAGGGGTGCTCTCTAGACCAAGGTACCTAAGCGCCCGCCCCCAATCTCAGTTCTCGGACAGCCTGTGACCTTGTTGTGTCACCCAGAAGCAGGATTTCTCCTCTTTCTCCTTCTCTTTTCTCTTCTAGCTTCAAATCTCACTCACAATCGAATCCTCTCGTCGCTTACTCTCCGCCTGAAGAAGCCGGTCTTCTCAGTGCACCTCTCCGCAAACGACACGTCACCGTATTCAGCCTAGTTACCGTGATCTGACGGAATCCCGAAGATCCATTTAGCGTCCCAACTGGTAGACTAGTGGCCTGGCGCTTGTGAGGCCCTCCACTACGCCAACTCCACGACCAAAGGCTCTGTAAACCACTTACTGCTGCTGTCGCTGCGATGGGACAAACCTATATGCGTCTGCCGGAGGATGGCGATGACAGAAATGCTAGTGCTAACAGGCTTCCGGTGCCCACGAGCGCACATCTGGCAACAACCACGCTGCAGGTCGGCGGCATGACGTGCGTCGCTAGCCCTTATCCTTTCGTTCATTTCGTTCTGTAATGCTAACATGCAACGTCGATAGGTGCGGTTCTTGCACATCAGCTGTTGAATCCGGCTTCAAAGGCGTTGACGGCGTCGGAACGGTCTCCGTCAGCCTCGTAATGGAGCGCGCCGTCGTCACGCATGACCCGGAGATTATACCCGCCGAGAAGATACAGGAGATCATCAAGGACCGTGGGTTTGATGCTGAGGTTCTCTCGACCGATCGTCCCAACCCCACGACTACTCGATTGAACAACCACTTCTCCGACGAGAACACTGCGATTGGGAGCGAAGCCGAGTCTGCAACGACAACTGCGACGACCATTTGCGCCATAGAGGGCATGACATGCGGCTCTTGCACATCCGCCATTGAAGCCGGTTTCAAAGGCGTGGCTGGCGTGCTCAAGTTCAACATTAGCCTTTTGGCGGAACGAGCCGTTATTACGTATGACGAGACGAAGCTTTCGCCAGAGAAGATAGCTGAGATTATTGACGATCGTGGATTTGATGTGACTATTCTATCGACGCATCGAGACTCAATCCATCAGGGAGGAGACACCGCAACCGCCCAGTTCAAGGTCTTTGGCTGCAAAGATGCGACTACTGCCCAGAATTTGGAAGAAGGCCTCATTGCAGTCCAGGGCATCCGATCCGCATCTCTCAGCCTCAGTACGGACCGCCTGACAGTCGTCTATCAGCCCAGGACCGTAGGCCTTCGTGGTATTGTTGAGGCTATAGAGGCGCAGGGCTTGAATGCGCTCGTTGCAAGTGGCGAGGATAACAACGCGCAGCTTGAGTCGCTAGCCAAAACGCGCGAGATTACCGAGTGGCGGACAGCGTTCAGGACGTCACTTGCCTTCGCGATCCCCGTTCTCTTCATCGGCATGATTATTCCTATGGCCTTCCCAGTGATAGACATTGGACGTTTCGAACTCATACCTGGTCTATTCCTAGGTGACATTGTATGTCTGGTTCTCACGTTGCCTGTTCAATTCGGCATTGGCAAGCGATTCTATATCTCTGGGTATAAGTCTCTTAAACATAAATCGCCAACAATGGATGTTCTCGTTGTTCTCGGCACATCATGTGCTTTCCTCTTTAGCGTCTTCTCCATGCTGATCTCCGTTCTCCTTGAGCCGCATTCTAAACCGTCGACGATCTTCGACACATGCACCATGCTCATCACCTTCATCACACTGTCTCGGTGGCTCGAGAACCGGGCCAAAGGCCAGACCTCTAGGGCACTGTCTCGTCTTATGTCCCTAGCTCCGTCCACAGCTACCATTTATGCTGATCCGATCGCTGTGGAAAAGGCAGCAGAGAGCTGGGCCAAGTCATCTGATGGGCTCCCAACACCCAAGACACCTCAGACTCATGAACCTGGCGTCTCTGCCTGGGAGGAAAAGGTCATCCCGACAGAGCTGCTTGAGGTTGGCGATATCGTGGTCATCCGACCAGGCGACAAAATTCCAGCAGATGGCATTCTGGTTAGAGGCACTACATTTGTTGACGAAAGTATGGTTACCGGAGAAGCTATGCCTGTTCAGAAGTACATCGGTGATAGTGTCGTCGCCGGCACTGTCAACGGCGATGGGCGTGTCGACGTCCGTGTTACTCGAGCTGGCCATCATACCCAGCTAAGTCAGATTGTCAAGCTAGTGCAAGACGCGCAAACTGCCCGCGCCCCCATTCAGCAGCTTGTTGATACAATAGCTGGCTACTTTGTTCCCATGATTCTTATCCTCGGTCTTGGTACGTTCCTTGTATGGATGGTCCTGTGTCATGTTTTATCTCACCCTCCGGAGATCTTCCTCGAAGATAATAGTGGCGGCAAGGTCGTGGTATGCGTCAAGTTATGTATCTCCGTCATTGTCTTTGCTTGTCCGTGTGCCCTTGGGCTGGCTACGCCCACGGCCGTCATGGTTGGTACCGGTGTCGGTGCAGAAAACGGAATTCTGATCAAGGGAGGGGCTGTCCTGGAACGCATAACCAAGGTGACGCAGGTTGTCCTCGATAAAACCGGCACGATTACCTACGGTAAGATGAGTGTGGCCAGCATAGGCCTCGTCCCGCAATGGGCAAGAAGCGAAGTCAGTAAACGACAGTGGTGGTCCATCGTCGGTCTAGCGGAGATGGGAAGCGAGCACCCCGTGGGCAAGGCTATCCTGGGCGCTGCAAAGAATGAGCTAGGTATGGGGCCCGAGGGAACCATTGATGGCAGCGTCGGAGACTTCAAAGCAGTTGTGGGAAAGGGTGTCAGCGTGGCTGTCGAGCCAGCTACCGCAAACCGGTCACGATACATGGTGCTGGTTGGCAACCTCGTCTTCTTACAGGATAATGGTATCGACGTCCCTAAAGATGCTGTCGAGGCCGCAGAGAAGCTTAACCTGTCTGCTAGCGAGGGCACATCGCAGGCCAAGAGTGATACCCGCAGCGCTGGAACCACCAACATCTTCGTTGCCATTAACGGCCTTTACGCTGGCCATGTATGCCTCTCCGACACAATTAAAGAGGATGCTGCAGCGACTATCTCGGTCCTGCACCGCATGGGCATAAAGACCGCCATAGTGACCGGCGATCAACGGTCTACCGCACTCGCTGTCGCCTCTGCCGTAGGTATCGATGCCAACAATGTTTATGCCGGTGTTAGCCCCGATCAGAAGCAGGCCATCGTGCAAGAGATTCAGGACCGTGGTGAGGTTGTCGGCATGATTGGCGACGGCATTAACGACTCCCCGGCACTCGTGACAGCGGACGTGGGCATTGCTATGGCAAGCGGGACAGATGTCGCGATGGAGGCGGCGGATATGGTGCTTATGAGGCCGACAGAGCTCATGATTATACCGGCTTCTCTGGCGCTTACCCGCACCATCTTCCGCCGTATCAAGATAAACCTGGGATGGGCATGCATCTATAACGCTATTGGCCTCCCGATCGCAATGGGCTTCTTCCTTCCGTTCGGGCTGAGCGTACATCCTATAATGGCGAGTCTTGCGATGGCGTTCAGTAGTGTGACGGTGGTGGTCAGCAGCCTGATGCTCAACTCTTGGACAAGACCTGTTTGGATGGATGAGATGGCGAAGAACGGCGGCAGGGAGCCCAAGGCAGAGAGATGGGTATGGGGAAGGGGAATCGTGGGCTGGGCGAGGGAGATGATGGGACGCAGAGGCAAGGTGGAAGAAGTTGGGTATGTGCCACTACAGAACATAGAAGGCTGAATTTGTGTGTGACCATTATCTTGATATGCATTGCAATATTCAAGTCTCCTCGATGTGATTTCAACCTGGGAAACGAATGCAGTAATAAAGAGGATTGCATTCCAGTCTGAACAGTCACGTCCCTGTTGTCGAAGTAAGGGGCGAAATGCAAGCATGAGCTATCAGGTCTATCAACTCAAAGTAACGGTCTCAAATAGCACTTATAGATAGTATACTAGCTACTCACACCAGACCCCAATTGAACGTGCTGTCAGTGATTCTATCATTCGTCTTTTCATCTCCAAAACAAAGCAATCGCAAGGTTAGAGCTTGGCGAACCGTTGGGTGACATCCTCAAGTGTCCTAACAACCAACCATCAATGTAGAAATATGTATATGCGCTCAATATATTCGAAAAGTCAGTCTAGCAATCCGTCCTATCCGTCTGGTCTACTACCATTGTATCTCGACTCACTCGCAACCTTACAATACCGCCATCTTCTTTGGTATAAGTAACTCTCTCGTTTTCCTGACCCGAGCACCATCCTCCTTACTCTTGAAATACCGGCCCGTCTTATAGCTCCAAAGAAGGCTGCCAAGGGCATGGTTCTTCTCGACCTCGAGGAAACCAAGAAGCGCGCGATCAGCCTCCTCGCCAAAGCATGGGAGTTCTGATAGTGCTCTGTAATAGCGTTTGTAACAGTCGTTGATCATAACTCCAACCTCATTTATGGCTTGTTGGGTTGAAAGCCCCTTGGCCTTGAGCAGGCGGACCATGTTATGGTCTACCCCAAGGCGAAGGTCCTTCTCATAGGACAGGATGTCGTTGACTAACAAGATCTGGTCGCTGATGATGACCATGATCTCGAAGACTAAAGGATGATCTGCTACCTCCTCGGGCAAGTCAATCCCATAGGCCCACTCATTGTTGACAAGCGCAGGATAGGCGCCGAGGGAGCCCCGGCGCATGGCCAGGTATTCGTCCGGATC
The DNA here is from genome assembly GCA_013266175.1 of Fusarium gaditjirri. NCBI lineage: Eukaryota > Fungi > Ascomycota > Sordariomycetes > Hypocreales > Nectriaceae > Fusarium > Fusarium gaditjirri. Next base: position 268,762 of record JABFAI010000007.1, on the reverse strand, counting down.
CCGTGTGAAGGACCGGCCCTCCACATTTGTCCGAACCTGCGCGACCAGGCCCTCCCAGTAGAGCTCGTGTGCCCACTTCCAGCGCCTGTAGAAGCGCTCTGACGATGGCTTCCCCGAGTAGAATCCATCTGGGCTTTGCTTCACGCGATCGCACAATGTCTGGAACACATAGCGAATAGGGTGTTCTGAGTCGGCGGTATACCGCGGGGCAGTACCCTCCATGATCTCACGTGTCCTGGCAATCTCATTCACGGCGCCATCGAGGTCATTGCACAGGTGGCCCTCGTCGAACTGGTCGTCGAACAGGAAGGCCCATGAGTTCCAATCGGCTGACGTGCGAAGGGCGAATGCGCTGCAGTCGGGAGCCCAGATGCTTGCAAGATAGGTGAAGTCAACCCGTTTGTTTCTGCTGGCCCACTTGGCATCGGCGTTGATCACGCTTTACAAAGTCAGTCAGGTATGTCTCTTCAAGGAGGTCTGCTTGATGCGCGGGGTGCAACTTACGAGGCAATCCACTCGTCAGCGTCGGCTTTGACGCTGGCATAGTTAGGGTTCTCACGGGCTGGGACCGACATGAGTGAGCTGAAGAGGTCGGGAAGCATGAGAACCTCCATCTCGGCATGATCTTGAAATTGGTCATGCTCGGGGACGTTGTGGACCCCGTTTCCGTTGGCCATTCTGGATTTTACCTCATGTTTGGCGTTGATATGAGGTTCATCCCCGTTCGTCATCTCGGACTCAGAACCACTATCGAATTTGACCATGATTCCACTCTGTTGTCAGGTTTGGATGTTCTATACTAAATGAGTAATCTTAGGTCAAGTTTCTAAATGTCTTTGAACTTATCAATGTATGGTATTACTATATAATGCAGCAGCAGGACTTGGGTACATTTAAGGAGTGGCGTCTGCCAAGGGATCTAGCCATGCAGGCTGTAGCTCTGGTGTCTGGATTGGGAAGGACGCCGCCGCTACGGAAAAGGAATGATTAGTGTGTGAAAGCGTTCATATGCCGGCACAAGCAGCGAATTCCTCCGTTTGAGGCTTGACCCGGTTGCTTATTATCAGTGCCGGACAAATCCCCGAAAGGACGTAAGCAATAACACTCCGGTCAGCTGACGTGATCCTCAATATGTTCCGTAATACATGGTCTTTATCAGCACCTTGCGACGGCACATGCTTGTATAGGAAGTCAAGAGGGGAGGATAAATTGGTGGATCGCCCGTGAATATTTATGTAAGCTAAACTCGTCAAGGGTCGTGTATTTTTCTCCCAGAGGCGCAGTGCAGAGAGATACGAGCAGGAATGCACTTCGGGAGTAGTGCTTACATCTGAACCCCCCCTGTATCTTCAGCCGTGGAGCTTGGTTCCCTTGTCAGCTCCGGTTTAAGCAGATATTGGATTGGCCACAGGGTACAAGGCCTCTACAGGCAGCGGGAAGTCTACTTAAATCGAGAGATTCCCGTCCCTCGACGGAGTAAACCCGCTGATATCAGATTGGTGAGATCAAGCTCCCAGCAGCCCTAGCTGGCGACCCACTGCCGAATCCAGGGGTTTAGGTGTACTGAAACGGAAGATGAATGGGGCGGGACTTTGCACCCGACGGGTGGCCCCGTAGTTGTTGGGGTCTAGGGACTTTCAGGGTTCAATTTTCGAGGTCCAGAAGGATGGTTCATGGAATCTGGAAGGTGGCCATGATCTTCAAGCACGAAATCGCGCAGCACAAGTTGGCGACCCGCTCCCCGACTTTCTTTGATAAGCCTTTGCAATATGCAACCCAGTAGGTGACTGTGTAATTGTAAGCTCGCCTAAAAGCACAGGGGACAGCGTGGGGAACGTAGCCATGCATGGGTAGGACGATATAGTTCATCACCATCCACCGGTATACAGTCACAGTCGTTGCCTGATCCAGCGTATTACATATATCGCTGATCTTGTTTGTTCAAGAATTTGTCCAGGAAAACTACCTAGACTGGAGATCATCATGTTTAGTACCCTACGGCAAACGTTTGGTGATGGAGACCAACTCCTCAGCGTGGAGATCGCCCCGCCCTTTGACAAGGACAGGACGTCCATGCGCACTGCTTGTGAGAGATGCCGCGCACAGAAGGTAGGTCACATTTTGGAAATTCACATTCATCACCATTATCTAGTCGGAGAGTCTTGAAAGATAAACCGTCAAGACCTCTTTCTCCATCTTCACTTGACGACAACGAGACTGATTTGACGTTTACGTTGCCTTTAGTCTAAGTGCGTGAGCGGTGAGAACGGCTGTATGCTATGCGTTGCCAAGAACCAGAAGTGCGAGTACTTGGTCATCTCGAGACCTCAACGGCGCACGTCCAGCGCCACTAGTGGTGGTTCAAAGTCCCGGAATGGTGATGAGGATGAAGATGACGACAACAACACCAACACCAACACAGTCATCAACCAACCCAAGCAGTCGCACCAGGCCAGGAGACACAAACGCTGGTCTCGAACGCAGACTAGGAGGCAATCATCGCCATTGTCGACACATTTATCATCCCCCAAGGATCAAGTGGCCGCCACAACAGTCTCGCAGCCTTCACTTCAGGACAGCAACACCAACAACAACATCGCAGCAGGGCCAGAATTGGACCTTGAGGATGCACAGCAATTATTCCTTGGCACGCTCTTCCCGGACTCCCTTGGGCAGATTTCGTCTGTCTTTCCGCCGTTCGATCCGGACTTCTTTAGCAATTTAGCCGGCCCCACGCCTGCGTCTGCCACGAAAAGTCGGCCAGGCCGCGGCGGTGTTGGTGTTACCGCGGAAGCGGCGTTGACGGCTCGAGGAGGCAGTAGCAAGGAGAGCAATCACACATCTGTATACTCATCGTCGTCGGCAGACAGCCTGTTCGATTATGGTATTGACCCGATGGACTTTCTGATGGATGAGTCGGTGGCTCCCAGCGCTGCCCATGGAAGTAACAGAGTCACAACCGAGGCTCGACCTACTACGACTCATTCCTCAACACCGCCAGACTCAGCTGCTCCCTCTACCTCTTCATCCTCATCCTCATCTTGCTGCTGCATGATGACAGCGGTGAGTATCTACGAGACCATGCAGGCCCAGCTCGTCTGGGGCGATCCCATCACAGGCCCATCGGCGGCATCAAGTCCCAATTCTACTTCGGCGGGCTCTTCGTACTCGTCTGGGCCGTCGTGGTCCGGGTCAGAGTCAGGGACAGGCGCGACAACATACCGTCCAACAACGCCTCTTATGACCCAGCAAACCATCCTGAAGCGTCAGAAGATGATACTTCTCCGCTGCGACTCCCTTGTCCAGTGCGGCACCTGCTGGTCCCGTCCGGACTTTGTCATGCTGATAATTACCATGTGCGATCGCATATTGACTAGTCTGGAGGCGGTCGAGCGCTTTGTTTGCAGCAGAAGCGATGATGACATAAATAGGGTCAGTTCCAAAGGCGATGCTACTGCCCTAGACATGCAGGCCATGGCAGCACCATCGCGCGCGGGGCTCGAGGTGTCATCCCTGTCCCGGTCCCGATCGTCCCAGATGCTGCAGCCTGGGGTGAGTGCATGGCAGATCGACGACGACGATGAGATGGAACTGGTTATTAGCCTGATCAAGTCCCGCGTGACGAGACTCGGCAATCTGATCACCATGGCTGAGGGAACAATAAGCGCAAATGCATGGCCTTGGCATGAGAGACTAGTCCAGGCTCTACGGAAAAGGTCTAACAAGCTTCTTATCTCCTTGTCATTTCTTCGCTTTGCGTGAGGCATTGTTTCACTATAAAATTAGTTGTGTGGAGTTTATTTGGGCTGGCTAAATGGACTACTCTTGGAATAGACAAGCATGGGGTATTTATTTCGAGCACAATCCAGACTAAAAGGTCAAATGCAGAAGATCCTCTCCAGAGATGGGGGAATATCAGTAGATAGATAGATAGTTATACAAGTACAACGATGTATAACATCAAGATCACATAGCGCTTGATATAGCTAAGATAATTCAATGGAGGTGACATGTTCTGAGTCGGCCCCTGTAATTGCCAACACTTCTTCTTGCCTGTATGTACTGCATGACTTTGAGCGTCTATCTTGGGCTGAATGCTGCTAGTGAGAGTACAGCCTCTTGGCTTCCTGGCGTCAGACTCGCATCCAGTGCTGACTGGCAGCGTGTTCAGACTGGCAGCTGGCCGATGGACACTTGCCGCTTTGGGCTCACCTCCGGCCCGCCCCGCCCCACCTCCTCCAACTTGCTGCTCCGGGGAGCCCTCCGTCCTGCCCGGCGATGACACAGCTGACGGCTACAAGCAGCATAGGCGTAGTCGGAACCGATGATATTTAAACATGACACCACTTCGGGCATATCCATGTTCGTTTGTGTTTTATCAGTACTTGAGGAGACATTAATCCAGCTGCTCTTGGTAGACCCAAAGGCGAAAGTAGCAGTCCTGAACATTCTTGTCAGGTCCATCTCAAACTTCTTTGCAAAGACCTCTGAGTGATTAACTCTGGTCGATTGCTGGTATCGATTCAATTCCGTTCACCTTCACTATCACTGAGTCAAGCCTCAGTCTTCACTTCACTATGGCCTCTCCTCTCCTGCTCATCGGTGCCATTGGCCTTCCCGTCATCATCCTACTCCAATGGCTCGTTACATATGCGCGCACCGTCCTCAAGGTCCGCCACAATGGTCATCCCGCAATCCACAGCGGTGTCATGATCTTCGAGTCCGTCATTCGTTCATGGTATCCTCGCATCCCCATCCTGGTACCCATGGAGAAGTTCACCCTCAAGGATCCTTTCAAGAAGTTCGCCAATGCGCGCTCCGACATGATCGTCATTACCGAGGCCGTGAGTGTCATCTCCCAATTTTCTAGAAAGTACAGATACTGACGTGAGAATCTCATTGCCAGTCGTCTCCCAATAGGGTCGCCTATCTCTTTGGATCGCCAAAGATCTTTCGTGAAATTGGCCGCAACGGCGACATCTTTCTCAAGCCGCTTGAGAAGATCCGCTATCGCATGCTGAACACCTTTGGACTGCAGCTCGCCTCGACACAGAACGGCGCCCAGCATGAGAGACACAAGCGCGTCGTGAAAGCAGTGTTTAACAACGAGCTCATGGAGAACGGGTGGTATAACATGCGCAATATGTGGCGGGCCTTGCTCCGCGAAGAGGGCATCTATCCAGCGGCCGCCAACTCGGAGACAGCGCCCATTGTACGAGACATGAAGTCAACCATGCTGAAAGTGACACTAGGTGCCATTGGCGCCTCATGGTTCGACATCGAAATTCCCTGGGATCCGGCTAAGGAGTCGCAACGCAACGCGAAAGACGACCTGATGCCATTTGCCGAGACGTTGAAAGTGGTATGGGAATCACCATTTGTACAGACTATACTACCATTGTGGTTCCTTGAATGGAGTCCTTCATTGTATTTACGTCGTGCTGGCTGGGCTCAGCGATCCCTCGTCACTCACATTAAGAATGCGCAGGCTGAGACAAGACAAAGAATCGAGGATATGAAGGATAAGACCGAGGTTCAAGGCCGGCCGAGAAAGTATAGGAACCTAATCGATGCGTTGGTCGATTCCCAGAACGACGTGGAAAAGGCTGAAAGGGCCGAGAAGGGATACGTGGCGCCCAACGTTGGGCTATCAGACAAAGAAGTTCAAGGCAACATTTTCTCTTTCATGATGTAAGTTCATAAAGCATTCTGTTCTGCTTGATATCATTTATGCTCTGACTAACACATGATTTACTCAGAACCGGTCATGAAACATCCTCGCATACGCTGACTTGGGTCCTGGCGCTTCTCGCCAGGAACACCGATTGGCAAGAAAAACTCTATGCCGAGGTCAGCAAGGTGGACACCCTCCCCTTGGACGAGGCCGAAATCGTGGACGGCGCCAAGCCACTGAAGTATTTCGGCTACGAGGAAATGGCAAGCTTCCCTCTGGTCCTTGCGGCTACCATTGAAACACTCCGCATGCGGGATCTGGCCATGCAGATGACTCGCGTGGCCTCCCGTGACACCACTCTTAGCTACACGACGTGGGATGGTGACGCCGCCAACCCGTCTGAGGCCAAGGTCCACCAGCACACCGTTGCCATCCCCAAGGGCACGCGTGTGCACCTCGATACGGCGGCATTTGGGGTCAACCCCTTCAAGTGGGAAGACCCGCAAACATACAACCCAACACGCCACCTTCGCGAGACTGAAGACGTGAATGGCAACAAGAAGGTGACTGTAAGTTTATATCCCCTCTCTCTTCCTCTGCCCAGGCGGAAAAGAAGGTATTGACATTTCTTCCCACGCAGGTCTCGTACGAGGACTTCATCGGCTACTCCTCCGGCTCGCGTCAGTGCGTTGGCAAACGCTTTGCAGAGGTAACAATGGTCTGCTTTCTGGCACACCTGATCATGAACTTCCGCTGGGAGGTCGTGCCCGAGCCGGGAGAGACCCAGGAGCAGGCTAAAGTGAGAGCTTCCACTGGCTCAGAAGAGTTCATGTTGACACCTCCAACATTTGATCTGCGCTTCATTAGACGATAAGGTGCTAGCTTGCACTTGCAATTAGTTTGGTTATCCTTATAAATTTGAACGTCACCAAAACTAACCTTTGTTCTGTCTCACGCAAGGCAGTGGTTGGAAAGAGGTCAGTGGTGCTCAGAGCTTGCCTAATAGATGCGTGATACAGGAAACTCAGGCTAGAGTATAAGATCTACCCATAGAAGAATATTATCTCTTTTTTCTAGTCCATAAAATAAACAAAGAAAACGCCGAGGTGACTGCCGTAATTGCTTACCATGTTTTCAAGCAACTTAAATTGAAATGTGAGGTGCAGAGTCGAAGGGTTGGCTGGCGGCTACCCTGTATTGTTGGTAATAGGCCGCATTGGGAAGCCGAAATCTTCACAATGCAATTTCCAGAATCACCAATTTGAGTCAGTTAATCTAAGAGCAATTAATTACAAGCTACAGTACTATTTTGATCACTCCCGGCATTGTATTAGACTCTAGACCCGGTGAAAGGAGTATTGAGATTGAAATGTATTAACGGAGACCTAACTCCCGCCTAAATCATCATGCAAGGTTTAATCGCTCTGGATGTCGCCATGACGGCCTGCTCAGCTGCGTTGAGGGTAAGCTAGCCAGAAGATGTTGGCTTGGAAAAACTGCGAGCCGTTGACAGAATGAGTCTCTGAAGTGCGCATTCAACCTCGGGTTATCGACCGATCCGGATACCCAAGGTCGGTAGGGTAGATGCCCCCTGTAGGTTGGTGGGGGGGGGGGGGGCATCTCGAACGGTCCGTCCCTAATAAGTTAACTACGGGCCTTTCCAACATCCCCTGTTTTTTTTTAGCACCCTGGTGGAAGAATATTCAACGATTGCCGTAGTTACCTAACCTTAAGAACCTTTTCTAACCAACCGGACCCCCAAGATTAGATTTAGGGCGTCAGCAAGCAGGGGATGTCAGAAAAACCGCGTTGACTAAGGTTCCGAGTTCATCAGCTGGAACCAGGGCTCAAATAGGAAATTCTCCTAGCTTGCCAGGGAATCGGCCAGGTCAGCGCGGCCGGCTAATCTGGGCAATCGTCCTGGTCCCTCGGTCTGCAAGTCAGAAGTAGGTGACCTACTCTTTCGGGACTCAGCTCATGCAGGGAGTCAGCTCAGCCAGTCTGTGATTTTGAGACAGACGCGGCGTTTACCAAGAAAACAAAACGTACCTACTATCTATCCACGTGCCACCAGTGCCGCATACACACGCAGCATACTGTACTCATACTTGTAGACGCTGAACCTGGATCTTATATTCAATTCTAGCCTCATAGCTCTCTCTGGTGCGACGAGTATCTTTGTTGACTATCTTAAGACGCTCCTTCAGTGCCGCGATTTATCTCGCCACTATCCTTCGCCTCGCCTCGGCGGCCGATCTAAATTGAACTAACCTCACCGGCCTGTTCGTGTTCATACTCATACTCGCACTAGCAGTCATGGCTGTCATCAAGGGAACGCCAGCAAACTGTGGGAAGAGATTGATCCCCCAAATTCTAGACGACCTCGCCTCTGCTGAGCCCGATCGCATCATTTACTCAGTGGCCAGGTCCTCCGACCTGTCGCAGGGGTTCCGCCATGTATCAGCTCGTGCTTTTACGAAAGCGGTCGACAAGACGGCCTGGCTACTTCAGCGGGAACTGGGAGTGACGCCGGAGATCCGCGCCGTGGGCTATATCGGACCTCGTAAGTTTATTCCTAACGAAGCGTCCCGGGATCTTGAGGGTCTTGTACCGTCATCTCAGCGGCTATGAGCCCGCGTATTCGAACTATTTGACTGACAACACGGTACCTGCATTTAGATGATCTCCGACAGATCCTGTTGACATTCGCTTGTATCAAAGCCAATTGCGCTGTTCGTTTCTCCCAACATTAAATGCGTCTTCCAAGACTTGACCCTGTTCGTCTAACTAATTCATATTCCTACAGGGCTTGTTCCTCTCTCCAAAGAACAGCACCGAGGGCGCTTTAGCCGTTCTTGAGGCGGCAAACTGTAACATCTGGGTCAATCCCGCTGGTGAGAAACCAACACAGCTCGTGAATGACTTTCTGCAGCAACGGTCCATGCAAGTCATGGAGCTGCCCAAGCTGGACGAGCTTCTTTCAGAAGATGAGAGCAAATTGGACAGCGTCAAGCCGTTCCCTTACACGAAGCGTTGGGAAGATGCGATAAACGACACGTTTTGCATCCTCCATACGTCAGGCTCAACCGGCTTGTCGAAGCCTATCGCGTGGACACACGGGCTAATTGGTACCGTCGACGCTGTCCGGCTGCTCCCTCCTCATGAGGGTATGGAGCCCTGGGCAAAAGGGTGGGATGACGGCGACACGCTGTACTCGACATTTCCCTTGAGCCATGTAAGAAGCTTTCCATCCCAGTCAATCCGTCTGAGTGAAAGGATCTGTAAAGTGCTGACCGTGGTTTCCAGGGAGCGGGGATTTTGATGGACGTGGTTATCTCGCCCCTGTTTGGGCTACACTGCGTCCTCGGGCCTCGGGACGTGATACCCAATCTGGAACTCATATCGTCAATGGCGGATAACATCAAGATCGACATCTGGAGCATGATTCCTTCGCTCACTGACGAGCTTGGTGAAGCGCCTGACATCTTGCCAAAATTAAGCACGTCGAAATTCATATGCGCTTCGGGAGGTAAGGCATTTGTCCCCAACCTACACGCCTACCTCAGATGAGATGCCAGGTGCAAGGAATTTGTGTCCGAGATACGACCAAAAATCACCTTGTGTCAATGCTTTCCGTTTCCTTCAGTGAGCTAACAGATATGATTACTTTCTAGGACCTGTTAGCAATCATCTAGGCTCCAAAGTGAATGAGTTTGTTCGCGTCTTGAACCTGACCGGCACGTCGGAAGGTTTGTTTATTGGCAACCTGTGGGTGGACAGACAGGATTGGCACTGGTTTGCTTTCCACCCTTGGTCCGGTTTCGACTTCAAGATGGTTGAGCCCGGACTTTACGAACAGTGGATTCATCGCAATGAGCATGACGAATTCTTCCAAGGCCTCTTTCATACCTTTCAAGATGTAAACAGTTTCAACTTCAAGGATCTGTATGTGCAGCACCCGACCAAGCCAGGACTCTGGGCGTCTCACGGCCGCAGCGATGACGTTGTGGTGCTTTCAAATGGATATAAGATCTCGCCTCTCGATACGGAAGCCCTCGTCACATCCCACCCGGCTGTTGATGGCTGTCTAATGGTAAGTCCAGAAGCCTTTCAGAAGTTTGACAACTCGCAGACTACTGGTAGATTGATAATGCTGATTGATATGCTAACTTATCTCACAGATCGGATCAGGCAAGCCACAAGCCGGCCTGCTTATCGAGCTGAAGGACCCCACAATCAAAAGGGACGGTGATGACGCGGAAGCGCTCTTCAACAGCATCTGGGCCGTGGTCGAGAGGGCCAACTCCCTGTCTCTGCACAAGAACCAGCTGCACCGAGACTTTATCGCCTTTTCTGAAGCAGGGAAGCCATTCATCCGTACCGACAAGCGCACTATCAAACGTCGGGCTACTATGGAGCTATACGCCGACTACATTGAGCGTTTCTACCAGTCGCGCGGGGAAGATGACAACGAAGCCGAAGTTGCGGCGCTTGGGCTGTTGACAATCGACACAGCATCCTTGGGCTCGACCACTCGCGCGGTTCGGCATATATTGTCTTCGATCGTGCCTGCGGTCAAAGACGCACCAGCGGATGCTAATCTGTTTACTGTTGGGTTCGACTCGCTGCTTGTATTCAAAGCTACCAAGGCGATAGCAGCGGTCACAGACCTGGGGGGAGTTTTTCTACCCAGAAACTTCTATGCTGGGTCGACAGTTGAGGCGATTGCCGCAACTGTTGTGCGATTAACTGCTGAGCGCAGAGCCACAACAACGAATGGGACTACTACCTCACCGTCGACCAAGCAGCAGAAACAAGATCCACAGGAAGCCAGGATCAGAGCTCTGATGAATCGACACAAGGCTCTTTTATCACCCAAGCTAGGCCCAATGGACCTTTTCGGCGGCAATATGTACGAGGGGATTAATGTCTTCATTCCTCTCCGTCCAGGCGTTTCGTTCGAGCAGGCGTATAAAGTGCTCCAGCAAGGTCTGGTTCGTGCCATGGAGATTGTCCCGGCTCTTGCGGGCAAAGTCATACCCTGTTCGGAGCACGAGGTTGGATACAAGAAGGGAGACGTTCGCATCAGTCTACCTCCACTGCCCTCGACGGCCTTAGGTACCTCTTCTTCCGACGAGCCAAGGCAATTGCGCTTCCGCGACCTCTCATCTGTCATTCCACCCTACGCTAAGCAGCGTGCATCTGGATTCTTGACCTCGGCTTACCCCGACGAACTCCTGACTACGTGTCCCTCTTTTCCTGACCTGCCCACGGATGTGCTCAACGTACAGGCCAATTTCGTCGAGGGTGGCTGCGTCCTGGCCTTCAATGTTCATCATCACGCCTTTGATGGTATCGGCATGTTGATCGCGCTGACGGTATGGGCAGAATGCTGCCGGTTCGTCCAGGGCGATCAGTCTGCGACTTCCGAGTGGCTGCACCCAGAGAGCCTTAATCGTGATATGCTGTCTATCTTGTACGAGCTGGAGGGTTTTGCTAAGCCCGCGTCTGAGGTCGACCCAAGGGTTTGGGGCTTTTTGCCATATGCCGACCCGGCCCTGAAGCGCAAGCAGCAGGAGAAAGAGGAAGACACAGACATGACTGAGGCAGCCGCAGTCAACGGACATGTCACTGAGCCCAACAATAAGAGGGCCCGTTTGTCTCGTCATCTGCCTAAGCCGCCTCGCCTCCCCATCTGTGAACATTGGCCGCCCGCGCCGCGGGCTGATGGCCGATCGTTGACGGCGTCGACCTTCGTCATCTCGGCCGAGAATCTTGAGAGACTCCAGAAGAGCGTTGAGGCTGCCGAAGCAGTGGATCCTGAAAGTCAAAGCCTTAGCAAGGAGTCGGGCTCGCTATCTCTCGGCGATGTGTTGCAAGCCTTCTTCTGGCGTGCTGCTGTCCGGGCACGTCGCCTTCCCGAGGACTCCTCCTCCGATGACATGTCTATCATCGAGATGCCCACTGATGTCCGACCCTACTTCAGTTCACACCTCCCGCCAACATACATGGCCAACTGTGTCATCATGAACAGGCAGCACATGTCCGTCGCGGAGCTCTGCTCTTCCCAGACACCTCTTTACAAAATTGCGCAGATCTGTCGCGAGGCGCGTACTCGAGTGGACCAAGAACTTGTCCACGATGCATTCAGTCTGCTTCATACAATTCAAGACAACACCCCAGGAAATCATACGACGGCGTTCCTAGGCCAGGGCATCCAAGACGGCCCACATTCGCTCTTCAATAACATGATGCTCTTCCAAGCGAGCGATATTGGGCCCTTCGGCGGTGATATATTCGAAGCACCAGAGGCAGTGAGGGTCCAGATGGATTGGCTGAACAAAGCTTTCAGGAGTCTGTTTATTTTGCCGTTGAGAAAGGACGGCGGTGTCGAGTTGTTGCTGGGGACATTACCTGAAGAACTGGATGCCATGAAGAATGATGACGAGTTTATGCAGTTTGCTGAGTTTCTGGGATAGGTAGATGGAGAGGAAAGTAGATGGTCTGGCCTTTTGGAGACAGTGCTCTGTGAATGTCAATGATATTTAGCTATAGTACTATTTCATCTTATGTTATTTCGCTATATTTTGCTTGTAAAAAGTGAATTCCTTATGTGGATTGCACTTTTTCTGTCTACAATTAGAAAATTCATTACTATGATGCTCTGCCATGCCCTTCCATCAGCCCTATCCGGTCACGACCTTATCGAAAGGAAGATCCTCCAAGAGTTTTTTGCTGCTCACAAACAAGTGCATATTAAGCGAGGACCCCACCCGTTGCTAGGATAGATACGTAGAGATAAAAGCCCCGGTGTACTCGCAGGACTTCGCAACTCGAGAGAGTTGAGTCCATGCCCGGTGTAAGCGACATGTCCATATCGAGCTCATCCCCAAAGGGAAATTCTCCTAGCGCCCGCGCCACCCAAGCCAGTTGCCCAACTGGGCAATGGTCCTGTGGGAGGTTACAGCACCCGTCAGCGGGATTGTCATCCTTGCAAGGCCTAGCTCCGAGCACTCACAGCACCAAAAGATTGGGACAGTTTCCGGCCGGAGGTGGTTCATTTTAGAGCAGGACTTGGGACGACTAACGGCACGTTCCCAGTCAAAAAAGTAAGGATGTATTTAACGTCTTTTCACACGTCTTGTTGAGTTTCACAACTCACTGTCTTTGTTACACTGTCCAAAGGTCTTTCTCTCTTTCCTTCTTTGCCTCACTGAATCAAAGGTAAGTAGTCACAAATCTCCCTTGGAGAGGAAATTCTCATAATCATGTCAATTTGCTAATGATATCCTAGACAATGGATCCCAGCAAATACATCACCCCGCTTCTTGCGGGCCAGTATCCGTTGGGAGGAGCTGTGCTTGTCGCCGTCGTCGCATTCGTGCTTCTGATGCTGATCGCGCCGAAAGACAGTGTGCCCGTCATCAACAAATATCCCAACGACTGGTTCTTGAGCAAGGCTCATATGGCCTTTATCACTAATGCTGATGGTCTCATCAAACAGGGGTTTGCCAAGGTGCGCAAAAGCTCTTCTTCCATGCTTCATAGAGAAAAGGAGATACTAACAAAAGGAAATCAGTTTAATAAGCCTTTCCGCATGATCACACTCCTGGGGGATAGAATAGTCCTTCCCGCCGACCATTTTGAATGGATGAGGCGTCATGGTCCCAGTCTCGATCACCAGCCTCTCGTGTCCAAGGTACAGACGCTTGGCTTCTAGGCCGCTCCATTTGGCCTTGACTGAACTGACTGAATCTAGGATTTCTTTGCAGGCTATCCTGGATTTGATGGAACGGCAGCCATTTCGGACCCTTCCAAACTTTTGGCCAACGTTATCAAGAAGAAGCTTGTTCAAAACCCTCGTGAGTCCGACCATTTCACTTCGCCTTGATGCAATCATGCTGACTCTAGGCTTTCTAGATGTTAGCAAGCTGCACAATAATGTGCGAAAAGACCTACTGGTAGCTTGGCCCGAACAAAGTAGCGGTACGTGTGGCATTTACTCAGCATCTAGCCGTCCTGTGATCCGTGAGCATCAACTAATGACCAACCTAGATTGGAAAGCAGTTGACTGGGCCAAGGACGGTGTCGCCCTTATCAGCCGAATGTCCGCGTCGGTATTTGTTGGCGAGGAACTGTCACGCGACGAGACATGGCAGCAGGTCAGCACCAACTACGGTATGACTGTGTTCCTTGCGGCTCGCGCGTTGCGAGCATGGCCGCGATTGTTGAGACCCATTGTACAATGGTTCCTCCCGGCTTGCAAGAGTTGCAGAGCAGAAGTCCAGCGCGCCCGCGAAGTTTTGCAAAAGAACCTCGCGAAGAGGGCGGCTGAAGACAAAGAGCACGACGATTCCATTACCTGGTTCGGTGAGATCGCGGGCGGTAAGAGCTATGATCCTGTCGCCGCCCAGCTTGGAATGTCTATGGCTGCTGTGGTGACTACCTCGGAGCTGTTGAAGCAGACCATCATTGAGATTTGCGCCCACGACCTGGCGACTCCTCTCCGAGAGGAGATAGAAGCCGTAATTGCTGAGCATGGATGGTCTCCGGCTGCCCTGACCAACATGCGCTTGCTCGACAGTGTCATCAAAGAGACACAAAGGTTAAACTCCGCAGTTATAGGTAGGTCGATACCACGTTCGCTCCAGCATTGTGTATCAGCTCAGTAACACCTTATAGTCAATCTCGACCGCCAGGTCCTGTCGCCGGTCACCCTACCTAACGGCCAGTACCTACCCAAAGGCACCGCTATCTCGATCTACATGTCGCAGCTCCGGAACCCCGAGGTATATGATAACCCAGACACCTTTGATGCGTACCGCTATGTGAAGCTTCGTGCGCAGGGCGGCAAGTGGATCTACGCTAGCTCGGCCACTTCCACGAGTGAGGATCATTTCGTATTTGGTATTGGTAAACCTATTTGCCCAGGACGATTCTTTGCTATCGCAGAGGTGAAGACGGCTATTGCTACCATCCTACTAGACTATGATGTGCGGCTAGCTGAGGGATATAAACCGAAGCTAATGCCGTTTGGCTTTGAGCTGTTTGCGGATCCCGGAGTACAGTTGGAGGTCAAGCGGAGATCATAGATTTTAGCACAAGTCACAAAACACTGCAGATGAATATTACGACGATTTATTGCCCTAAATATTGAGATATTGCTCTGGATTTGCCCGTGTACCTACGTCTTGAAGATCAAATCATCACCCGCTGAGTATGCCCTGCACTCTCTTCCAGCCTTATTGCAGTAGTCAAAAAACCCCTCACAAGATATTTCGCACAGCTTTCCCTTTTTGTAACGCTTAGGTAGAGCCTTGTGCAACCCCAAGAGCTGCCCTAGCCTCCTCAACCAAAATGCCAAGCGGAATCATGCCACAAAAGCTAAAGCATAAGAGTGAGGGGTTCTATAAAAAGATTATGTGGAACAGGTCTCGGCATGCGATACGTATCTATTATAATAACGCTGCCTCCACAAAGATTGGGATTTGTCCATTGTACCCGTACGTCCTACCAGCCTGTACCGCCCCCCCGACGCTGCAGTCAGCAAGCCACTCGAGGATGGCGGTGTTTTTTCCCTGTACTTGAAGAGCAGTGTCACCCAATTTGTTGAGCATTCTAACTGAATCTGGAATTAGATGCAGTTAATGTTTCTCAGAGGGTGGCTCAGGCATGAAAGTGCACAAACCATCTAGGACTTCAGGATGCCTCTCCATTTCGCCGTTGCATAAGAAGAGGTCCCATGTTCAAGCTTATTTCCCGCACAAAGACTGTCTGTTATCTGTAGTGTAAAAATGGACGAAAGACCAGAAACTACCGGCGCCAACGATTCTATGGCTACCTTACAGCCACTGTTAGAGACGGAACCAACTTCATCAGCATCTTCTCGCCTCGTGCCAACTGAGAAGCCCAATACGACCTCTGAAAAACAGAGCAAGCGTAGCAATGGATGGCTACAGTTTTTAAACCAGTGGGGACTTGAGGTTACTTCATTGGCTCTCAGCCTGATAGCCTTCGGACTGATGATCTATCTTCTGTACTCTTCAGACAGACAGCCGATATCCAAATGGACCAAAACTCACATCTCCCTCAACACAGCCGTGTCCATCTTGGCTGGGACATCAAGAGCCTGCCTAGCATTTACTATCAGCATGTGTCTGTCGCAGGGCAAGTGGAATTGGCTTACTCGGTCTGCGCAGCCACTGGTTGACTTTGATCGCTTCGATGCTGCTAGCCGGGGAGCTTGGGGAAGCTTGCGTCTGCTACAATCTTGCGTGCGTCGACCGTAAGTAATATATAATCAGCGATTGGTTCTACCACTAATCCACTCCCCAGGCACTGGATAGCAGTGGGTGCTCTAACTGCCATTGCCCTTCTGGCCTTCGAACCCTTCACCCAGGCTGTCTTAGCCATAGAAGACAAGAAAGTCACTTTAGACAATCAAGAGTATAAGAAAGTTGTCCTGTCTAGTAATGAATCTCTTGATACGATGGCCAATCTTCCTACGATCGGCCGATCAACTCGTTTGGATGGTGCCTCGTGGAATGGGGCTCTTGGAGGAGTTGGCCTCGTCCCTTTCCCTGGTCCCAACAATACGACTATGAACTTTACCGTCTACCGCCTCTCGAACGGCGTTCAAGAGGACATGGGTATGAAAGCCGCCATGTGGAATGGATTCTCTCCCTTCACGGCGGCACAAAATCTGAGGCCAGCATTCGCCTGTGCAACTGGGAACTGTACATGGGCCAATTTCACCTCAATTGCCATGTGCTCGAAGTGTAAGGATATATCGAGATATGTCATGAAGTCATCCGGACCGGTAAAATTCCCCAAGGGCATTGAATCCACAGCGCCTGGTGAACAGTCGTGGATACTGGGGCCTGGGGATAGGCTACCTGATGTGAGCAACCCAGGCCCATACTTTGACTGGAACAACGGCAAGAATTTCACTTATCTAAAATATAAAATTCCAGAGTTGGGCCTTAGCATTTCGAATTACAATGGAAGTCGACACTGCAAAAACCTAACACGGCCATGCCCCGATACTTATCTATCTGCACGGGTTACAACCAACCCTGGGCAGACCTTGACATTCGGCAATCTCAGTACCATGATCATTGCCATTCAGTATTTGGCTGCAAATGAAAGTTGGGTTCAAAACAAAACCACCTGGGAAGACACCAGTGTATCGGCTGAGGAGTGCGCACTATCACTCTGCGTCAACGAATATTATGACGAACTCTCTCAAGGAGTCTTACAAGAAACTGTTGTGTCTTCCTGGATGAATAGGGATCCAGACTCCTACACTTCTGATGAAATCAATGTGAAGGCCTTCATGAAGTATACGAACCATAGTCTCGACATGGGCATCATGTTGTCAGACTTGTCCGATCTCCAGATCAAGATTCCAGACAAGGACTTCAATCGACAAGCCTCAATCCTTCCCTCCACAATGCAGCGCCAGCACTTCAACATTACACAACCGACAATTATCGCTCTATACAATATCTTGAGTGATGGTTTTGGTGGTATTCGCGGCGTCAACAATATCAAGGATCTTGATAGAAATTATACCGACATAACCTCAAAAAAGCTAATATACCCTGCATTGGGACTGGGCCAGACAACTGCTGGTTTCTTGTCTGGCCTGGGCGGCTCAAGAAACATACCTGCGACATTGGATAACGTCGCCCTCAGTTTGACAAAGTGGATGCGAGATCGAGAGCTGGAGAATAGCCCGATGGTCGGGAATGCCACAAGCATGGTTATTATCACACGAGTTCGATGGAACTACTTGTGGTTTCCAGGTACTAGTCTCATCGCTGGGATAGTATTTACTATCTTGTGTATGTGGGAGACACAGAAGCTAAAGAAACCAGCGCTGAAGGATAGCATACTGGCAACTTTGGCATGTGCGCCAGATGAGGACGTGAGGCTACGTCTGAAACAAGCTGTTGCTAATGATAAGTTACAAGAGATTGGAAGAAAGTTGGAAGTGAGCTGGGAGGAAGATGATGACTTTGGTCAGTTGAAGGAAAAGAAGGATGATCAACTTGGCGTTTGATGAATGCGTTACTATTGAGATGTGGAGATAAAGACGAATACAAAAGAATATTTCATAATACTTAAGATACATCCTGTCTAGTTGGAATCAGGGAGCTCCAGAATAATGCGGCGATACCTTCGGATCGGGTATGAGCCCTTGTTGTTGGTGACCTGAAGGATAACATGCCATTCTTTGTCGACAGAACCCGGCTGCTCCTCTTCCCATCCCGTCAAGTTAGTAGAGATTCTGACCGTTGGTCGCAACACCATGTTGCTGAAACCTGCTTCATTCACGGCGAGTGAGCTGTTTGTTCCTGCTGACGGCGATAGTACATCAACGGAGAAGAAGTTGGCAGCAAGACTGGCCAGCATTGGCGATGCACACTCAGCCTGTCACTTTTGTTGTGTTGGCTGCGCCGTAGTCGGCGGTAGATATACCCGTCCCTGTTCCAAGTCGATGTTCGCGGTGCCCGTGGACGTTGACGATAAAGAAGACGTCTGGCCATTTGACGCAGATGTAGGCACCGGTATCATCCTGGTCTGGGATGGAGTAAACCTTTATTCGAGATCGAAGGTCGGCAGCTTCTTTCTTGCTCTTTGTCTTTTCAATGTCCTGAAGTGCTTGAGCTAAAGAGTTGGCTCCGCCCCAAAGACTCACATAGAATGGTTCTTTGGACTCTTGAAAACGCTTCACTAGGAGTTTGGCTCTTTGATAATCTTCTTGATTTCACTAAGATGGATGCCATTTCGCAACGACCAAGATGTAACGGCGATGAGACCTCGGGTGTCAAATTCGTTTGAGTACCGAAGATATCGGACAATTGGCATTGAGTCATCAGGCTCGTTGAGGATATCAGTCAGGAATGGGATGTTCTCACGCGAGACACCTTCAAAGGCTGCTCAACTTAGTTGAGCCGTGTTGCTGTAGCACAGCGAGAACAAAGCATGACTCCAGCCAGAGAGCCACGGACAGAAAAAGGGTGAGGAACAGCACCATGTTGAGATTAGTAGCGAGTCCCTGGCCTACAGTGCACTACGGACGTGAGGCAACGTCTGCCACTTTTGTACTACGTGATGAAGAAGTTGGTTACTTGCATAGGCATCTACTGACCGGCTTTTAGCCAAACTTTGCCTTGTTAATAGCGTCTAGTTATGGTGTGTGCGGGCAAGGAAGGAAATCAGAAGCGTCAAGTCAAGGAATCCCCGCAAACCCCAGGTCTCAACGCATGAAGCTAATACCTTGGGTTGAAGGTCGTTGTTTTCCGGACTGGCATTCCCCGCACTCCTGGATACCAGTGTTTTGGATTTGTTTGTCATTCGCTGGCCCTTTAGAGATCAGAACGCTTCCTTGTTACTGAACTTGGCGGAGTGCTTATTCTTGCTTCTTTGGACGACATCGGTGGACAATGGTAAATAGCACGGTAACAATATTCGACAGTGGGCCAAATGGTCTTCTTTTGAACAAGAGAGTGATAGGCCGCTTGGATCTAAGTACTGAGTAGAAACATTGTTCATGTTGACTACCAGAAACAACAGTCTATGATCATCTCATAGCATAATGTTACCATTCAATATGCCTCCGCTAGACCGGAATTGCGATACAGCTAACAGTGCAACTTGAGGCACAACACCAACACTGTTGCGTGTTCAGAGCTGGTCTTCTCCCCAACCTGTAGGCTTGGGTTGCTTCTTTTCGTCAAAAGTCATACCCTGCCGGTGAGGCACGGGCTTTGGCCGCAATTCTGGGTCAAGCATATCGACAAAAGTCCGGTTGACTGTGCCGATCCTGAAGTTAGAGAAAGTCACAGACACGTTGCGAGGTAAGTCGCCGAATTCTTTCCCGTCATTTTCCAAGCGAAACATCTTGTCATACTCTCGCTAACCACAGTGTTAGTAATGTCCACAGTATAGGTTGGAAGAAAGCACTCACATCTCTGAACAAGCTGAAAACAGGCACATACTTGTAGTGGTTGCCGCGACCTCGCTGCCACCATGTGCCAGCTCTCTTCCAACGCTTGCCCCACTTGAAATCCGAAGCCATCTTCGTACAGAACTTTCTAGTCATTGTATTAAATAGCGCACCGTTGGGTCTGAAGTCAGATGGTGCGCTGCGGTAAAGCTTGCCATCTTGGACATAGTACGTGACCCTGGTTCTCAAGATAGCAGCTGCTCTTGGTGTCTGCCGTATGTAAAACTGGTTCACAACGCTGAATGGCTTTGTAGAGTCGATAGTGTTGGTTGGTCCAGGGCCAAAGAACGGTTTCATCTTGTTCCCATTGGGGTTCCATTTGCAGCCAAACGCGAAACACTTTGTTTCGCACTTCTCATTCTGGCAATCATGATACCACGGAGGAATACACGGACTAAAGCTGTAATCCGTAGACTCTGTGTTTCCCTCCCATAGCACCATACTGGCGCAGCATGCACCGTGACGTCCTGTGCCCAACTTTGGGTCGTGCTTTGAAGGAACCCATCCATCGTAGTTGGCTTTTCCCTCGATGAACCTTTGGCCACGGTCGCATGTCGCATCGCAATACCCGGTTCCGTACTTGGCACCGGCTTTATCGCCCTTTGTCTCTGATCTGGCGCCATCCGGCCACATCCAATTGAGCGATACTCTGGCCTTGTAACCTGGGGGAACGTTTCGAACGTCCACATCGAAGGTATACTCTGAATCGTAGAGGGCGATCAAAGGAGGGTTCAGGTAACGCTGATCGTCCTTCAGAGCAAACACCCGAATCAGATCCTTCGAGGTATGAGGGGCGCTGGCGCCGAGGTCCAGTGTCAGGCTAGTGTCGTCGGTCGATATACCATGGGCATTGTAGTCAGCGCCCTCGATACAGCAGTCCACGGGGCAGGTGTCTTTGTTCTTCTTTTTACAGTCTGTTCTGTGTAAATCCTTGACGTTGAAGCTACCGGCGCAGCAATTTGTTTCACGTAGCGTGGAGTCTAGAACGACGGCACCGTAGTATTTCTGGCAGGGCTTTTTCTCACATTTGTACCAGGTTAGAGGTGGGTGTTTCTCTTCTATATTGCCACATGGCCATTGCGCATACACTGAAGCGAACAGCGACGCGCCCAGGAGGATAGCGCGGTTCATGATCAAGGGCAGGGTAAGGAGCAAGACGAGAAGTGGTAAGTAGCGAGTGAAAGGGACCGAATTGAAGAACGTGGGGTTCCGTATCACGTCAAGACAGGCGTTCTTAAAGCATCTTTGAATTAGCTTTATTGAGGGGGGATGACCGAAATGACGAGTCGATAGGAAGTCTAAGTTGCATGCTCTCAGCCAAAAATCTCAACTGCACACAACACATCGGCCTCACAACTTAGACATGATACCGAGATACCTGGCCAATCAGTACAGCATAAACTCAGATACGGGAGAACCTATATTAGATAGGAAGTCGATCCAGCAATTGACTGGAGCCATTTCCATGGTCCAAACGATAAACTGGGGCTGTCTCTGACATCTGTTCCAGTGTCACAAGTATAGTAGATTGGGGGGCTTAACCTGTGCCGCCACGATGCATATGCTTTACATAACCTTAGCTTAGAAACTTACGACGGAATAATTCCGATGCCTAACCGCCATTACATATTAGAGTTGCTGGGGGCTGCGCTGATGAGCCTTATCACATGCAATGTATTAAGTTCATAGAGAACCATGGGTGAAAGGGAAAATTGCGCGTAGCGAACTTAATTCTAAACAATTAGTGTTCGCCTACAAATTTTCTTCGTAAACTGGCAGCTCAGTGTTTACATTATCCTACTCTTTCCAACGCACTTGGAATGTTTCTTCGTTTATCGTACATATCTCGTCCTACACCCACAACTCAAGGTGGATGTCCTGTTGAGGCTACCAGTAACTATCCGAACATGAATTCTCACTAATTCAGGGTCACCAGTATGCATGAGCTCACTCATCAGAACATCCCACTATGCAAGTTGGTAGCGATGTGATTAAGAAGAAGCAACATTCGATATGAGAGTGTTTCTGTTCATATACAAACAGTGGTTACCCTGCTACACATCTAGTACAAGATTTAGCAGCACGGATCTTCTCAATTCAACGTATGGGTACTACACCTTTTCTAAATCACTCCAATTCTTCAGGCAGGGCTTGCCAAATTCTGATGCTTTCTGCCACTAGGCAGTCAAACAGAGATAGTCTGAATATATTAAGGATGGAGAGTATATCTATGCGGACCCTAGGAGGTATAGCTGGCAGTTAGACCTACTGAGTGTCACAAATAGACTCCGCACATATCCTAGCTGCGCAGTACTTCATAACAAAGATGATACGAGGGCGAAGAAGGATGGGTGAAATCCCTTAGAATGGTTCGGCCGAGTGACTAGCTTCTCAGTTCTCCACGAGCCATGACGTGAAGCTAGAAGCTATTCAATCTCATTATGAATAGGAGCAGATGAATATTGATTCGATAAGAAATACTTACATAGTAGCAAAGACAGAACCCCCAATAATGCAAGCTAAAATCATACATGTTATCGCGCCTGCCCCTATCCTATCCATCGTAGTAATCTTTGCATATTTTGGTTTCGACACGTCGACATCCATGCTCGTCTGGCCACCACCCGGGTTTCCTTTTGACGTTCCTCCAGTCTTCGTTGTCACTGGTGGTCTCGCCTTCTGACCGAGGGTGTACATAATAGCTTGAAGAGAGCTCATCTGCGGCCCAACCCCAACGATCCCATCGAACCCGTTGGTCAACCATGTGAAGCCGCAAGCCGTGCCAGCCTTGCCTGCGAATCCTGAAGCGGGTGATCCTGTACATGAAGCGGCGGCCTTCTTTGCCGTCGATAGCAACGTCTGTGTGATGTCCTCGGAGGTATGGGGAGCTACCAGTGCGGTAGCTGCCATCCAACGGGCGAGATAGCCTTTGAAGGTCTGTTGGTCGAGGTTGCATAACTTATGCTCCTCACAAAACTGCTCATAGATAACACCGTTTTTCACGAACTGACTCATTATGTCCTCAAGTAGACCGTCTACTCGGGTTTTCCACGAAGCTTTCCCAGTTATGTTGTACATTGCAGCAGCTCCATAAAGGTAAACACCGCTATTGTAGGTCCATTGGTTGGTGTCCATTGAGCTGGGGCATTTCCCTTCGAAATGGACACCATCTCGGACCTGGTATGCGCTGTTGATGAGTCCGATCTTGGTTTCCCAGTCCCAGACCTTCTCAGCCCAGTCCGCGTAAGTGGTATTGCCAGTATAGCGGGCGAGACGCGCAGCTATGTTGAAGAAGCAACCGTTGGAGATGGAATTCTTATAATCATATCCCGCGTTCCAGGTGAAGATTTGCCATCGCATCCCCCCGCCGCAGTGCTGTGTATCCCAGCGGCTAACATATTCGTTGAAAACAGCCTGAACAAGTGCTAGCCATTGCGGCTGGTCTGCTGGGGGGTCAGGATATTTATGCTCAGCTGCCGACATAGCAGCGACTGCCCAGAATCCTTGGTCATCATTGCCTTCAGTCATAGTCTGGTTATCGGGCATATAGTCGTCATTTGTTCCGACTTGATGCAGCATAGCCTGTGTAGTAATCTTGTTGTAGCTCTCATCGCCAGTAAGCCACCAGTAGTCGATCAATGTACCGAACATACCCCCTGCTGTCCACCCTGTTTTGAATCAGATGCTGAAGTCAAAATGTATTCCGTCTCATCATGACTTACAATAGTAGGGATCCGGCAGGTTGCCTGGTGTATCACCAGTGTTGTTGCCAGTATAATATTTCACTAAGCCATACGCAACAACACTAGCAGCTTCTTTGACAGAGTCTGAACATGGTAAGTTACTGGACAGCGAAAATGAAGAGACCTGCTGACTTACTCTCGTCGTCCCATGATACATCAATGCCGTGAACAACTGCTGCTAAAGCCCAAGTTACGGCGACCGTTTTGACTAAGGACGCTTTCATGTCGCCCAATGAACGTCAAGCGGAGAATAGATTTTAGCGCTACGGAGTAGCAAAGACTCAACTCACTCAATACGGCTGCTTATCTTTTCATCAACGGAGCAAGCTCAAACAGCGAGATCTGGTATCAAGTCCAAAATGTTCATGAGTTTAGAAACATGTATACGCAATAATTTGAGTGAGCCTGTGCTCGTCGTATCAATTGAGAGACTCTCCTGAATTAAATGACGAATCATCTGTCAAAAGGGGTTAACCGGCTAGCAACGAGGCGCAGTCTTGGTTAGTCTAGGAACGGGGCAGAAAAATTGCTTCAGGAAATTCACTTCGTTCAAATCAAAGGAGGCGAAGCAATAAACACGAGGAAGCGAGAGCACGGATTACGCAATCCTTGCGCTATGGATTCGCTTACGTGTCGGGGAAATAGGTAGCATGGGTCAAAGCAAGTCTAGACTCGACCCTCATTTCCAGTTTATAAGGTTCCGTCTTCTCCCTGAAAGAAACCACTGGCCGCCGAGTCTTTCACATGCCCGTATCTCTTGAGACGCTGTGAGGCCGTGGGACTCACCTATCTCACCCCAGAGATCCATGTAGTAGATCAGATCCGTTACTCCAGTGGTCAATGCAATACCTGGATACCAGACAGCTTCCTAAGATTAAAGTTCGTTTAATCAATGTCTCATTTTGGCGGTTAATCTTAGATACGGTGCCGTTTTGTCGTCAAGGAGGAGGCTTAGCCCATTCCTGTCGTATAAAATCACTCGGAAATACGGATACGCGCGTCGAAATTACGCGTGGCCCAAACCCGGAAAATACCACAATCGAATATTTCGAGACGGCCAATTGTCAAAAAGACATTAATGAGAGCAGGCCGTACGTTATCGGCCAAGGCAATAACCAGCTGGCATAGTATACACAGACTTCTACTATGGACATGTTATTCCGTCTGGGTTTCCGCGTGCGTTGCCTCAACCTCTCTATCAGCTCGCACTGGCAGCCCTCGCCATCCCACTGCTGTAATCCTAGCTCTGTTACATCACCTCCTCCCCAGAACCCCACCCCCGGCAAAGGATCATTTAATTGAGCCTAGCGAGATAGACCGGTTCAGTGCCCTACGGATCTCGGCTTCATCCCTCTGCAAATCTCAAAAATGCAGGAGGAGCTAGGCACTCGTTTCCCTTGCGCTGAAGCTGTATCCTTATGTTGGGGAGACTGCGCAACTACAACCGAGTCATGTCCGTGAAGTTGATATGGCAATCCGAGAGCCTTCTGGAAGTATAACGCTAGAACCATGAGAATCGCGTCCGCAATGTCGTAATATTTAGAGTAATGATCATGCGACTGCATGTGTTCTTGCGATTAACAGACTGTTTGCTCTAGGAAGCCACTGCTAGTAATTCTAAATACTATCAAGATATGAATACATGCCCATGGCCGGGGCAATTTAGAAGCAATCAAAGCGTGATAGCTGTGGTGCATAGCCGGAAGAGGGTCACTGGTCGGCTTCTTGACTACCCGTTTTCCATTGCCAGATGGCTTTACTCCAAAACCAAGCCTCAATAGTGCCAAATATGCTCAGAAGTACCAGTATGACTAACTTGGTTCTTTTGCTTAGACCCAGAGAGTCGAGACTAAAAGCTGGGTAAGAGGGATTGGGCTCTGAACTCTCATTCTGCGGAAACTTGCTTTTTCTGCGCTCCTCCGTTATCCATCTTTGATTAAGCAGTGATTCTGACAACTTGATGTTGGATTGGATGGTTGAAATTCTTTGAAATGAGCGGAAGATCGATATACGTGGTCGAAAGGAAGTAATTGTAATCATGATGTAGGCCAACGGTTGGGTCGTCTGGTTGTAATAGAAGACGAAGAACAAAGAGCAATTGAAAAATTGGACGGTATTCAACTGTTACTATTGAAGAACTGACAATCTAATACCAGAGACCAGCCACTGTCATTAAATAGACAGACGGGCCAAGTCAGCCTTCGTATCCCGTATCGCTCGTATCACGTATCTGACCCCACTTTCATGGAGTCGTTATGCCTCATATCAGGACGAATTTACCAAAGGAAGGGTTGTACTATTTTCAATATGGATTGATCCATTGAGATTGATCCAAAGAACAAGTCTCTTCGAAAGTGCGCTTGATGCCTTCCATTTGCGATCTCAATCGAATATTCACCTCGACGTTGCAAGTGACCAATCGATCATAGCACCACTAAAGTAAGGAACACAAGAGCTTCAAGGGCCTGGGGACTCTCAGCAATCTTCAATTAAATGGCTGGTCTCAGCCGTACGGCTGTGGCTCAGATCTGCGGCGTCGGATCCTGGTCTCGTCACTTCAGATCTCGAGATGCCGCTTCGCCACTCTCGTCCTTAATTGGTCGGCCCGAAGTATCGCGAGATCATCGCAGCTCCACTTTGTCAGTCAACTTTCATCACGTTGTTCGGTTCATCCCGTGGTAAGCCAGTCATTGTGGCAAGGCTATCAGTCACTGCCGTCTGTTCATGCTACTGTATGTCAACAACTTGCAGTACATCGATCCCTGCAACTTTGTAGCTAATTGGTGGCCATGGTTAAACATGACTCTACTAACACAGATGATACGGGTACGATGTCTTTTTTCACAATATTAGCTGAATGGAGAGATTCCGCGGACTATTCACCAAGTGAAGGACAAGTGTATATAAGACATTCATTTAACATCTTCAATTGCCAATCGGCTTCTGATGCAAGGCAGTGGTAAATAAATATCATCATACATTATTCAATCGCTATATACTTGCTGCATAATATCTATATCTCAAAGTTCTTAACTTTTGTATCAAATGGAGTTGTCACCGCACGAGAAAACGCCGCGAATGGAGCTCTTATCGTTCTCAAAAATGTTCAATAATTCGGTGATAGAAGACCACAAGCCTCCACCGTTCATGAACAACGATTGGACAATGAGCATGCCGTTAATGATGCAGAGGGTAATCTTCTTCCAGTTCTTAGTATACTGGCCCTTATTGATGTGGAACCAGAAGATGGCGCTGAGACCAAAGGTGAACCAGGCGATCGTGGTGGCAGAGGAGATAGAGAGGATAGAGTCGAAGATGGGGATGGCGTTAGAAATAACAAAGACAATGATCCAGTAAAGAGTCACACAGGCAACCCAGATGCTCCAAGACTTGACGCTTCGGTCGGTGACTTGGTGGGTGGCCTTGATGGATCGCATGGCGACAACATACATGTATTTGATGCCGGTATGGCCGAAAGCCATAGCTGTTGCGAACACACAAGGAAGCACGAGGCCGTAGGCAACCTTGGCGGCGATTCGGGGCGCGGATCCAAGAGCTGGAGAGGTAGTATATTCGCCAGCAAGACAGAAAATAGCAACAGCGACGATTGTGTAAAGGGTAATGGAGAAGACTTCAAGGCAAGCCAAAGCCATAGGGAAATCACGGCTAGGGTTCTTCATCTCGGCCATATATGAGACGAAGCTGATGTTTCCGGCATAAGCGTAACAGATCTTGAGACAAGCGTTGAGACCTTGTCGGAAAGTTGGGTTGCCGATGACCTGGATCTTGCGATCCCATCCGGGAGGAGCCTGAGAGGGAGTATCAACGCCCAGGCTGATCATGACGGTAAGAGCGGCGGCTAGAATACTGATTGTAGAGGGGATACCAGATTGTGAGACGAATTTGACGGTTCGAGGGAGACAAAGGACCCAGCAAGCGACGACGGCGATGATGACAAAGCTGACGGTACAGAATGCGTGATTGCTGAGAGTATTGAAAGCAACTGATAATGTCACACTGGCAGATGCACAAGTCATCATAACCTTGATCATCAAACCAATGCCCGCAATGATCTCAAGCGGCCGACCACCGATGATACCGCACATATCGACGACGTTAACGACGTGGGGATACTTTCTGTAAAATTGAAGAAGTTCATAGGCAGTGTAGGCAGAGAGAGAACCGAGGCCAATAATTGCGACAAGACCTGGAATGATCCCGAGGACTGATCAAAGTTAGCAAAACGGCCTAGCTGAGGTTGGGAACAGAATCTTAACCCTTCAAACATCCAGGAAGTGACAAAACACCAAGACCGACTTGGTTGGTGACGAGGACGAAGACTGTGTCCCATTTGCCGAGTGTTCTGTAGTTCTTGCCGCCTTGGTTGAAGATGTTTTGCGCGGGCTCGTCGGATTGCTCCTTGGTGTCCATGATGTCGCCGCCATCGTTGATAGTGTTGATCTCATCGCCATCGATGCCGCGAATGGATGCAGCGCGCTGATGCTCGGGCTGAGACATCTCAGGCTGAGTCTTTGTCGTCTTATCTTCAGCGCCCATTTTTAACAAAACAAAATAATAGCAATCAGTAATAAACCCTCAATGCGAGGTAAGAAGATGTACAGTGGCGGGTTATGATCAGCGACAGTTTGACAAGATGAAGACCAACTTCAACTCAACATCGGGCGATACCGAATCTTATATACTTCCGCCAAGCCCAAGAGTCTCCAGATGTTTATCTATCGTGGATACCTTCTTTAAAAAACGCTCGTCTCGTTATCTCTCGCACCCCATGGGGGAACTGAGTCTCTCACGTAAAAGTTAGCAAATCTTCAAAAACCATCAGGTCATTGGAATGTCCCTTGGCCGAGCGAAAAGAAACGGGGCCGTGGATTAAAAAAAATAAAATGGAGTTGGTGTTACGTTATGTGTCAGCGATCTTTGCTTGATGGGAATTGGTTGGTCAAACGAGATGAACAAGAGATCTCCAGCGTTGGGTGGAACGGAGATAAGAATGGCTTGGCTTGTTTAACGGTGTCTTGCATCAATTGACTAAAATGCTCACTACATATGGTTCGTTGCAGTGTAGGCGTCGTTGAAATGAGGCTCTTTGAGTCCTGGCTCAAGGTGAAAGATTCGGTCTAGCACACGGCTAAATCGGACGCCAAGTAACAAGCTTATTTCCGCCTCGTATGGTCTCGGAGCAAAAGAGAGATGGAAGAAAACCTTGCTGGAGAATCTGCCGGCGGTATTCAACACAAAAACTGGTCAGCATTTCCGTTACGCGAAAAATAGCTTGTTTTGACACATGCATTGGCCATGGAGTGGAGTCGCCCAGTCTTTCACAACAAGCCGTAGTATCCGACACCGGCGCAATAGAAGTATTGCTATTGGAGAGAGATAAAACAAAGTCTCGGTGGTACTGTAAATTGTGTTGAGTCTATCGCCATTGAGGCGGACGGGTTAGAGGAGGCAAGAAAACTCAGGACCTCGATCGCAAGTGACAAAAAGACTAGGAAAGGTTTAGGAAAGGTTTAGGATATCTTTTACTGAGTTTATTTTGACACCCTAAATTAAAATCCAGTGTTTTCTTGATCCCCGAGGGGTCACGCATCGTAAGATTCTGGTCGGGCGGACTCGAGAAGTGCCGTGAGTTTATTCCCGTTTATCTTGATAAGAGCATGATCTATGACGGGTACTGTACTCTGGTGGGAGGGGAGACTGATCAGCATCCTACGTGTTCTAGAAAGCAAAGCGCCTCACTCTCCTGCATCCAAACCCTGACTCGCCAGCTTCGCGCCCTCCAGGACAACAGGGCGCAGTGGTTGGAGTAAGGTTGAGGATCTTGTGGGGAAAGGTTGGGGAATGAGGGGAGAAACCCAATTTCTCACTGTTTTTGACTCAGATGCTCCGACTTTTCCTCTTGATTGTCCAAGATCGTGGGGATCTCTGTGTCTTGGCGGTATTAACCTTTCGTGTTGAATGACTAGCCGACATGCAACTGGTCACAACGCGTCTGGGGAAATGACTGATGTTGACAGCACATATCCTCCCCCATGTTTTGGAGTCTTCCAAGGAAGTGGTTTCCTTGGGGTAATTTGTAACTAGTCACTTTCTTGATATCACTTTATCCTTGGCGGAAGTGCTTGGTACCGAATTATCCCGACCATTGAGGGAGGAGTGTTATGTAAAAGTTGATCTTATTTACGACGATCCTGCCATATGTATGCTATGAAATAAATGTTATATAATCGGCGCCACCCGCACCATCTCGCTGACATGCCAACTACTTGGGCAGCTCGCATTTCCAGCTGTCGGGATTTTTGGGATCTCCCTTGCGGTCGTAGACATTACGATAAGGGTAGCGGCAGTGTCGTCGCTCAACTTCAACCTTTCCGGTGGCAGCACCGTTGACGTAGCGAACACCTGTGATGGTCTCGGGTGCTTTGCCTTCCTCAACCCACTTGACAATAGCGAGAAGAACGTTGTTCTTTGCCTCATTGCCACCCAGGTTGGCGCGGTTGTTTCCAATGCGATTGGGTCCAATTCCTCCTGAGCAGTGGCCGCAGCCGCTGACACGGAAGTATCGGTAGAACTCATCAAGTTCAGTGTTGCTAAGCCCCATGGTTGCCGAGACGTGGTTGTAGTATTCCATTGAGTTGTCGGAGCTGATGAGGCCGTCCTCGAGACCATGCCAGTGAATGATCTTGGATCCACGCTTGCGGAACTTGGAAAGGTCTCCCTCCCAGGTCTCGACGTTGAAGGGGTTGACCTCAGATGCCTTCTGGTAATCATTGGGTCCAATGGTGTTGGGGTCCCACTTGGTATCGTTCCAGATAACGTACTGGAACCATTCGGTAGAGTAGGGGAATGGCGTCTCGCCGATGACAAAACCGAATCCCTGATCGGCTCCAGGAGGAATTCGAGGGTAGATGTATGTACCATTGTTACCATACAAAGGACCAAAGACCTTGCGGACTGTCTCGATCTGGGGTCCAGTCAGGCAGTTCTTGGTCTGGCCTTTACTACAAACAAGAGCCTCAGGGCGGTACTGGCAAAGGTTTGGATCCTCGAGAATACCATCTGCAACACCGTCAAGTGGCTCGTCACACTGAACCAAGACGTTCTTCTGTACCATGGCCCATTGCTCGGGGCTGAGATGGGTTGACGTTCCAGGCGGGCCAGTGATGCCCCAGAAGCTTCCAGAACGGGACTGCAGACCGTTGAAGCGCATGGCGGGAGCGCCAGCCACAATACCATCGAAGTCATCAGGGAAGCTCTGCGCCTCCTTCCATCCTTGTCGTCCACCAGTTGAGCATCCAAGATAGTAAGACTTGGTGTGCTTCTTGCCGTAGAACTTCTTTGTGAGTTCCTTTCCGAGGACAGTTCCAGTGTGAACTGAACGGTAAACATAATCCTCAACGACTCCCGAGTTCTGGTACATGGGGGCAGCTGAAGTGCCGTTATGGCCGTTGTTGGCTCCAACAGTAGCAAAGCCAAAACCAGCACCGTAGGCAACATCGTCGTACTGAATACATCCAGCCATTCCACCATTTCCAGTGCTCAAGAATCGGCCGGTCCAGTTGGAAGGAAGCCAAGCCTCAAGGGTAAGGTTTGACTTGGGACCAGTAGTGACGAACATAGCCACACGGCAGATCTCAACATCAGTAATGGTGCTCTTGGGCGTGCATGTTGGGTGGTTGTCAGGAAAAGTGATGTTTTTCCCGGCAGGCACATGCTCAGTGAACCAGACTTTGGTGTTGGGCAACTTCAGCGAGGTCTTGAAACCAGCGCATTTAGCCGCAAAGTCATCACCCTTGCCAGCAGCAGCACAGGTGCCCAGCCCCGAAAAGAGCAAAAATGTAGGACGCATATTATCTTGCGGTAAACAAATATAAATCGAGGTGTCGCTGAGAACCTGGGGAATAAAGCCAAGCAAGACAACAAGGCCGGCGAACAACATTATTTTATATCCGTCTCCCGCATAAACGTTTACCAAAACCCTGGCCCTTGCTTTTCGCGAGGGAACCTTGTGATAATTTTGACGAAGTATGCGGTTGATTCCTGAAACAGAAAGACGCCGTTGATCCCTACCAGGTCAGCAACCCTCGGCAATACCATGGAAGTGCTATCGCGGATTGAGGATGGTTTAGCAGGGCGGTAGTTGGGCTCGTGAGGGGAAGAGAAGGGGTCTTGAAACCTCGGCTGGCCTGGTTGGGAATTAGATCCGGGGTGCATGGATTGAGGAGGACTTTGCGAGTCAGTTGTTGTGAGGATGGGCAGAGATATCGGTCCGGATAATCTATTTGAGATGGAGACTAGTGTTATTATGGGTTCTGTTATTAGGGGCGCTGCAGACTTGTTCCAATGAGGCCATTGTCAAATTAAATCTTGCGTGATCATATGTGAAATCGCGAGACAATTATCGCCGTCGGGGTTTGAAGTTTGGCAATCCAAGAATCGCCAAGATGGTAATGTCCGGTGTCTTCAACTGCAACTGTTAGTCTCGCGGTCTTTTCTAGCCCCGATCAGCATACTACCACTACCCCTGCTTAGCCGATCGATAATTGTCGCCAGTAAGAACCGTGGCTCATCTGTTCAGGAACCGGAAAGCATCCCGAATCATTGCGTGTCAAATGGGTTCCCAATGCAACATCTTTCTTCCTTATGACGGCTGAGTTGTGAGCATAAGGAACACGGCACTTGCATCCCTGTAGATCTATTTCATGATCACTCCTCCAAGAAAAGTGATGGATACATGTTTTTGGAGCCTCACGATTTCTTTAGACGTAGAGTCATGAAGTGAAGTTGTCGATTTAATTTTCTGTACAACCCCTGTGAACTTAATCGCCATCTCCGTACATACGTATTCCCATTCACGATGGGAATACCCCAGATCCACAACTAGTTCGATCAAGCACTTTTTGACTTTTTCATATCGGAATTATCACGGCGGTGACATTCTACCAGGGTGTATCAAATCACGCAATGTCCTTCCATAGAGAGTTGATGTCCATCCCGGCCATATCACCGTCGGCCTCGCCCTAGCAATTCCCGTTACAGTCCGGCAAAACCATCTATCTCCTGATCAATATACCTCCAATGATGAAATAGGATGACTTACTGCCCACATATCAATCACAACATATTTACCATTGCTCTCTTTAGGCGGTCGCTGCAATACGCCCGTAGCTAGGACATAGTTCAACCATTCATAATCCGGGTGCGCCGCCTGGAAAACGCCTCTCAGCAACGTCCTTCCATCAGGCTGCGTCGGACCAGAAGTTTGGATGTAAATATCGACTCCATCATGAGTTCTAAGGTTGTATCGGGTATCGGGAAAGAAAACGCCCTTAGTGTCGGTGAGACCCCAGTCGGCACCAAGGTTAGTGACCGTTCCCGAAAGCTTGGGTCCCTTGAAGGTTCCGCCTGTGATGGGAATCACAACGCGGCTACCTTGACCATAGTCGCCAATCGGCCAACGTTCGCCGAGGGTTGCGTTGACAGTATAGAGATACTCGTATGATGGTGTGCCCATGAGTTGGGATGCTGCCAGGATGGCATTGGATACGATGAGGAGGGGAGTAAGGAGTCTCATTGTGTCAATTGAATTGTCTTTATCATGTCTATCACAGCCAACTCATGCTGGATCTCCTACGCTTTTATAAGCTCTTTTAATCCATTCTTTTCCCCAGATCGCCAAGTCGTTATGATGATTCACCGATCATGGAGAACGGTGATCAGCTTGAGGTGAGGGGTTTTCACCCCGCATAGATCCATCGGCAATTGAATGCGGCACGCGCCGTTTACTTAGTTAAAAACGTATTGATCCTGTAATGAAAGGAACTTCAAGGATGGGAAATTTCTTTAACCGCTGCGCGAGTCAAGCGTCATGCGGGGAAAGCCGATTAAGGTGGGCATCCGAACGCTAGATCGGAGAAGTCATCCGACATCACCGTTATGGTCTAGGGTTGGGATATCTTGCATAAACTCGCTCGGCAGTTTATGCTCCCTATCATAACTCAGCTGCTGTGACATCATAGATCACGGTCTTTGTCTATCAATCGGGGTATCTTGTTGATCTCTTCCAGATCAGCCATCGTCTTGAGCTGCGCGTTCAGCCTCATTCCTTTCTCTCCACATAGCAGCCCTATCGGCTTGTCGCTCAGCTCCCGCCCAAGTCCTCCCTTGAAGATGTTTCAAGCAAAGCTGTTTTCCATCATCAGGGTAGTAAAGCCAGGTAGCCCATTTTGTCCACTGCATGGCATCAGCAACTGCATTTACTATGACAGCAAGTTCTGCCAATATTCGTTTAAGATAGGGAACGAGGTACACTTACGAGGCCTTCCTTCATCTGGGCACGAGCTCTTTGTCCAATCTTGTCTTCGATAAAGTCTCCTCGCAGCATAGCCAAACGTGAGGGAAATACCCTTTCGATGTAATGTGCTGTTGATGCAAGATGGGGCTTATCATGCCAGAAGTAAATTGGTGTCAAGGGTATTTTCACACCAGGATGTGTCGGATCCTCGTACTTTTGTGTAAGGGATGATGATAGCTCTCGTAGGACGGGGTGCTGTTCTGATATGGCATGTGAGAGCATACGAATAGCAACTAAGCATATGTACTTGATGGGAGTTTCTGGGTGTGAATCGTATGCTTTCATGATTTGTACAAGTGGTGCTACGGGGAAGTCGGCAACCAACGCCCAGTCATGTTGCTGCACCCAGACGAAAGGAGTTTGAGTTACTCTCAGGGCTGATCTGACTGCAAGACCGAACCCTAGTCGTCTTGACGGCTCTATAAAGGTGACCTTCTTGTCGGTAGATTGCGATATCATGTAGTCAACGGTGTTCTGAGGGTTGGGACTACCATACTCCGCCGTAGCATGCCGCTGGGTGAACTTAGCACCGACATGGCGATATTTTGTGAGTATCAATTCCTTGACATTCTTCTTGTATTCGTCAAAATCTGCTGCTTGCTGAGGCGTGACTTGGCCTTTCTTCAATCGCGCTGTAGGTACTATTTGATCAGAAGCGTCAAAAACAACAATGACGTTGCATAATGTCAAAGCGTGGCAGTGGTGCTCAAACGACTCAAGAATCGCCGAGACAAGTTCCGTTGAGGGCGCGGATGGAGTTGGTGAAGTTGTTATTATGACTGTAACGAGTCTCGGCACGCTCGTGTCTTGGGTCATTTCGATGCGCTAGACTGACGTAAGGCGTCGCTGTCAATTAGGCTGAGCATTGGCAAGCATCTACCCTGTATGTACTGCACTGCACGTACGTTGGGCTGGGATTGAGATCTGAGTCAAGGCAATCGATGGCGGTGAGATTGGGCTTGGGTACGATGGGACGGGCCGCTTAACTCTGACGCGGAAAATTCTGACACCTGAGATCATGACGCGTGCGATAAGAGTCTACAGCTAATGAATGGCAAGTCATCAACGCTCCCACCACGGTCGCAAAGCCTGAAATGTCGCAATTGAGTGCGACATGCTCTATATTGTAAACCAGCCTTCTCATATCGCCCAAATGAACAACTGCAGTTAATGCGAAGGTTGAGCACTGCTGGTTGCTGTCTTGACGCGCGTACAGATAACACTGTGTAACATTGATGTGTAACCTCCAATTGCGTGCATCACCAGCCAAGACACCAGGATCAAAACCCAACGGCTGGACTAGACTCGTTTAACGAATAGCAAAACACTAAAGCAAGTCATTGAAGCGTTTCACCTCGAATCCCTTGCTTTAACGAGGTGATAGACGCCCGTCAATCTGGCAATACTGGGTTTTGGAGACCCAGCCATCAGATAAAAAACGCCCGGTGCTGCATGACGACCCCTGGAAGCCAAGGGATGCATCTAGCCGCTGCCTCAGCACGTGGATCAATAACGAGTACAGAGGAACACTCTGATGCAGGCGATTTCAACGTGTATGTCTTCGATTAATAGATACGAAGCGATGCGTGTTGCTGCATATTTCTTGGTAAAAATAGAAAGACACTGTCTCTGTACGCAGCTGCAGCCTTTCTTAGTGGTTGATTTGTCCTTCAGTGGGTCGGGTCCCCGGGGGCCTGGGGCTAAGAAAACTCCCCAACCTCAAAAATTAAACTGGCCACTCGACTTGGCTGTGCCAAACCAAACCGAGCCAGGTCACCAACCTCGCCATTTCCACCAGCCATCGCCTTTCCAGACCCTTCACTAAAACACGAATCAGTTCCTGGCATTGTCGGTGTAGATTCTCATTCCTTTCACTCTCTACCCGCTACCGCTATTTTCATGTCTTGTTCGTAAGACATTCTTATTCTACTCTATCTCTTTTTCTTCTGTGTTCTTTCACCGTCCCCACCGACATGGCTACAATGGCGGTTAACCAGCAGCCAAGATACAACCTCTCTGATCAGGACTACGAGCCTCGCACAGCTCGTGACGCCCGCGAAGCAGCTCGCGCTGCCCGAAATGGCCAGAGTCCGAGATACAGACGCACTCAGTCCCCCGAGCAACTCGATGATTTCCGCCCTCAGAGTGAAGAATTTGATATGCGCTCGCCTACCTCTGACGTGGCGCTGCAGGACGCCATGCTCGCACAAGCACACCAGCAGCAACAGGTGAGTCTTTTTTCAAACCGCGCTAGAAAACACTGTTTTTCTGCAACATCTTTTCTCCGCACCAGAGCCTCGTAATTAACCTTTTGCTTTAGCGTGTTGTTCCAGTTGGTCAGGTCACTCGGAATGCAGGTCAGAGAAGACAGCCTCCAGGTCCAAACAACGCTCCCAGAGGGCCAGGTCCGGGTTCTCAGCAACCAATGCCTCCT
The DNA here is from genome assembly GCA_013266175.1 of Fusarium gaditjirri. Lineage (NCBI taxonomy): Eukaryota > Fungi > Ascomycota > Sordariomycetes > Hypocreales > Nectriaceae > Fusarium > Fusarium gaditjirri. Next base: position 232,522 of record JABFAI010000007.1, on the reverse strand, counting down.
ACTTATCCTGGCGGAATGGACGGAGCTCCTCAGCAGCAGCAGGCCAATGGTCCCAGAGATGGTGGACGTTACAGACGTCAATCACGCCGCGAGTCTGAACCCCGACCGCATGGCGACTCACCACCCAGAAATGGACCAAACACCCAGCAGAGCCGTGTGTCTCAATCCATGGCATCTGAACAGCATCAGCAACGTCGTGCGCCTTCACCAGACCGTCTAGCAGTCCCCGGCAACGACATCAACCGTCTCAACAGCCCATCCATCCAAAAGAGTGTTCTTCTACCTCTTGAGCAGAAGATTCATGAGTATGATCATCTCATGCAAGAAGCTCAAGCCCAGATGAACCAACTCGACGATGAGATCCGCGCCCTTCAAGAACGACGTCGCCAAGCTGAAGACCGCTTCCTCGAAGCCAAGTCCAAGCATGATAATTATGAACGCCAGCATGCGGACGTAGGCAAAGCTCTCCGCGGGGAACCCATGCAGCAGCCCCCACCACCCGCAGTCCGTCAGCCCGTTCAGCGCATGGACAGCATTGACAGTTTCGATCATCGACCCGTCAGCGTGCAGAGCTCTTTTCATCAGAAGCCTAAGAAAGGGGGCCTTCTGAAGATGAGTCTTTTCAACAAGAGCAACTGACTAGATAAAGGTTGTTTATGAAGTTATGCGTTAATGACTGGGATATCAATGGATAAGGGAAAATGGATGACTTTACCTGACGTGTTTGGTTTTTTGAAACTTCTTGGTCGTCTGCGGAAGGACTTTTAGCTTATTTATTTAATATGCTTGGATGTATATAGATTGAGGAGATAATTCGCTACACATGAGCATTTGATACATCAAAAGATCTTGCTTTTTTATTGACTCTGTTGTCTGTTTATTTGAATCCTCGTGATGACGTCAATGCAGCTCCAGTCGCAAGATGACTAAGCAATTGTTGTATGCATAGAAACACTGTTCTGGTCCTTGCCACTGTGCCCCAAAAGCGATCGCTCATTCATAAGCTACAATGAGACTTCCCTTCAGCTACTTCCCATGTCCGCTTACTCTGGAGCCTGCACCTCTTGTCGGCTTCTGCTTGGACTTATCAGCGCTGACCTGTCCCCTGCTTACACCCTCACCAATCAACATCTCAAACTCAAGTCCTTGCTCGCTCAAAGCATCAACCACCCTCTTCATTCCCTTTGGCCCCACCTCGAAAAGCCGATTCATGTATCTGATGAAGACAGTGTACTCGGTAAGCTCAATCACTTGGGCTTTAAGGCGTTCGACCTTCTCAGTTGCGACGGAACTCGCCGCTCGAGTCTTTTCGTTCTTCTTGATTAGCTGTCCGAGGTGCGCTTGTGCGGCGTTAAGCTCATGCTCTTTCTCTTTGAGGACGGCAGACGTAACCGACTCGGCTTTTTTGTGGTCATTTAATGCAGACGACCAAGCTTCGGCGCTTACGGCTTCGATAGCGGTTTTGACGCTCAGCAGTTTCTCCTAGTTCGCTGCGTGGGCTGCCATATCGGCCTTGGTGGTAGAAATGGAATCTTTGAGCTTGATGACGGACCCGGTAGCAGTGATCACATCACGCATCTGACCTTTGAGGCGATCTAAATCAAGCTGTTCGTGTGCCAACTTGGCGTCGTTGGTTGACGCGAGAGTCTGAAGCTTGTTGGTCATTATCTTGAAGTTGTCGGTCATACCATCGTTGTATTGCTTGAGTTCGGAACTCAGGCTACGGTCAGTTAAGGGGCACTGTGGATGTCAGTATTGAGTGTGTGCATAATGGACCGGCGTACCTGAGTGTCATTGTCGGTCAGAGCTGACACAGCCATCAGCTGATGGCACGGCTGTTTGCGGGGAGCCTGAAGAAGAGGCTCGGCTGCTGGACGTTTGCGAGTCACAGGTTTCGATCGGGGCCTTTGAGATGAAGTAGAAGACAGCTCTGCCCCCGAGATACCACTCTCCTTGGCAATGCTCTTAGCCATGGAGCCTTTGTTGATAGGTGGGAAGTACTAGTGCGCACCGTCAATATGGCTAGGATAGAGTCTGGGTTGTATTCCCTGCCAGGCCACCTGATGAGCACACTTGGTCAAGTGATCCTTGATTTCGCCAAACTTCCGTTTTCGCCAAGCTGGATCTTCCGTATGGCTAGTGGCTTTGAAAAGAAGATCATACAAACTCTCAAGAGTAGTGAGCGCCCAGTACTTGGGGCTTATTCCACCGAGCCAAGCGTCGGGATATTCACCCACAAGACGATGGATCTTGGTCGCGATCTTGACGTGCTTTTGAGAAAATGACTTTTCTGGAGGGAGGATGCGAATTCTGATTTTCGCCGATGTGGATTCGAGGCGGTACTCAGAGCTGGTGGTGGTTGCTTGCTCAAGAGCTTGAGATGAGGAGGGTAGAGCCATGGATAGAACGCGGGGAGACGTGCCCATATGCTTTAAAAAAAGTGATTCATGTACTGCATATGGAGAAGACTGAGAGATATTGGATTGAGAGAGTGTATTTCAGAATTGTGGCAGTAAAGAAGCTGATGAATCTGTTGTGTCCTTGCGATGAGGATGCTCGAGCGAAGATGGGTTTGAGATGTTGGACGTTCACTGAAATTACAGTGGCTACCCGCTACAACATTAGGCAGTATTTGATGGTGAATTTACCATCCCGTCTCCAGGCTACAGACGATTGCAAGTAGTGACAGCTTGGAAAAGCTCCCAGACTTGAATTTGCATTTTCTTCTGGCGACTCAGATGAACCCTATTCCGTAATGTCATGTTGGGTTCCGTGATTTGACCTTGGAGTTTCAGTCGTGTTGCCGATTAACGGTTGACAAACTCAGAGTCTTTCAACCAATTCTCATGATGATGACATAAAGCTTCATTCATGAAAGTGCCCACAATGATGGATAGATAAGTGCTCGATATATCGAGATTCGATACCTAGAGACTCTATTTAAGTCACTACAATTATTCCCGGAATGAAATGCAAATGTGTGTCAAGAGAAAGATCGAGTGTATTGTAAGTATGGATGTACTGGATGCGAGACAGCCACCCTATACCAATTTGGGTTTCCCACTAGGCGTTCCGATTTCACTAATGCCTTCCCGTCATCTCAACAGTAGCAAACGTTCGCCCCGTAAGGCTGTAGTTTCCCGCCATTAACGCAAATAATTATAGTTAAGTCTGACTTTGCCAATTCAAAGCTTCGTGATCAGCAATTGCAACCTTTTTCCAGCGTAGTCATCATCGTAGTCTGCCCTACAGAGCAGCCCAAATGGAAGCGATGACAACGCTAAAAACGTCAGCGGGTCACTTTGGCGGAACGCATTTCACTTTCAGTCGATCTGCCGCAGACGGGCTGGTATCCAGAACCTTTGCGATCAGACTCGACCAAAAGGGCCTTTGTCGTGTCAATACACGACTCATGCATTCTAAGACATGATTGTTTCACATCAAGATAAATACTACTGAGCAAACTGCGGCGCAGAACCCTTTCCTATGATTCCGATCAATCCCTGTCAGCTTCGGAATGTGGAGATAAAAAAAGAGGCTGCGTAAATAAACTGAGCAAAGAGTCCCCTAAATTTAGCCTAAATTACCTAAATAATTTCATCGCTTAGGGTCAAGGTCCTGAGTTTTCTTGCTTCCCCTAGCCGGGGACTCGGTAACCCCTGAAATGGGCGTCGGCCTTTACAAATCCGAAGAGCATGAGCAAAGAAAGGAGAGGCTTTTGAGTTTGGTAAACCCGGTTACATTGTCTCAACAAGGCAAGCTATTCATGGACCCTTTCTTTCTGACTCTGTAGATGCTGAGTCGACTAAATAAGTGCTGACACTGACCGCCGCTGATTGGTCTTCCCGAGAAACCGGTACTACATCATCAACCGAATGAAAATTCCTCTTGTCATCCAAGAAACTTCAGCCGTTATTCCAAACGCACAATTCATTGTCGCGGTTTGACACAAGACTATCATCCTAATTTATCAGGCTTATAAAGACTTCTCAAGTGATCTTGAGTGAAGAAATGACTCAAGTCGGCAGCAGAGACGTCGATTTCTGCACCAAATTCTTGGCGAATGCCGATCGTCTTCTAGCGCAGAATACTACTGCAAGCCCCATCTGTCCAATTCCCATGTCATGGGCACGGATCTGTGCGTGGACATCTTATCACCGGAATGATGCTGTAAGATATAGTTGTGATTGGCGACATCCCTCGGAGAAACAGACTCGATCCATGCAAGTGGTTACGTGCTTTCCACGCATTAAGTTGGCCTTAAAGAGTCCCCATCCCCTTGGCTCGTGACCCCTATGCATGCGTTGGTCTTTCGTATCGCCATTTTGTCTCTGTAGCCATGGGCAGTGCTACCTCCTTCACCGCTGAGGCGTTTACACTGCTCTCTATTGGCATTTTGGCCATTGGGCTACGGACCTTTGCGAGGATACGACAAGTCGGCGTGAGGAACTTCGAGGCTGATGATTATCTCATGCTGATTGCCATCATTCCGTATACGATCGAGACGACACTTGCGTATACTGTTGGAGCAAAGTTTCATGGGTTGACCAACAGTGGGATGGCGGATGAGGAGCGCAAGGCTCTGTCACCGGATAGCGAGGAGTACGGATTGAGGTAGGTCCCTTGACCCTGTAGGACTCGTGGGTCACTAAAAAGTTTGACAGGGTTGACGGCTCAAAGATCCAGATCGCTGGTTGGGTCACGTATGCGACCACTCTCTGGATCATCAAGAGTGCGCTATGCGCTTTCTACTTCCGACTCACGGTAAGGTCAGCACGACATGAAACCGGATTGGTAGGGCTAAGGACTCCAGGCTGGTCTTGCCGGATACAAGACTCGAATCTACATCGGCTTTGGCTTCATCGTCTCGACATACATAACCCTTGTATGTTGTATTCTGTTCAGCTGCCAACCATTCAACCGCTTTTGGCAGATCTACCCTGACCCAGGCAGTACGTCGAGACACAACTGGACTTGAGAGAAAAAATGCTAACATCCTGTAGACTTGTGCTATCCCGCGATTTCCAAGCTCTACATCTTCATCATCGTCAGCCTCAACATTCTAACTGACGTTTACTTGCTCGCTATCCCCATTCCAATGCTATGGGGCGCTCGTATTCCCAAAGTGAAGAAGTACGGGTTGGTAGTGCTTTTCTCTGGCGCCGTATTTGTGATGGTTGCTGGCTTACTACGATGCGTCCTCATCCTCAAGGTTTGTGACTTTACATCACCAGAGTGTCGGGAGGAGTTCACTGACGTCCCCAGAACCCCAAGACTGGTCCAAACCAGGCCGCATCTTGGGCCATACGAGAATCCTTCGTTGCTGTCGTCACGGCCAACCTCCCCAGCACATGGGGCTGGATGCGCCAAAAGCTCAAACCCATCTTCGGCTCGCTCCTCTCATCGAACAATGCCAGCTCGAAGTACAAAGGCGGTCCCGAACCCGGAAGTATTATGCTCGCCGACGGAAATGGATCAAACTGGAAGAGAAGTAATGGAAGGTCTATCAGATCGACAACTGGACTTGGAAGCGTAAATGATCGGAATGTCTACATTCATGGAGGAGGTGGCGAGGCGAGTTCGGATGAGATAATCCCCTCGTCGATGCCGGGAATAACGAAGGAGGTTGAGTTTAGGGTTGAGGAGTCGGATGCAAGAAAATGATGATTGAGGAGATGGTTTGGGTTTCAATATGTTATATACCCTGTCATGAAAAGGCCTAATATGCAATAGATATGATTTCGCTGTTCAGTCATTGCTGTTGTAATAGAAACCTGCCCTTGTATTGTGACTAATGCCGTCTATAATGGCCTCTAAAGGTACTGATACTATTATCTATTTGAAAACATGAGTTTGCAACTGCTTGCCATTTTCATCATACCTCTTCGGAATGACATTCAAAATGCCATCCACGTCCCTCGGCTCATAATCCAACATCGACGCGGCCAAAACCATGACATCCATTCCAAAGTTCTCCTTGATCCAATGTGCAAACATGTCCATTCCGGCAACGGCACCACCCGCAGTCCAAATGTTTCCATTGATTATCCATTTCTTCTCGTCAGTCCACTTGACGTTTGGAAACTTGTGCTTTAGAAGCGGAATAGAACCGTGGTTGACTGTCGCATTCTTGCCATCAAGTACCCCGGCTGCGGCAGCAACGCTGGCTCCAGTGCATGTGGTGAAGAGGAGCTTTCCAGCTGCGACGTGCTTCTGGATGAACTCGGCATACTTGGGATGGAGCTCAAAGTTTAGGGGGTCTGGACCCCCTAAAAGTAAAATTTGAAGCTCAGGACATTCATCCACGGTTGTGGTTGGGACAATCGGAATATTACTTGTTTCAAGAATCAAGGGTTCGCGAGTGATGCCAATGTGATGAAAGACAAACTCCGGGGCACGAGCAATTGTGTCTGGGTCGACCTTCAAATGGCCGGACAGGGTTTTGAGGTATGGCTTGGTGGCAGAGCAGAGGAGGTCTGTTGGACCCAAGACGTCTAGAGGTTGATATCCGTAGACAAGTGCACCTAAGTGGAGGGGAGCCATTTTGCCAGATTGGATGGAATGAATTTAAGAGTGATGACGGATGATGAGGTGCTTGATGGTGTCATCGGAAGCCAATAGTTATGCTTTTACCCGCCTTTTATAGTGGCAGCACCCATTGTTGTGTACAGCAAAAAGTCGAACTGAAACATGTAACTTCCGATGGCCATCGCATTGAGTTCCACTAGTTTGTGATATATCCGAGCTGGAGTGGAAGTTAGACAATCATGGTGGAGTTCGGACTAGGGGAGTATCCAACAGGAGCACAGCGACTCGATTAGACGCTCTTAGGTTACCAAGATCTCGCCTATTCAAGCATGGTCGATTGAAATACTTCCATGGTGCGTCGGAGCGAAAGCGAAACGTCATGATCTTCCAGCCTTCCATGCAGGGAATGGCTTACAAGCGACTACGTGTGACGCTTTGTATTGGCCCGCTTCCGAACTTCACTCGGATAAAAACCGAAAACAACACTACTCTGTTTAAATCCGCGGAAAGCATATTGATGATCTGGCGACAACGCGATTCGAGTCAACTGGTCAGAGAGAAATAGGATAATCATGATTCTCCCCCTGGCCAAATACCAGATGCAGAGGTGATCTGAAGCAGGTGAATATTTGTGAAATCTTAAAGCGCCTGGACCTGCTCGTATTGGTGCAGGCAGACGGATCGATGTCCTACCAGAGCGCGTGTGTTGCCAAAATCACAAGCGCCTTGGAAGCTCGCCTCAAGAGGCTCCCCGATGATGGCCACGCGAGGACAACTTCTACGAAGCCCTATAAGACTAAGTGGAAGACCTACATCTCGCGGAGACGTACAGCAGCGATATCGTTCAGGAATGGCGTGACGTATCGTAGACGGTTGATAGCCTGAATCTGTTCCCGTCAGATGTGATGGTCGGGTCTAAGGGCCTGGCTGATTCGTTGATTGATTTCGTCCATGTCTTGACAAGCATTCTTTGTGGTCATCCAGGGCGTTGGTATTGTCTGGTATATGTCCCTGTGAGGAATGAATAGGTCTCTGGTAGCGATGTTGATGCCGCAAAAGAATTGCCTGTCGAATTTGCCAGGCGCGATATCTAGGGCGACCCCGAAGCTTGAGCTTTGGGTGATGCTGAGACCGTACCATTTGTGCATGATGCGTGATGGATGAGCTTGATGATAAGTCAATCTTAACCAAAGCTGACAGACAAAGGTATTAGAAGGAACAAACAGAGGGGTGAAGGTGAGAGGATACATGAAAGAACAAAGGAGATTGTCGCGACGCAAACTCAAACATGATTCGTCGTTGGTGGCTTTGTTTAATAAAATTTACCTATGCAATCACATCATAATATCTTTTTTTACAATGCATCATCAGTAACTCAAGTCAAAGTAGCATTATCGAGCCATTCATTTAATTAACTGCAAATAAAGCCTTGCTCGTTTACAACATATCGCTGCCTAAAGAAAAGGACAAAGAAGTGAAAGAAGAACCCCATTGCAGGAAGCTGCAGGTTGAAAGCAAACAAGTTATTCAATAGATACAAAAAAGAAGGAATGTAACTGTGACTTAGTGAATGCTTCTGCGGTGAATGACAAATGGCCTTCCCCTCTATAAATGCTTCAGTATAATAACTATCACACTGCAGAACGGCTAATGGTCTATCTATTACTTAACTACTGAGTCAGAAACCAGATCTCACACATCAATAGCAACTCTGCTAACGACCTCCCTATTGCCAACAGGTATATCGCAAAAGCCATTTTGGTTGTTGTCACAGTCAGGCTATGGACTTTTGAACAACTAATTGAGCACAACCAAGGTAACCTACTGAGGTTCATAAGACGTGTCGTGAGTTTAAGAGAAGGGCTGTTTTTGAGCAGAAGTGAGACCACGAATCAACAAAAGCTCTCGACTATATCCGCATCTCGTCTACAATATGGAGCCGAACAGTAGCACACCATAGGATAATGGGACATCGTTCCTTGCATCGGCCAGCTCAATCCAGGGCTTGACGGAAGTCAACCTCAACACTACACGCGAACTTTTCTCCGAGGCAATGCCTCGAGAGACATACCTATTCCGTCTAAGACGATGGCGTGCTCGCATAAAAGAAAAAGATAAGCAACTGTCACATCAAATTGATAAACGAGACACGCTCCGAGACAACAAAACCACGCTGGAAAGGAGATTTCACGATAGCATGATACGTTACCAAGACAAGAAGGAGGAAGCGCGCCGGGGTGGAGTTGTGCCAGCATACACGATCTGGGATGCATCTGATGCGGTAGAGGAGAAAATGCACGCGTTGGAACAAATTGATGAGGACCTCAAACTTCAAAATCACCAAGTCAAGGCTTTGGAAAAGTCATTAGAGCGTTTGTATCAGAAGCACAACAAGCATGTTCGGAACCACGGCCGCCACCCTAGTGACTTCGCTGAACTTCTAGGGGATCGCGCGACGTGGTACAACTAGGCGTACTTCACCTTGACTTTTGACCAAGGCTTGGTTTGGGTGTTTTGGCTGCTTATAAATGCAATTATAGGCGCCTGGTTGCAACAATTCGGCTGTCTCGGATGTCATCCTCATCTAGCCCGTTCTTATCTGCACCAAACTCCCACCAATGTCGGCACTTGTCATGAATCTGGATAGTCTACCACGCGAAGCCACGCAATCAAAACGCGGGGAAGCAAAACGATGCCTTCAATCGTCGCAGCGCTCACAGCTCAACGTCACAGTCGAGACTGTCTCCATCGTCATTCTGAAACGAGTTTAGTAGCCGGGGAAATTGTCTCGATCAACATTGCTTCCTTAGAACCATTATCTTGACAGAGCGGGGAAATTGTCTTGATATATGCCTGTTCAGAGCTTGAACAGAATGGGGATAGGGAGTTGGATAAATGTAATCTATTTGCCCAACTCGGTAAGCTTGATCTACGAAATGTTGGGGTAATTGGCACCAAAGTTGAGAATTGCAATGTATATACCACAAAAGGAAGGAAATTGGGCATACTGATAAGATAGTGTAGTCTCGCTCTATCAGAGGACGATGCAGTCTACGACAAGGACATGGGACATAGTTATGACGAGAATGGAAGGAGGTGAAGATAGTTGAATTGATAGCACCTAGATGATAGATGTCGGGTTCAACAGAAGGATTGTCTAGTACCAAGTCGAGAAGCATAAGTAGTTCACCGAATTTCTCAAAATCATGGGATTTATCATTCTGCAGACTCTCATCCTTTTCATCTTCCTTAATCATACTGAGTTAGTGACTTCCAAGATGCGACACTCAAATTCTCAACTCCTTTCGATATCCCTTGGTCTTCTCCTAGGTTCAGGCCAAGCAGTATCGATACCACGCAAAGACACCTGCGCCAAAGCCAAGGTTGCAATTTTGGGCGCTGGTGTAGCTGGTATTACTGCAGCACAAGTATTGCACAACGCATCCATCCACGACTTCATCATCCTTGAGCACAATGACTACGTCGGAGGCCGTATGAAACATACTACTTTCGGAAATTCCTGCGATGGTAAGCCTCTGACTGTCGAACTCGGTGCGAACTGGATCGAAGGTCTTCAGAATCCATCGGGCGAGATCAACCCAATTTGGCGCCTCGCTCAGAAGCACAAAGTGAAAAATACGTATTCTAATGACAGTGCGATCATTACCTATGATGAGACTGGAGCTTCTGATTATACTGATCTGATCGACCTCTTTGATGAGAAGTTTGAGGTCGCTTCGCAGGATGCTGGTTATATTTTCACCGAGAATCTTCAAGATACATCCACTCGCGCGGGTCTGAGTCTGGCAGGCTGGAAGCCCAAGAGGGACATGAAGATGGCCGCTGCTGACTGGTGGGGCTGGGACTTTGAGACGGCGTATTCTCCAGAGGAGAGTGGCTTCGTGTACGGTGTCGCTGGAAACAATGCTACCTTCAAGCACTTCAGTGATGAGACGAACCTTGTCATCGACCAACGAGGCTACAATGCTTGGCTCGTTGGAGAAGCGAATGAGTTTCTCAAGAAGAATGACCCAAGGCTCCGTCTGAAGACCACAGTTAAGACGATTGAGTACACCACCAAGGGAGTCAAAGTCGAGACCAACAACGGGTGCGTCGAAGCAGACTACGCCATCTGCACTTTCTCCATCGGCGTCCTTCAGAACAACGCTGTTGATTTCAAGCCTACGCTTCCTCGCTGGAAGAGACAAGCCATTGAACAGTTCCAAATGGGAACCTACACGAAAATCTTCATGCAATTCAACGAGACATTTTGGCCCGAGGACACACAGTACTTCCTTTACGCTGACCCAGAGCAACGCGGCTACTACCCATTGTTTCAGTCTTTGAGCACACCGGGCTTTCTTCCTGGATCAAATATCCTTTTTGGTACCGTTGTACAACAGCAGGCTTACGAGGTTGAACAACAATCGGATGAAAAGACCAAGAAGGAAATCATGGAGGTGCTACGCTCTATGTTCCCCGACAAGCACATTCCCGAGCCCACTGCATTTATGTATCCCCGCTGGAGTATAGAAGAGTAAGTCAAGAAGTCCCCCCAAATAGCTATTTTGCTAATAACACGAAACAGGTGGTCCTACGGGTCCTACAGCAACTGGCCAGTTGGTATGACGCTGGAGAAGCACCAGAACCTCCGTGCGAACGTGGACCGATTGTGGTTTGCCGGAGAGGCTAATTCAGCCGAGTTCTTCGGGTACTTGCACGGCGCTTACTTTGAAGGGCAGGAGATTGGTGAGCGAATTGCGAGGATTCTGAAGGGTGAGGAGTCAGAGCAGTCACAGCAGATGAAGAGGTACAAGATGTTACGAGGTGACACGATTCTTGAGGACCATGATGCTGCCAACGGATGGTCAACTCCTCTTGATGATTAGAGGGATTATACAAAGCAAGGAGTTATTATTTCGAACAAGTAATACCTTTCAACATACTCGCTGTGTCAGCTCCTGTGAGGTGCACTTGGCGCGCAGAAACCCTATGACGAAAGCCATACCATAAACAGGTTAAGACGATATCAGAATATCTTGGGATAATTCTTAAGTGAATCTGTTGTACTCTTTGACTAGTTATGTTCTCATCTGGCGTAAAGTCACAAGTCTTCTGAAGTTCTGACAACTCAAAGCCGGCCTTAACAGCTACTATAGCCTTCGAAAATGGTTGGATGCTGTGATCTCTCGACCATTTTATGCTGTATACCCACCTCCCCGCATGTCCATATATGAAGCTTGTAGATGAGGCGACTTTGCCGTCCAGCAATATGAACTATTGCTGGGAAACTATTAGTATGTGTCCCAGGACCTTGACATGCGCACACAAAGCCTGATTACAAAATAACGTATTCATCATCCCTCATTATCGGCCATGTCATTACCAGCAGCATGGCCATAAATTAACATTTGCGACAGAACAACTCCTAGATCAGGCTCGTTCGCGTACTTCCGTCTACATCTCATGAAACCCGACTGTCTCTCGAGCTGCGCCACGGCTATATCGAAGATGGGACCTACTCAGCACTCTCTCATATCTGGGGCAATGCATCTAAGCAGGAGTACATTCTTGTTAATTGAGTGTCATTTCGTATACGCAGAAACCTGTTTCAGGTCTTGATCCAGTTTCTTAGCAATGGCGTCCTGGGATGGCTCTGGGTTAATATCTTATGCATCCAACAAAAGAACATTGATAAGAAGAGCTATCAAGTTGGGTTGATGAGGGCTATCTTTAGTAGTGCTTCTCGCGTTTACTCACGCCTTGGAGAAGGCACATCAAAAATGGTATTGGGATGAGTGTTAAGCAGGGGCTTGGTGCGTTTTTTTCTTTTTCTAGAATCAAGTCTTTGTAAAAATTGACTGTTGAGTTTTGGATCGGTCATTTACTACTTTTGAAATATCTTTTGAGCCTTGAACAATTCTTCTTTAGATTAGTTGCAAGGTACATGAGATATTTAACGCAGGCTCAGCCACTTCCTTCTGTAGGATAGTGTCTTTTGGGTCAGTGGCTAATGGCGTCTTAGTATTCTGTCTCACATAAGTGCCATTATTCTGGCCTCCTTGAAAGAGGCAGGAGAGCCGAGGATGTAAGATCTTCAATAACTAACCTAGAGGTTTTCTGAGACCACACTAGATTTGCCAAGTCCTCCAATGACCTGGGATAGAGGTTCCAACTTTCTTTTTGTTCCCTGAGGCCTTTTTCTGCTTTGAGAGCATCTTAAACTTGACCACAGAATCAAGTACCCTCATTTCTCTCAGTCTTTTAAAGCCAAGACGCGGTTCTGGGCCGGGCCTTTCTGGACAGGCCACACCCAGTTTGAATGCAGGTACAGGTCCAAAACAGCGTAGACAACCATAAACAGAAGCTTAATCGCAAGCCACCAACCTTCTCCATTGGCCAAGGGCGCAAGCTGCATTTGTCTTAGATGCTCGGGATTTCTCACTTCCATCACACTAAGCATGCCGCAATCCTTTGGGTAAGGTTACAAACGCTTGATGACAGGAATTGATCACCTACGTTTTATTCCATTCTTGTTTACTGGGTGAAATTGCCAAGTCTTAGCGCGAAACAGTTCTACTCTGAGATCATTGAGTTTATTGACTTCCACGCAAGATAAAGACCAAGGTCATCATCACCTGGCTAAGAAGGGGTCTAGATCCAACACCTAGCCACCAACAGGAGACGAGTTTACTAGTGGCTTAAGATTCTGTCAACTAATGTGATTATGCTTTTGATCAAATTTTGAAATCAGCTCTGAATCAGCTTCTCCGATTAATAGCGGGCGCACGGGGTGCTTGGAATGCTATGGCGTTACTTATTGGGTCATACGCGCTCTGTACAAGCCACAATATGCTTTGACTTTCATCGCCATATGCTGAAGGAGCTGTACCGTGGATTTGGCTTCATATCGAATTAATCCTACTACAAATAGGCTATAGCGTGTGCCGATCGAGACCGGTCTTTGGCGTTCAAGCTTCTCGACCTTCGACCTCTGGTATTATTCATTATGACGCTGTAATTCTAAGCTGACTTATGTGCCAAGCTCCCTTTACTCTTCTAAGCATGCCCTTTTCATAAAAACTCTACATCCACGGCTTTCTAGGCTCCTCTCAACTGAACACAATGATGTTACCCCACCGTGATAAATGGGATGCTCACTACTCAACCATTGATGAAACAGTCTACATTGGTAGAGATGTCTTTGTTGTTGTAAGAGTTTCCCGTATGCATGTATCCATGATGTTGTTTGCTGATCTCCTGCTCAGGTTGCCTCGACGTTGTCGCTCTATAATGCCATCGAACTGCTCACCCTCATCTCTCTAACCTTCAAAAGACGATCGGGACTTTACTTCTGGAGTATACTCATTGCCTCGTTCGGTATCATACCATACTGTCTGGGATGGTTCATTGTCTACTTCGACCTTACGCACGACTATGTTGGCATGATCATTGAGACCGTTGGCTGGGTCCTAGTCATCAGTGGCCAGTCAGTTGTTCTGTACTCGCGACTTCACCTCATTATTACCGATGTCAAGATTCTTCGAGCTGTTCTCATCATGATCATTATAAATGGTCTCGTTTGGGTAAGTCATACGGTCGAACAACATGGCTCCCAATTAACCATGGCCTAGCATTCGACGATGACTGTACTACTCTTCGGATCAGAGTACAGCCCGAGCGATAACAGACGCGGCTTCAACAATGTCTTCAATATTGCGGAAAAGATCTCGATATCCATGTTTTATCTGCAAGAACTCATCATCTCAGGCCTGTACGTCTGGAAGTCAATGGAGATCCTCAAAACAGCGTTCGGCAACACGCGGAATATGCTATACAAGCTTTTCACGATCAACTTCGTCATCATCCTAATGGATATTGCTCTTCTGACCTTAGAGTTCCATGACCTTTATGTCTGGGAGCAAGGTATCAAGCTGGTCACCTACTCGGTTAAACTCAAGCTGGAATTTGCTGTTCTGAGTGAACTGATTGAGTTTGTAAGAAATAGAAGTGGCACTCGATCGCGCCCGACAAAGAACTCCGAGAATCAAAGTACCCTCGTACCATTGTCATCTATGCACGGGGGAAATACCAAGGGCACCACTGCGAGTACCAGAGACTTCATCCACGCTGGCGATTCCCGAACCAACACAACTATTGCGGCTACCAATCCGATACCAGCGGTCCCGACGAATGATAGTATACATGTATTGAGAGAGGTTGATGTGGAGAGCTTGTCTGCGTATCCGGGGCATAATCAAAGCACTGATGAATTATGGGGTCGTCTACCTGAAGACCCTGGGAAGGGAATGGTTGGCAGAGCATTATGAAAGAATTCATATAGCGTATGTCCCATTATGTCAGAGTCTAGCGGGGCTTTCTTTGCTTTTCGCCAGAGGCAGCCATTCGTTGCTTCGATCTGCCGCTCACATCCTGTTTCTTTAACCTGAATTGGCCCAACGTGGTTTTGCCAAGGATAAGTTGTGCGACGGCAGCTGCAGTCCCTCGCTTCCCAATGATACACAGTTTTAGTCGATTCATTTCTCGGCAATGTCTATAGATGCAGGATGAATAATCATAGCAAAATGGGACACCTTGCACGACCTCACGTAATGACGTCTCCTCAGCCTGAAACTTGTTATACCTTTCTGGCCATGACCCCTCAACAGATTTTTTATTTCCTCTCAACCTCATTTACCTTACATCACTCAACATGGAGCCTATCTCACTGGCATTTGAGATTGCCTCCCTATCTATGCAGTTAGTGGGAATGATAAAAGCCATCAAGGGGCTAGTTGCAGCCTACCGTTCAGCCACACAGGAAATAGAGGACCTCTATCTCAAACTTGAAGATATTGAAACTATCTGTGATGCTGTGGGGGCAACTCTATCTCGGGCTGGGAGTCAGGCCCAAAAGCCCCATCTGTCACGCGTGCTCGATAGGCTAAAGCGTTGTATTCAAGACTGCTGTGACAAGGTATCGAATGTTAATCAAGTTCTAGAGAAATTATCTGCAAAGCTCGAGTCAACCCGCAACCACTTGATGAGCACAGGTGGCTTGTTCCTCATTTACAGAGCTCAGCTTGCTTCCTATATCGGTAGTCTGGACAAGCCACACTCCTCGCTCCATTCCATCATGGACACAGCGCTATTGTAAGCTTAATGGTACAATGAGAAGGGCAAATATCGATAAACTGACCGTTCAGTGTTATGGGTGTAGAACACTTTCTACCGTCCAGCATGCCGATTCTTGTCAACCAGTCGCTGCCTCAAACCGGTCACGTCCCTGTCATGCAAGACTTAAATGGAACAAACCACTTCGAGCATTCTCAAGAGAAATCAAAGGTTCTCATCAAGAGATGGAGACACCAATATTCAAATTTGGCATTTCTTCAAAAGACGCAAAAATCAAGAATAATTCGGGACGCAAATGTGCTGCCTCGGGCCCATGCACAGGAAAGCTCAACTTTCACTTTTGGATCGTCATTAATGAACATTTACATAAAACTGTCATTGATGAGAGGACCTCTCGCACCTTTTGCTGTTAGCTTGCAGATCCCACGAGTACTCTTGGTATCCGAAGATGATACTGCCACTGGTGTAGGTAAAACTGTCCTGAGTGCCTTTATATCCGACGATCACAAGCGACTCAGGACCTTTTCAGCCAAGGAGTTCTTACGACCGCCACGGTAGTCACGTATACCGTATATGATCCTGAAGATGAAGTATCGCTATTGGGCGTAGGTTTTCTCCCCTCCCCGCTGGAGGTGTGTTGACAGTTTGGCAATATTTTAGCTAGCTTTATCACTCCATTCCCGCAAGATTCTGACTTCTTAAAAGGCCAAATGGATCTAAACGAGCGCAGGTATGTTCGGCAAAGTTAATTTCAGAATAATGTTGAGTGCCAAGGACAGCAGAAACCATGTGGCTCGTTTCTCCTTTCCATACCGATACCCTGATTCTGAAGAAGCATTCGCCTGCGTTCTCGATTACATTCATTTACGCAAAGGGTTGATGACTCCAGCAGAATTTCGCATGTTACTGTTGCACAATGAGGCCCGTCATATTGCCACGTGTGTAGAAGCTTGTCGACAATATTTTCCTTATGATTGGGACCGCTTCGATGTTGCCATTTTGAGTGAGTTGAGCTATGGGTTCAGCCGACTTTCCGCTCGTCAAATGTCAAATGCTCAGTTAGAGGACTGGGCATCCTTATTTACAGACATCGTCCCCGGTAGCGAGGAGTTATTCGCCAACTCCGACTACCGCCAGTTCACAACAAACTTGTGGTATATTCTTTGTTATTCTTTTAATCCTGATGACGGTTGGTATCGTGTTTGTCGCTGGATCGACATGTTGGAGCTAGCGCAGGTCGACATAACAGATTATCTGAAGGTTGCCATAAAACATTGCGTTGACAATTGGGTGAAAACTTAGGTCCAGGGCTTTCGCAAATTTGAAGATTCGGCTGTGCGCCGACAACTCCTTCGGAGATATCACAAGGGACGAGCGATCCCATATTGGATCGAGCTCGCCGACAGCTCGTGCCCGATATACGACCTCTTGATTGAATTCCCAGCACTGAGATATATAGATGACAACGAAATTATGCGGGGTAACTGGGATCAACCCATAGATGCATACAAACAGTGGAACAGTGGAACAAATCTCGATGCAGCACACTCTTCAATGATATATTGGCCAGTCATACCCCCTCTCAATCGGTACACCCCGGCAGATGGTGATAGGGAGAACAGGCCTCACCTAGCAGACTGGGCTGATCGAGCTTGTGAATTGCAGGAGCGTCGTTTTGAACGAAAACAGCAGCGTCGGCGTCAAAAGCTTAATGGTAAAGGAAACGGATGGCAGAGAATGCCGGGGGCATGGGTCGAATGAGAATAGATTTTGTGGGTTGATGAGATGCGCACAGTCAGCTCTTACTTCTCAATTTAATACACATAATTGTTGTTTTAGTGAGACTTTAGGATCAGATGGTCTGCTCATGAGATGTACCCCTCCTTGGGGATAGTAAGAAAATTTGGTCTTCAAACTACAGGCGAACTCGCACTACGGATGCGTGATAGCGCACACAAAGACTTAAAGACTTGAGACCAAACCTTAAGGGGAGAAAATGAACTCGTCAAAGAGCTGGTTAAGTTCATCACAAGACATGCCCGAGATATTCTGAGATAGTTTGAGATACCCTAGGGCTTTTCATCCGTCAGTCATGGACATTCCTGGGTACGCTAAAGATACGGTTGATCAAGACCCACATATGCTGGGAGAGGACTATGATTGGTAGTTGACGACACGTCTCGTGAGCTAGCAATGCTGACGTCGTCATCCTTGACACCAAAAATCTCATCCTTGTCCAATCGACTGCGTCCCCTAAACCCAACCCGAAATGTCCCTTCAGCAGCCCAAAGAATGGTCACAAAACGTGTCCTTCGGGGCAGTCACACACCAGAAGACGAAACCAGCGTCGTATCGTCACTCCTCCAGATACAAAAATGCAGAATCCCGCAGCAAAAGATGATATGGATCGTCGAGAACCTCGAATGCCTCGGTCGACGACAATCCAAGAAGAGAAAGATTACGAAAGATGAGGCTGAAAAGCCCGAGACACCTTATTGGTTTCGAAAGACTGTCAACGGATTCACAGAGAGTAATTTTGTGGCACTTTCGTACACTTGGGATGCTTCTGAGCATGAGACGCAGAATCTCCGGAAAGAGGGCCATTTAATCGAGTCAAGAGATGGGCAAGAAGCTTGGCGCTCCTCAGTTCGGAATTCAGTGCTTGAACGGATCACAAAGTATATGCAATGTCATGACGTGCCGCTTCTGTGGATTGATCGGCACAGTATCCCACAGAAGAAATGCAAGCAGTCAGCATGTACACATACTGAGTGTAGGCAGAAGCGACATGCCCTCGATGCAATGGATCGAGTATACTCGCTGAGCGATCATCCTGTCGCGTTACTCGGCCGCCCGATTCAAGATGAGGATGAGATGAGGAGGCTCTCTTCGATACTGAAAGGAGCCCTTGTCAAGTACCATGAGGGCTGGTTCGCGCTATCCAAGGGCGCAGAGTACAGCCAAGCGCACAAGATGCTATGTCTGATATACGAGATCACCCGCGATAAATGGTGGACAAGAGCGTGGACGTTCCAGGAGAACTACCGAGCTGGTCTCAAGATGACGCTACTCATCCATCACAGCGCCGATTTCGAAGACACAAAACGGTCGATACTCAGTGGCAAGAAACCAATGTTTGGTGTAGTACCTGGCGAGCTGAGTGTCCAGTCTGCCAGGTTCTCAGAAAGCGCTACCAAATTTTGTCTTGGCTTTCGCCGACATCACTTTGTGACGAGTGAGGATGAGGAAATGATCGACCATATACTGGCAACGGCTGGCAAGTACACCATATTGCTGTCACCTTCAAGCTCCATGTCTGGGACGATTGTTTCAGACGTTCGAAAACGAGGCGTCACGGAGCCATGGGATTGTCTAGCCATCATCGCCAACTGTTGCCAATACGCGACCCGTCTCGACAGCACACGACTTCAGGATAGCGGTGTAAACCTAGACCTCGCGATCCTGGGTCTTCGTCTTGTAAATGGGGAGATTCTCAAAAACGATGAGCCACCTGTATCAGAACATGAGCCAATGGTTGAACAGATCAACAATCTTTTCTTCGATGATTTCCGGGCGCCGGAAGGCGTGAGAAGGTTGACTTTCAACAAGGGTTGTCGTTTCGTCGATGTTAACTTCAACAAAATTGGGACAGTTACAAGAGGTCATCTCTGGAAGCTGGATGATGCCCTCCGAGCGCCTCGGTCATCACCGCGCTTATCTCAGCCAAGTCAGAAAGGCGAACAGCAACTATCAGATTATGAGCGCACCCGGCTGAGACAGCTGGTCGAACTCGTCAAGGCAAAGAAAGGGCGCAAAGACGCAGAGATAGTGGATGATATGAAGGACTTCCTTGAGGAAGATGCCTTTGTAGTAGATGAGAATGAGTCTTTCAGCCTGCGGTACCGAAGGCTTATGGCGAAGGAGGTCGTCAAAGCCATGGACGCGGATCAGCCTCTAACACTGGGCTATCTATGTGACCAATCTGGAGAGGCTACAACAGCACGGGGGATATTCATCCGTAATCGAAATCTCGATGAGTCGGAAGAGCTGTTCAGTCAACAGGAGGATGATCTCACGCATGTTTTCACGTCGCTTTGGTCGGAAGACCAGCCAGATGAGGAGTATCTTGCCAACGATCTCGACCATCACGTATCTCTTGGGGTTCGGCTGTCAGATGACAAGCATAACGGAAAATTGCGCTTATATACTAAGGAATGGGTTCTTGGGTTATGCTTCTTTGTCGGTGCTCCAACTTCCGATGTTATATTTCCGTGGCCTAGACCATTATCACAGTAGCGATCGAGGACGAGGACAAGGACAGGAGGATGTAACAACACTGCGACACCAGGGACGAAAAATAATTTTGGCAATGGAAGGACTTTTGGGGCGGATCATTGAACGCATAATGGCGGCGCTTCCCAGGAAAGGCAAAAGACTTAGGAACACTATCCTAAGTGATGAAAATATTTAGGTAAATTTAGTGTATCTTAGTGGGTCGTTAGATCAGATTTTGTCTCCGTATGTAGTCGAGATACAGTTCATAGCACGTAGCGGAAATGAGGATTCTATGCCATGTCAGTGCTTTGTCGCAAGTTTTAGTTCAAATTTTGAATCCTACCTCGAAATCTGTCAAGTCGGCTCCATCCACTTCAGAGGCATCCTCGTTATTCGCCCCAACAGCTGCAGCGGCTGCATCTCGTCGTTCATTTCGCCTGGACAGGAGTACTCGGAGCATAATTGCGATGATCATCTGAGCAACGGAACAGCTGAGAATCGTAATGCATCCGGATGGATATAAGGGGGCCTCGGAACCCAAGAAAGCGTGAGGACCAATGACGTTCCCGACACAATACGCAATGAAGACCATTGCTGAAGCTGTGATACGTTTGGTGTAGCCACCGAGGTTACTAGCGGGCATCTGCATCGCGAGGACCAAAGAACAAACAAAGGCACCCACAATGTAATAACCGAAGAGCACGCCGATCTTGTGATGTTCACGGTCAAGCTTCCAGAGAAGACAGACTCCAACCATAGTGGGGATAAGATAGAGAGCCATGATGATAGTACGGCAGTTCTTGATGCGTGAAGCCAGGAAGGTGCCTGAGAGAATGTAGACGACTTGGAAAGCGCCCGATGGGATTCCAAGAGCCACTGTCTCAAGGGGGTCTTTGACAACGCCCTTGATGATGAGCTTGCCGAAGTTTGCAATTCCTCCGTTGATGATTTCGTTGAGAAGCATGAACAGGAAAAGAAGCCAGACTTGAGGGTCAATAAAAGCCTCGCGGATCTGGTTCCACCTAATGGTCTTGTTCAGAACACCAGTTCGAGCGAGACGGCCACGGCCGATAAGTAGAGCTCGTTCTTCGAGGGTAAAATGGCGGGCTGACATGATGCTATCGGGGAGGAAGAAGAGGAGAACGAAGCCCCAGACGACTGTCATACCACCACAGGTCATTAAAATAGCCTTCCAGACAGGAAAGTTCTTGATCTGGCCGATACCGTAGGTGAGAATCCCGCCGAACTATGAAATGTCAATAGATTCCACATAACACGGAGGGTTCTCATACCATAGCTCCTACCCCATTACAGCAGTAGAAAACACCAGCTCTGAATGGCTGCTGCTCACGCGTATACCACATAGAAACGATCATCATAAAACACGTCGTGATGGGCGCCTCAAAAACACCAAGAAAGAATCTACATGCTGCCAACGAACCAAAGTTATTTCCCGCAGCCGTTAATAACAACACACTTCCCCATGCAATAACACAACCGCTAACAACCTTGGCCATGAGCGTCTTCTGCGCGAGAAACATCCAAGGGTACTCAGCAATCATGTAAGCAAGGTAGAAAAGGCTTCCGAGCCATGAATATTGATCTGATGATATTCCCGTATCTGTAAACAGATCGAACACGGCGGAATAATTCATGGCACTCTTGTCGATGTATTGAAGCATGTATGTGCCCATCAACATCGGGAGGAGGATCATGTCGACTTTTCGGATGAGCTTCTTGTTCAGCTCCGTGTCGGTCAGCAGTTCGCTGATGTATTCGTTTGTGAAATTATGTTGATGGAGAAATGCTTCTGTAGCATCAAGCTCGACAACTTCGCCTTGTGTTATAGAGTCGAGCTTTTTCATTGCGATTTGCTCCTCTTGGGCAAGTTTCTTATCATCAGGCAACGGCCCCGTTGCTGTTAGTGATGCCATTGCTAGGGAAGGCGAGAAAATTTGTAACCTAAATCCTAGGCAAAAGGGATAAAGATTTAGGCAACTTTAGGTAAGATTAGGATAACTTAGGAGAGCTTTAGAATAGTTATTGTCAGTGCCCTTGTTGATTGTTAAAAGATTTCTTGCTCTCTAGGGATAGTTTAGGCCTCATGATGGGGATGTCGACGATCCATATAACCCTCCCTCCAGCTAAACAGGCGATAGACAATGGCTCGGAATACATGATACTCGTATCAACGAAGTGAACTGACCCTATCAGTCTATCACGTAGATCTCACCCCGACAAAGCTGCAGTTTCAGAGTCAAGATAGCGCGAAAGGCATTGTCACCAATTAGAGCATCACTAAGAATCACCAAGTTTGCGGGGTTTAGGCCTGCTTCCAGTTGGCCGCTATCATGCTCCGATACTCGGTCCTCAGATCTGATACCGGCAGCGATAGGATCCATATTCAACAAGCGAATTCGCGGGGTAATAAAGCAAGTTCCCCGATCTGAAAAGGGAGATTCGCATGCCTTATTTCCCAGATTTGAAAGATAGGGCGCAGATGGCACTTATCTCCGGTGATTGTGCGGTTGGAACCGTTGTCGGAAGTGAGCCCTCGAGAGCGGAGCGGTTTTTTGGACGCCGAGAAGATGCCCCCTCATACCGATGGCGCCGCTCCAACATTGAGTTTTGTCAGTGTTTAAGTCTCTAATTTACTTAACAACGATACTCTTTCTTTTGCAATTGCATCATCGTCTCAAATTAAGTCAGAATGGGTAGCCAAATTTCAGACGCTCCAACCATCTCCCTCCCCCAGGGCAAGCTCGTCGGCGTCAAGCTGAACGACAGCCTACCCCAACCCGTAGATGGTTGGATGGGCGTCCCCTACGCTCTATCCCCAACAGGAGATCTTCGTTTCCGCCTCCCCGTCAAGATCCCAGCTTCACCCGACAAAGTCATCGACGCATCTGAATATGGCCCTGCAGCTCCTGGCAAGGGACTTTTGGTTGGACCAACGCTTGAGCAGAGCGAGGATTGCTTGACAGCGAACATCTTTCGCAAGTCGGCGGATACACACGAAAAGTTGCCGGTGGCTTTGTACATCCATGGCGGTGCGTTCAACAGAGGTTCGGCACATATGCACAAGACGGCGTCGATGGTGGCGAATGCGCCGGAAGCTTTTGTCGCAGTGACATTTCAATATCGAATTGGAGCTTTGGGATTTTTGCCCTCAACTTTGAGCGCCAAGGAGGGCGTTCTTAACCTCGGATTAAAAGATCAGATTCTCATGATGGAGTGGGTGCAAGAAAACATCGCAGCCTTCGGCGGTGACCCCAGTAATGTCACACTGTTTGGTCTATCCGCCGGTGCTCATTCCGTAAGTTCTAGCGACAATTGAAGCCTACAGTTAACTGACCTCAAGCAGATCGGTCATCATGTCATGCACTACAAGGAGGGCGTTGCTCCCCTCTTCCACAAAGCGATAATTGAGTCTGGAGCTCCGACATCACGAGCCGTGAGACCTTACAATGCGCCGATCCATGAAGCTCAGTTCAAGGACTTCCTCCGCGCGGTCGGCGTCCCCGAAAATCTCCCAGAGAATGAGATCTTCCCTTATCTACGCCAACAGCCTGAGAAGGTCATTACAGATGCCCAAACAGCCACATTCGACAAGTACAACCCCTCCCTTCGCTGGGCTTTCCAACCTGTCATTGACGGTGAAGTCATCGCGCGACCGCCTCTTGAGACATGGAAAGCCGGCAAGTGGCATAAGGTGCCCATAATGACTGGCTTCACAACGAACGAAGGTTCGCTTTATGTCAATAAGCAAATGTCGGAGTCTTCTCAATTTCGACATTTCTGGGCTGAACTGCTACCGCTCCTAACCTCCGAGGATTTGGACACTATTGAGGAGCTCTACCGAGACCCAGCCAAGTTCGAGGATTCCGAGTACAAGGAGACGCGCAAGGATATGGGATCTCAGTATAAACGCATCGAGGCCGCTTATGCCCACTATGCTTATGTCGCTCCCGCACGCCAAACTGCGGAACTTGCCTCCCCGTCAGTCCCCGTCTATCTTTACCACTGGGCCGCCGTTAGTACAGTCAACAACGGTGCCCAACACGCTGATAACATGCGTTACGAAGTCTGCGACCCCAAGGTTGTAGCTGTCTCCGAAACACAAAAAGACCTTGCCAAGACATTGAACCATTACGTTACCAGCTTCATCACTCGAGGAGACCCTAACGTTATCCCTGGAGAGTACCCCCAGAGACCCAAATGGGAGGCATATGATCCCAAGGATCCCAAGGTGTTGAGATTTGGAGAAGGGAATGAGGAGTTGATAGGAGGATATGTTGGCAAGACTGCTGTGTTTACAGATGACGATTGGGCTCGTAAGCAATCTGAGTTTTGGTGGAGTAAAGTAGACATCTCACAACAGTGAGCATAGAGGGAAAAGAATAAAGTTCAACACTCTGAATACGAGTAATGAAAGTCCTCATAGAGACACAGCTCTCTTCATAACTGTCTATGGATACTTCTATAGTAAGAAGAATATAACTTACCAGAAATGGAAGCTATCCATCTGCACTTGCCTTGGGATCAAGCAGTGTCTCAGCCGCTCTCAGTCTGGAACCTCAACGCCACTCCACCCAAGCTGAAGCATCGCAAAGGACTTACAGAAAGCCAAGAGACATAGATAACAAAAAGATGTGTTGAGCTTCAACTCTCTCATTGCGTAATCAGGGAATCGAACCCTGGGCTCCCCGACGCTGCTCTGATGGCAACGGAGAATTTTACCACTAAACCAATTACGCTTCTACTGATGGTATTCATACGATCCCAATGCAGACTAAAGCCGTGTGATGTGGGCGAGATTTAATATTGCAGCCCTGCATAGTAGTGACTTGATGTTTGAAGAGAGTGTGCTTGGCGCCTTAAAATTACATAGAGTCCTTTGAGGATAGGTTTCAATAGGCTCTGGAAGAACATACATTTTCCCTTAACATAAGAACATCTCGCATACTCAGACTGAGTTATGTTTAAGAAACACATACCATTTCAACCATAGCCTACCCGCTGTTTTTCTCTTCTGTACCATGATGTTCACTCTCAAGAGGACTTTCCATCTCTCGTTGAAGGTGAGTCTGTGCGTGAAACTTTCCTTCCAGGCTTCTTTGTCTCGCTGATGGCTGGTGGTTTGCGTTATCTTCGATGTTGCTTGAGCTCGGGACGGAACTAGAAGGCTCTGATATTTCTTGGCGGATTGGATGTTCGCGACCTGTTGTGACATTGCCAATGTTAGATGGCCGATGAGCTTGGTTGAGAGCAAAGTCTCCTGAGTCGAAATATTTTCTCCCCTTTGATGAACAGTGTTAGCTGGGTGAGCTTGCTTGACAAATAAATGGGTCGTACGAACGTCTAATTGGTGATTGAGAAGGTTGGCCCGCTTTGGAAGAGTGCCATATCGGCTCAAGAGACGCCTGTTCTTGTCCGTATCCATCTCGGTTGGCTTGGCCTGATTCATAATCTAGTACGGAATTTTTGATAGATGAAATGCTTAATCAAGAAAATGATCAAATGTGTTTCATTCTCCGGCATGGATAATATGGCTCATTCGCGGGGACCAGAGGAATCCTTCAAATGACTTCCAGAAAGACATGGTTCGTACTAGACTAGCGTTCTAGATGCCCATGACGTAGTGTAGGCTGTCTCGTGCCAGAGATGCATATTGAACCCTGTGTTTTAAGATGGGTTGCGGACCCTTCTTGAACCGCCCTTGGGGGCCTCATGTGCCAAAAGGCTACGGGTTGCAACCATCAGTCACATGCCAATGCAAGTTTTGTTGCGTACAGTGCTTCTTCTCACTCTACCAGCTCGCTTAGACTTTATGTTCAGAATGGTAAATAAACCCGCACAAAGAAGGGTCGTTAATACGAACCTGCAACTGAGATGGTTGGGTGATGATCTGGTGCAAGACACGATGCCATGACAACGGCCCCAGAGTATCAGCTATGGCCTAAACGAAGCCCACTGTAAATCAAGGCCTCGCTTACAGACCTGTCTGGGATGAAGTCATCTGTGTCATAGTCCTGGAGCCAATAAGGATAATACTCGTTGTATTTACTAGAGAATATTGGAGCAGAAAGAGAAGAGAAACAGATAGCAAGAAACGGAACATCAGAGAGACACGGGATGGGATTAAAACAGGATGTCTGTTGGACCCTGTATTTCGTTACGTAGGGCGGTCAGTAGCGCTGATATGCCGAAGAATCCGAAATGCAACCCCGCACTAACTTGTTTTATTTACACTGTCCACTTCTGGTTCATAGACCACGGGGCTTCACCCAACGCCCCGTGGCAGACGACATAAATTCAACGGTTATATTTGCGGGCGTGGTCCTCCAAAATCAGTCAAAGTAGAAGAACGTTGCAAATCTATTTTCAATAAAGCCCAATTGTCCACAATATGCCCTTCGTTACTGAGACTCAGGTCGCCCCACAGACATCCTCATCTACCAAAGAAACATATTCGCTCTCATTATCGGAGCACACAAGGAACCAAATTGCGATTCTGCTCGGATCCCCGAACGTCCAATTGTCGCCCGACTTGAGCTTTTTGCCCAGCAGCTGTGTTCTTTCATTACCACGACTAAACTCAGGATCAAGCGCGGGCGCGACCACCAACTAACCGGGTACCCAAATACAGCGCGCGTTACCCTGGGCCGATCACAAATCCTGAACGAAAGTCGACCCGGTTATGGAGAGTGTTATAATGCATTTCAAGGTTACAGAGTACAAGGAGTGCAAAGGAGTTATGCGTGTTTTTCGGCGGATCGGCGGAATGGCTGGGATTAAAATGGAAACCTGTTGAATTGCGGAGATGGCAGGATGATAATGCGGGTTCGGAACATGCATCCTGGAGGGACTCCCTAATTGATATGAATTCAAGCTATGTCAGAATGACGATGTTAATTCTGAAATGAGATCAGCATTAATTTCCACTTAATTTGGATAATAAGTTGGCAGCTGGCCAACTCTCCATCAATGTCGATCGGCAGTTGACATTTGCCGAACACAAACTGATATGCCGGATATCGTGTTTCCCCAACCTCTCGCGTGAATTAAGCATACTTACATTATTCGGCACGTATGAGATGAATATTGCAGTGTATTCGATATAAGAATAGAGGTGAAAGTTGGACGCAGGGTATTACGGTACTCCTAAGGACGAAGTTCGAGTGGAAGCAGTGGGGTTCATTTCCGAATCGTAACGATCAGCAGTGGACGGACAAAAGCCTAACATGCTTTATTTCCTAGTTTCCTTGTTGTATCCTTGCTGTATAATTCGTTTTCTTATTTCTCCTCTTTTCCGTCAGGATATCGGCAGAGTTGGTTTGGGCATGCTCGTTCCCCCGTATGCCGTCAATGAACGTGTACTATTGGTCATGGAGGATGTCAATATCCCCATGGAATATAATACGAATAGAAGAAATAAATTACCGATCTCTGACTTGTTGAGTGGGTGATTGCGACAGATGGATGAGATCAGTGACTGGCGTAGAGGGACAAGGTTGTTGTACTTGGATGGGCTTTTGTTGAACCGATAGGGCCTCACATCAGGCTTATCTGTGAAGGCTAGTGAGATATTTGGAAAGTTTGGAGGGAGTAATTCGCGCGAGTCCTTAGTAAGAAGCCTTTGCGTTATTGTTTTCGCAGTTGCGTTGGTTGCTCCACGAGGCTGGTTGAAGGTCAATGAAACATACGATAACAAACATGCCTGACACCAAACATAGAAACATAGCATTGAAAATTCAAGGAGCTTCACGAGACACTTCAATCGTTTTTCATGTAAGCGTATATCCTAAATGTCGTGACCCTTGTTTTATTCCCATTAACGATGTATTCGCCCATGGCCCAATCAGCGCGAACTATCACCGGGTCAATATGTCCAAAACGGGATACTCACCATGAGTCATTCTGTATCATATTGTGTCGAAGCCGAGTCGTTCTGACTTCCGTGTCAAATGCAGGGGCAACTTCTTAGTGTATCTCAATTGATGCGTTATTTGCTATCGAAATCATTCTGTTTTGGACAGCACATCTTGATAACGTGGCAAGAAGACTTTTGGGCGCTCAACTAAAATGTGAAAGTATATTCAATCTCCCTAGCAAATGTGCCGTAAATCATGAACAGAAGATCTTTTGCTATTTACATCAATTGTGTCGCTTGTGACCCTATCTTATTGAATGCCTCTCATGTTAATAGTAATCTAAATAAGGAATGCTGATACATCTAGATCTATTGACTGTATTCATGGTGGGTTAGCAAGCTGTAGACCTCTATTGAGGCCCCTCGTCAGCCATCGGGCACTTCATCGAGCCCGAGCCGCGACTGTGCAGCATTGCGAACAGGGAAGGCTCTCACGCTGAACTTCTTTCGTCTCGGCGTGACGTAAACATCTATCAAACTAGGCAAAATGATTCATCGTGAGCACTGTTGCATCTTGATACTATTAACTAGAAGACAGTGAAGTGAGGCATGCCATGATACACAACGTAGCATATAAACTTCGACGAGAGTCTCGTAGCTTAGAGTCCCAAAGTTCTAGTCATCAACAGTCAAATCCCTTCAAGACGATTCATAAAAGGTACAGTATATCCTGACTCTTTTCTCCCGCTCACCACTCTACATGATGCATAATATTTTGCCGAACTGAGGTTAGTCGCATGGAATACTGCGTCTTTGAGGACCAATTGAACCGACATCGCCTGATATATGAGACTTTCCATTGTATCTTGTTTCAGTCTATCTCAAAGTATTTCGCTAACTTTACAATTCTTGCTAAGTAAATCCGAGTATCCAAAACGTAAGCCTGTAAGGCGGAACTATGAAGGATGGGCGGAGTCTTGACGTGAGTATCGCTACTGATAATCTTGAGCTAGGGACAGGTGATTTGTTTGTGTCTGTCTTTTTATCTCAGCGATGATATCCTACATAATTCTCACTCCTGTCTTATAAATAATTCGTCTCTCCGTCGGATCCCAAACACCCTGTCACGCAGAAAGGCCACGCGAGCGTCATCAACCAGCTTGGCGTCCTCAGGCTTTCCAGCAATTTTAGATTTGTGGACACGAGATCAACAACTTCGCTCATTTCGGGATTCACACCCCTACAGGACTACAAATAGGTAGATTCTCGCAGCATTCGCTGACATCTGGGTGACGGCGAGGTAGGTTTCCTATGAAGGACCCATGGTTCTTGGTAGAGTGAATTACACATTATCTTCACTCTGATTCTTTAACATTCAATTATATCAACATGTCTTCCTTGACTGTTCTCGTGCTTGGCGGTACCAGCCCCGCTGGTATTTTTCGTCTAAGAGAACTTCTACATCGCAAACACGAAGTTGAAGCATTCGCACGAAGCCCTCATAAGGCCCCACAGGATCTGGCATCCAATCCATTACTGGAGGAAAATCTTGCACACACATTCTCCTAAAGAACATAACTGAAATTACCAGATTGTCAAAGGAGATCTATCCGATAAGGAAGCCCTCTCAAGAGCCATGTCCAAGGTCAACATTGTCCTTTCACTGCTTGGACCCCAGATGAGTGATCGCACAGCACCTCCAAATGTCATCCCCAACTTTTATAAGGACTCTGTCTTTCCTGCAATGCGCCAACATGGCGTTAAGCGGATTTTCGCAATGGGAATGCTCTCCATTTCTCAGCCTGAAGACGTATGGGCTCTCATCAGACCAACGATCGTTGTCCTGGTACGCACGATAGCGGCAAATGCCTATCGCACAATTATACAGACGGGCCAAGTGTCTGAGAACGATGCAAAGGACATCGATTGGACCATGTACCGTATTGCAGGAATTCCTGGGGCTCAGATAAGGAAAGCTGGGCGAAGGATAGGGAGGATGGTAAGGCATTTGTGGGATATTGTGGACAGAAAGGCCATACGTATTCTCAGCGAAGGGGTGCGCTGGTATAGCAAAAGGATAGCGGTCTTGACGTCAGTGGTCAGAGGAAATCGTCATCTTGTCAACGACGCCCTTGCGAGTCGAATATATAATTTACCAATGGTCCTCAATTCTGCCACCCAAACTTCATCTATTAATCATTAGAAACGAGAATGGGAATATTTTCTGAGCCTCGTTTGCACTAAACCGCCAGTTCCTGTTAAGCAAATAATTGTTAACATGTCTTATCCTGATCTCACAACGTTCAAGGCCCTGTCATTTGACTGCTATGGCACTTTGATTGACCAAGAGTCTGGCATGATCCGTGGCTTACAGCCTATCATTAGTCGCCTTCCTTCCGAAAGCGATTATAAAAACAATACTGTTTTGTTGATTCAGCGCTTTCACGAGCTTACCCAAGTCCTTGAAGAAAGGGAGCCTACCCTACGTTACGGTAGCATCGTCTCGCGCTCGTTCAAAAGTCTCGCAGACGAACTCAGCGTTTCTGTACCCAAAGAAGAAATGAATCATCTCGAATCCCTCCCCGGGACTTGGCTTCCCTTTCCTGACACAATTCCTGGCTTACAAATCTTGAAGAAACACTACAAGCTTGTAATTCTCACCAATATGGACAACGTCAACGCGGCTTCAACTCTAAAACATTTGCAGCCCGTTGAATTCGACAAGGTCTACACTGCCGAAGACATCGGTAGTTATAAACCCGCCAAGGCAAACTTCGACTACTTATTTGATCGTCTCAAAAGCGATCTGAGCGTCGACAAGGATCGCGGGCAATTGCTACACGTAGCCAGAAGTTTGACTGCAGATCACGTTCCGGCCAAACAGTTCGGACTCAGAAGTGTTTGGATCTCTCGCGGCGGCGAAAGGAAAGAGGGTACAGGCGTCGGAGGTGACTATGAAAGACTGAAAGAAACCGTTGCGTTTGAATGGAGATTTGATAGCATTGGAAAATTCGCAGAGGAAGTAGAGAGACAGTTCGCTGAGAAGACCGCGTAGAAGGCGGTTTTGGGCTGCGGCCTGAATAGTTACAATGCATGGCCATGGATCATGGGTGAAGTAGGGCTGAGCGCTGAGCTATGCCCGGCAGATAACATTAGATATTACGGTGGTAAACATGCAATGCAACCCATCGAGTTGAAGACTTGCTTTGTTTATATGGCCTGAGTTCAAACTCAATTGATTTGATCAGCCATTTTTAGGTCCAAAGCATGTAAATAAAATTAGTATTGTTTCATCATCTGCAGCAGCACGGCCCAGCGCATTGGACTATGGCGCGACTCACCCATTCAGCCTCACTTCCCAATCGTGATTCAGTCCCAATGCTAACAAAAACCCAAAGCCCACGCTCGTTCTAGACCCTCTCAACGCATGAAATGTGAAAAAGTCATCCGCTATGACCAAAACTGCCGAAACGCCAGGGCTCAGTGCGCTAGGACACATGGGATGGGGCGCTATGTCTGAGCGTTTTACCAAGACTGTTCTAGTGAGGAACGTTTGGACACGAAACACTGACTCGCTCGACGCCACATCGCGTGCGCCGGCCCCAACTTGTCGACGCCATGTCAAGAACAGAAGGACCATGAATTTTGTGCCGAGGCCCGTTTTTGAGGTGAGAGAAGTAGAGTTGAGTTTTGGAGCGAACTGGAGAGTTGTATCTTCATCCACTATTGATGTGCAATCGTACCGTAGCAAGCGAGTCGATCTTTGGGTCGGCGAAGACCCATTTTCTAAGCATATTTCTTTTGGGTTTTTTTTCTTCATTAACCTGAGACACGACATTATCTCCACCATGCTCAAGGGTGATAGATGCCGATCCAACTGACAAGGCTGTCAAGAATGGATCTTAATTACGTACTAGCCCGTAGAATAGCCAAATGACTTCCACGTTTTCCCTCTCGTAAACCTGTAGCGGAAAAAGCCACATCCGTGAGAGACCACTAGGTTGGCCTGGCCTCGGCGCCAATCGAGTCGGCCAAGAACTCTAGTGCTGAAAAAATACCAGGATTCCCTTGATGCGTTAAACAGAACGGGCGTTCAGGTGCGAAGCGAGGTCACATCGTGGATCCGTGCCTTTGGGCAATAAATCCTTTACATTGTTGGCCCATTCAGGGTCTTTTCCTCTAAATACCCTAGGGGGGCTGTCATTTCTCATCTGCAGTCCGCATCTCGTTTCTGAGATTCGACGGATCCTCTCGTTTGAGAAAAATAATAATGGCGTGGGGCGATCTTCCTGTTGAAGGGCGGACGTTGGACCCTTTGAACGATGATCTTCGACACGGCTTGACTGCCGTTGCTGTCCTCGCCTTCATTTCGTTCTTTTCTGCGAGTACTTTGTTCTTTTATTTGGTGTACAAGCTTACGACATGGAGCTTGTTCATCAAGTCGCAGCCTTCGGGGCACTTTCAACATTCGACTGGACCGATTCAGAGAGCGATCGACTTTACGCTGGGTATCGATGGGATCTTTGCTGAGAACAATGAAGATCCCAATAAGAAAGCTGATGGCGATGCACCTACCGCGCCTCGACGACCAAACCAGTTCCTCGTCCTTATCATCAACTTGCTACTCGCCGACATGCACCAAGGAGTAGCCTTCTTTCTCAACGCGGCGTGGCTTCGACATAATGCGATCATGGTCGGGACAGCCTCTTGTTATACCCAGGGGCTCTTCGTGTCGCTTGGAGATTTGGCTTCGTCCATGTTCATCACCGCAATTGCCATTCACACTTACCTTGCTGTGGTCAAGCGACGACAGACATCACAGAGGGTGCTGTACGCAATGATTATCGCCATCTGGATCTTTGTCTACGCCATCTCCCTCATTCCAATTGCCGTGACTCGCAATGGTGCCGAGTTTGGTGGCTTCTTTGTCCGTGCCGGAAGCTGGGTAAGTACAGGATGTATCATTGACTGTCGCGTAACCTCTGACATTTTACAGTGCTGGATGAACCGAAAGTACGAAAACCTTCGACTCTTCACACATTACCTCTACATCTTCCTCGGCCTCGGTACAACATCTGTCCTGTACCTCATCATCTTCTTCCACCTGCGTCGCCAAGCCCGCTTTGAGTCCTCAGGGTCACCCAGCGAAGCTGATACCATGCAACTCCAACTCAGCCGTAACCCTGCTTTCCTAATCTACCCTGTCATCTACGTCATGTGCACTCTTCCTCTTGCGGCTGGCCGTATTGCGACGATGGCTGGCGCGAATGTACCCAACGGCTACTTCTGTTTCGCCGGTGCAATGATCGCTTCCAATGGTTCTTTCGATTGCCTGCTATTTGGCACGACCCGAAACACCATCGTCTTCGCCTCAAAGTACGATGTGTCATCTGACGATGTTGGTCTGAGCACTTTTGCCTTCCTAAAGACACCCACTCGGCGTTTCGGAAACACCATCTCTATCCAAGGAGGACGACAGACAGACGAGAACGTCGCTGGAGGGTGGTGGTCTTGGCCTGCAAGGGCAAGCGGCTCGGAGAATAGAAGCCGCAAGGGAATGACACGCACCATTAGCCAGGAATCTTTGAGAGGGCCGGCTATTCAGATGGATACAGTCACGTCGGTGGTGGTGGAAGTTGACGACTCGGTGGAGAGAGACCCAAGATACCCAGACACAACAGCGAGCTCTAATCCTTCACTACGCAGTGCGGAAAAGGATTATGCGAGAACGATACAAAGGAGCATGGACGCGCATAGATAAGAGTCTAATGCTGATACCAAGTAATGAAAATAGAAACTTGAATGATATTGGCATATTATGATACATGTACTGCAACTAGCATGATATGAAAAGACATGTACTGAGCATGATGGAAGTCATGATAATGGACGGGATATTCATCATCCCTTTAAGACTGTTCCTCTAAAGACTCCCCAGAGCCTGTCTCTGAACACTCCGAACCAGTATCTGAGTATACAGTCGATGGGTTTCTTTCCAGCTCATCAAGCCACTCCTCATCTGGTTCCAACTTTAGCCTATTCTTCACACACTCAATGATAATACCGAGTTTGATGGCAGGTTCGTAGAGTTGCCGCGGTGGTTGTGTGTCTACTGCCGACGTCCACGCTATGATAGAAAGCGAGGGGAACAATGCCTCGTAGTCGAGCAGTGTTTTGACCATATCGTAATCTGCAGGAATCAAATACCACCATGGGTCATGGTTATCACCAAGTTGTTGGCCTTCGAGCAATAGGGGGGTCTTTTCATAGATTTCAATGTCTTGCAGTAACAGCACCTTCAGGCTTGGGGGGAGGTGCTCTCTGAGCTTGGGCAACCAGTTGATACCGGGTTCCCAGACATAAGGCCGCCCAAACAGAGCTCTTGGCGGGACAGCAAGGTACTGAAGGGAGGTAAAATCGGCGAATTTCAAGGGTTTATCTTCGAAAACCGGCCGGTGACAGTCCCAATAGAGCTCTATGACTTTGAGGCTCTCCCGGCAAGGTCTTAAAAGTCGTGGAAAGTTTGGAGTGCTTCGTTCTGACTCATCGTGCATAGGGTGGTGGAATTCAAAACGCTTGAGTGACTTTGCATTTCGCAACAGCTTTTCCAGAATCTTTTCTGAATAGTTGTAAACATCTAGGTGGAGGGACTCTAGATTCTCTAATGGAAGAGGCTGAACAGAATCAGGGGTAAAACGGTCTAGCCTCACATTCTGGAGGCGCAGAGATGTCAGGCTGGGGTAACGAAATAGCTTTATTTCATCCAGAGACAAGATACGCGGGCCTGGAGTCCTCATGTCGTAAGATACTATGTGCACTATTAGCCCACATCACTCCCGTGATTATGGGTACATGCTTACGCGTCTTCAGTCTAGGCTTAGGCGCCATACGTCCGGCCATAAGCGAGACCATATTTTGGAAATCGGCGAGGCTGTCACGAGCTCCAACGACCATTGTCTCCCCGTTGCTCAAAGTGGCATTCTCGATGTTGCGAAGGTCGAGGCAGAGGAGTATCCAGAAAAACCGAGCATCAACGTTTTTGACATCTAAATGATGGATCATGCCGAGAATTCTGGGATCCCTTACCGCAACTCTCAGAAAACTTCTAAAATGTCTCTCTCTGGAGAATATCATTCTCCTGTAAAACATTGGCTTGGCCATTGCGTTGATGGCCTTACTCGTCTGCATAAGAGGCTTGATTTGACGTGGATTTAGTTTGTATAGAATCATTGAGAATACCTCTGGCGGTAGGCGGTCTAGCCTTCGCTGTCCTTCCATATTTACTATGCTTGTCGTAGTAAAGAGATTTTGATGATGAAGGGAAGAAAAACATGTCTCGAGATGCGGAGAAGATGATAAGCCGAGTAAACTTGGTCAAGCTAAGGCTAACCGGAGTGGATGCTCAGCTTTGTGATTGACCAATTAAAATCCATAAAGCGACAGCACCAGTCAAGTCATCGGTTGGTTGCACTGTAAGCTTGCCACTATCATTTTTCGTGACCTAGAGTATCTATAAATTAGCATGCCTGGAGGCAATTTTCTGACCATCTCGGATAGGGGTCGCTACGGAG
The DNA here is from genome assembly GCA_013266175.1 of Fusarium gaditjirri. Classification (NCBI taxonomy): domain Eukaryota; kingdom Fungi; phylum Ascomycota; class Sordariomycetes; order Hypocreales; family Nectriaceae; genus Fusarium; species Fusarium gaditjirri. Next base: position 197,140 of record JABFAI010000007.1, on the reverse strand, counting down.
CAGCTAATCTAGACAATAACACCTGGGAACCACTCTCTATACCATGGAGGTATCCACAATCCGAGAAATAGTATTACCCCAAAGTGACTCAGAGGCTCAAAAAACATGCAAGTAGTTTCTTATCCCGCTTTGTCCTCCACAATCATTAGGGCATAAGTAAATTGATTAACACGTCAATATGTGCACTGAAGCTTCTTGTCAGCTTGATGAGGACTCTGGAGGTCACCCAAGCTATTCGTACTCTCGGCTTCCCGCAACTCTACGCCCCTTAATAAAAACCTGTGCCACGTTCCTATCATCACCCGTCATGACATACTTCTCAAACAACCCCCTCAACGAGTCATCCTTCTCTCTTGGAGTCATAGCGGACTGCAGTCCCGTTGTTGTAGCTACCCAAATTGCATCAAACTCCTTACCAACTTCAAAGTTCCCGATCTTGTCTTCAAGACATAGAACCCTTGCGCCGCCCATAGTTGCGAGGTAGAATACTTCTTCGAGTGAAAGAGCTTTGTCTTCGCCCTTGGACATAACCTCGCGGGCATTTGAAGCTATCATCGCTTGTCTAATAACCGATAACATCTGAGATGCCCAGCCGCCTCCGCTGTCCGTACCTAGACCACATTTAATACCGCGACGAAGGAAATCGCGGATAGGCGCTACCATGAAACCACCGCCGACTGTCATATTGGCAATCGGGCAGTGAGCTATACCACATTTCAGAGCTTCAAGACGCTCTTTTTCGTAGTCGGTCATGATGGTGCAGTGAGCAAGGATACTCCTCTTATTGAGAAGTCCGTAGCTTTCGTATAGATCAGCCTCGCTTCCTTTGAACTGCGGGAAAAGCTCCTTGGTAAAGTCAATTTCTTGCTGAGCTTCGTTGAAATGTGTTTGCATAGCCAGAGTATCATCTGCCTGTACCATGTCTCCAAGCCCACGAAGAAGTTCGTCCGTGCAGCAAATTGCGAATCTTGGTGTAATGACAGGCCTCACCAACCCCTCTTCTTCCCTGCCTTCAGATGCCAGGGCTCGGATATGGGCAATACACTCCTTTGTCTCACGAAGCGAGTCCAATGCGCTTTGCTCGCGGAGATAGTCTGGCGCGTTTCTGTCCATGTTGCATTTGCCGACAAACGCCCGCTGACCCTTTGCATGACAGATGTCTGCTAGGATGCGCGTCGCTTCAGCGTGTCGGGAGCCATAGTAAGAGGCAGTCGTGATCCCCTGCCGCAGAAAGTCCTGAACGGTATGCTCATACATCTTTCTCGCGTACTCTGAATCTGAGAAGCGCGCTTCGAAGGGAAACGTCACTTGGTCGAGCCAATCGAGGATGTGAAGGCCTTGACCAAGACCCCGCATCGGCCATTGGGGCGCGTGATTATGAGTGTCGACGAAGCCCGGGATGAGAAATTCACCATGAGCAAGATTGTGGATTTTAGCATCTGAGGGAAATGCATCTTTGGGGACATGGGTAGGGTTCTTCCAAAATCCTGTGATGACGCCGTCGCTGACGATTAGAGTTGCATCGTCAACAAATTCTAGAGTTTGGAGGCTGAGCGAGTGAATGGCTGCGCCGCGGAAGACGATGGCAGATGGCATGTCGAATATTGAAACAAGAAGCTAGTCACACAACGGAGGGAGATAGAGTAGAGTGTAGGTTGATCTTTATATGCTTGCTTACATTCGGAAAGTTCATATACCATGGGGCTGCTCTGATAAGCGTCACCTCCGCGTATACCCATCCAATCACAGCGCAGGTGATTATCGGGTCAGCTCGGTCGGGTTTGAGACCAGTCCCCTCCCATCCCTCACCACCTCACCTTCGCGACGACACCCTTAAGGGAGCCAGTATGGACCATCGTTCAAGTGATGCAATCGCCCTTCGGTCGACACAGCGAGCGCCGCGGAGTTGCCTATCATGCTCATCTCGCAAAGTCAAATGCGATAAATCCGTTCCGTGCTCACGATGCATCAAGCGTGGCCAGGTGGAATCATGTGTCAGGGAAATGGTTCTTATTCGCGGCCAGGTGACCACGTCTGTGAATCATCATCTTGCTTGTGTTATTGAAGCTGATAGGGAATCAGATGGCAAGACAGTTCAGCGACCCCGACATATCGAGAGCTCAAGGAAGAGAATGACCAACTACGACGAGACATTATGGGACTAAAGTTGCGGCAAGATCGCCAGCCAACCATTAATCTTGCACAGGTTCAGCGATCAGAAAACTGCCTGAATGATGTAGAGTACACGCCGGGTGAGCTTGATGATGGATTATGGGAAAGCCTTGCCACGGAATCCAACATCGACAGGTCATCTGTATTGAATTGGGCGGATATCATATTGCCCGATGCAGATACTAGCAAGAAACTTGTAGAATTTGACAGGACGTGGAACTCTTGGGTACATTATGCCCTAGAGTATCCTCAGTTCAAGGACGAATGTGACCATTTTGTCAGCAGTTTAGAGAAGGGTTTAGCACTCGATAAGGCCGACGTTTCATGGCTCGCTCTCTACTTTAGTGTCCTCAGTGTGAGTTGAGATATTTCTGACAGGTACCAGGTATACTAATGACTGGCGGTACAGACAGCACTTTTGATGATGGAAGACAATCAAGCTCAAAGTCTGCAGCTACCAAATAACCTCTCCATGCAACAGGTGTCTCGTAATTGGTACGACGCTGCCATATTCTATTTACACAAAGCAGACTTCCTGCGAGTCGCTAATGTATACAATGTGCAAGCAATAGCTGTTCTGTGCATGACCTTCAACAACCGTGGAGATTCAGAGATGGGCCATCACTTGCGAGTTTCCGCGATTCGGATCGCCCAAACTCTAGGCCTAGGTCAAGACAAGAAGAAAAGAGAAGGACAGCACCTCAGCATTGAAGCAGAGAGGCGTCTTTGGTGGACGCTAGTAATCTGCGAATGGTAAGGTTGCATACCGTCAGTATGGCTCCAAAGCTGATTGCTTGCTTTACATACAATCAGGTTAAACTTGACGCATCAATCACCAGTTATAGACGAATCAGACTTCAAAGTCCCCCTACCATCGGTTTCTCATCCCGCGCCACAGGGAGGTCTTGTAGACCCCGTCCACTACCACATCTTCATGGCTCGGACATCACAAGTCATATACAAATTTCGCATATCACTGAAATACACCTCAAAGTCACTGAACAACGTTGTCGATATCGTCAAAGCTGCGGATGAGGGGTTAGCAAGTATCATTGAAACATTGCCTAATCACTTGCAACCCGAGAGTGACGCAGTAACTAACACAGACATACAAGCCCTGGAGGCTACTCAGCCGTGGATCAAATGGCAGCGCTACGACTTGACCCTTGTCCTGTTGCACCTCAGAATGCACATCAACCGCGTTCTCCAAAGACAGTGGTTATCATCTCCCGAGGAATACAATTGGGCACGGACAGTTAGCGTCACGTCTGCCATGAGCCTCATTTGGATCAACCGAAGCTGGGACCAGCCGGCTTCAACCAGAAAGCAGTGGTAAGACGACCCCACGCGTGAGCATCCATCAGCATACTGAATCATAAGGGCACTTTCGTATCATATTTACTCTTCCGCTATGTTCCTGCTGTGGGAATGCCAAAATACCAGCTCGACAGATAATCGGGAGTACCTTGAGGCTATCGAGGCTGGGCTTGTCTTGCTGGACGCTGTTGATTCACATAACCTTCTAGCGCGCCATGCTGCGCGAGTCTTGAGGAAAAGCATAAAGGAAGCCGATACATAAATGGAATTTAGGTTTTGATAATTTCTTAAACCACCCATCTTGTAGATACTAGACGGCTTGACTTGGCTACTTGCTATAGAGCAACAAGGTCAGGGAAGAACTTTGGCATCCTTCAGTGTATCGAAAACCTTGCTCAGGCCCTCCCAACTATCCGCGTATCTCATTCAATATTAGCAAGACTCGGAGTTTTTGAAAGGAGTTTAACTTACCCAGTCCAACCGAACTTTCGCCCTTTGCTCATACTAATTACGAGATCATAATTCCTGCCCAGCACAAAACCAAGGAAGCCCCACGTAGCCTCTTCCAATGCCTTTTCGTCCAAGCCCTCTCGCTTAGCGAGTTTCTTCCAAGCTTCCTTCACCTCCGGTTGCTGGCTCCATTTCGTCAAATCGATCGTCTGTTCCATCTTGCCTGGTTTGGTGATACCTTTGAGTCCCGATTTCTCCTCATGCAAGCTAATTGGAGGAACGGGATTTAAATCAGTAGATGAGCTTAATGGGTGAGACTGCTGGAATTGCGAGGCATCGACAGTTGTTCTAAATCGTTCTGCAACTTTAGGCCATAGGTTTTGCCAGCTCTCAACATCACCATTGACGACGTTGAAAGCCTCATTGGCAGCCGACGATTCGAGCACAACCCACTCACAAAACTTTGCATGAAGGTCGGCGCTTGTGAAACAGTCAAATCCAGTGTAGAAAGTCTCCGAGCCAGGGAAGATGAGGTCTTTGCCAAGCTCTTTGCTGGTTGCCGCGTAAATGCCAACTGCCGTAGCCAGGTTCATGAAGTTTCCTCGTGCATAGCCAATGACATCATTGGGATAGGTGACGTTCCAGCTGACGCGGCCGTCTGACTGGTCGCAAAACTTCTTGAGAATATCCTGCTGACGGTAGTAGAAATTGGGCGGAAAAGTTGACTGGTCAGTCTGCCAAGGGTCAGACTCGAGCATAGGGTTCTTGACGGGTCCGAGATGGACACCGTACTGCTTCGCGCCCGTCACTAGTAGGAATCTCTTGAGTTTCTTGTCGATGCTGTTCTTGACGAGGGCATCGAGAAAGGCTTGTAACATATCGCCATTGACATCCCAATTCTTCTGTTCATCTGCCTCCTGGAGGTAAGCAGCAAAGAAGACGTATTCAGCCGTGATACCCTGCAGGTTCTTGGCTATCTCATCGGCGTTCCCGGTGAGGTCGACGTGTCTGTGCTCAACATTGGAAGGGAACTCTTCTTTCTGGGAGCGCGAGAGGGAGTAGACTTTGCTCCATTTCTGGGAGTTTTGGCCCAGCTGATGAACGATTTCACGTCCAAGAATGCCTATTACGACGGTGAGATATGCAGCTATTATGCTGGGGATACCACGTACCTGTCGCTCCGACAACGATGGCGGTAGACATGTCAGAGTATTAGTTATAGCTAAAAATCAATTTAATTTGGACTCGAAGAAAATTTTCGATTTTAAATTACAAGAGGATGGTCTATTTATGATGGTTTTCGTGCTGACGTTCTTCGCCACGGACTGATTGATGATATCAGTCATGCGTCATTCCCCTCACACCCAGACCTTGATGACGAGCTCATTACATGCGCAATGTGACTCTGAATCTTTGCTAGTTATGGCAGGTTTAAATCGTTTTCGGTTGAGCTGAACCAAATTATGAGATGGAAGAAAGCTTGGCACCAGAGTCCTGAGAGGCAAAAGGACTAAGACAATGTTAAGCTATTTTAGACGAGTTTAGGGTAGTTTATGATGATCTTGGCCTGCCCTTTGACCAGCTTGTTTTGTCACTAGACTGTATGTTTACAGTAGGTAGAATCCGAAAGCCTTGCGTGCTTCAGCATCTAGCCCAGCCAGGCCCACATATCCCTTCAGTGTCCTCTCGTCCAAGTCATTCCCATCTGCGTAATCAGCAGAAGGTCGTCCTTCTAGTGTAGCAAGTAGTTGCTCTCTGACGTAGGCTTCATTTGCTGGTGTCGTAGGGCATGCAGCTATAAAGGCCACCGAGGCGTTGTTCTTTCCAAGGTGTTCAGTATCAACAGCATGGCAAACCTTGAGGTTGCTCGCGTCAGATAGTTGGACGGAAACAATGAGAATCGATTCACTTACATCGCAATGCCACCAGACTGTATCACCAGGCCGTACCTCTGGCATATGAATAAGGCACTCCTCGAGCCTCAGGTGAGGATGAGACGACCGACTCAGGCGTTGACTCTCTGGCTTCATAGTCCCAGGGAACCAGCCGGTAGAGTCGTCAAACGTCCACTTCTCAGCGTCCATGATATCATTAGGGTTCTTTGGTGGACTGAAGAAAGGTCGTAGTAAGAGATACGCGATCAAGGTCTTGACATTGGGATATATCATGATGGTGCCCTCTCTTGGTGCTGTAGGCGTCAAAGCAGTCCAGCCCTGGAAGGTTCGCAGCACGGTGGAGTGTGCAGGGCCCTTGAACAACTCTTGGTTGGTGTTCTTTCTCACATCGAGATCATAAGCATCATGACATTCTGGTCTACCGGAAAAGATCTCATCGTAAACTCTCCGGTATGCCGGATCAGCCCAGCGGCATAGGCTCCCCGCGTCAATATGAGGGCCCAGCCCAAGGAATGGCTGGCCTGGCGCACGGTCTCGAATGCCATCAAGATAAACAAGAGGATCGGGCGAGGTATCTTGTGTAGAGTATTTCCAAAGCTCATTCAGTTTTCGCTGCAGCTTGAGGTGATTTGGATGAGAACGAAGGGTGTTTTGAATTGGCGAGTTGTACAAGACCAACATTGAGGGGCTATCCTTAGGCCAGGCCTGGATAGACTCTTTGTTATCCGCGACATATGTCTTGAGGTCCGAGTAAAGTGTTGCCGCCTCTTCTTTGGGGACAGTGTTGCGACAGATGAACGAGCCGATCCTCTTGATCTCAGACTGTTGCTCTGCTGAGAAGCCATGATCGATGACTTGTAGAGTGTCGAAGACTGGGATAACACTGTTTCCCTTCTCGATAATCTCATCAGTTATGCATTCGAGTTCTTTGCAGACCTTTATCCAGCTTTGTTGAAGAGCCCCAGCGCCATACTCGCCGATGATTGCTTTCTTGACCTCTAAGAACTCGGGGTCTTTGGAGGAGGCTACACCCTCAGAGGTGTACTCGGGCCACGCAAGCCACTGTCGGATAGGCCCAGGCATTTTGATATATTTTTCCTGATTGAAGGAGGTTAAAGCTCACGGTTCGGTGATGTCCTATCCTTTTATCTCTTAGCTCTACATCATGTCTTCTACTTTGACTTGCATGGTTGACGAAGAACTCACTAGCGGGTGAGCTCGGCCGAGCTCGACCGACTTCGGATGAGACAGTGAAGCTATTGGTCAGAACTCAACCAAATCGTTATCTCCAGGATCAAGATCTAGTGCGGGGAGCCACGGCCTGATAAGACCAATTTCTTGGGTTCTGTCTTCCCCAGACTTGATACGCCAATGATAGTGAGCGTTTTCGTTCCAAGATATAAGATGCATCCTGTAACCGGTCATGGAGAAGAGCCCGACTCCTGGCTCTGTTCATCATTCAACAACGGCTATCTCAATCATGGTATTCGAACGCAAACATGTCTCAAGGCTTGTGCCTGCAGATCACAAGATCCTCATGCCTCTCCTTCTGGCAGTGACCATCGTGAATTCGGCTGTACGTATGAACGCACTTCCCTGAAGAGTCAGCTAACAACATACAGACACTGGGCTACGACTCGTCCGTCATGAATGGCTTGTTGATCTTGCCATCTTATTCCGAATACTTCCACTTGACAACGGCCACTGAAGGTCTCAACAATGCGGCCAATTGGATGGGAAGCATCTTCGGTGCTTTTCTTATGGGTCCTATTCCCGACTACTTTGGCCGCCGACGTGCCATCTACATCGCATCAATCGTAACGACAATCGGCATCATCTTACAGGCTGCTGCTCAAAACATACCCATGTTTGTGGTCGCCCGTTTCCTTGTTGGTGTTGGATCCTCTATCAGCAATGGCGCTGCACCAACTCTTCTCGGCGAGTTGCTCCCTCCTCGTCGACGAGCCCGCGTGTTGGGCTTGTTCTTCTCCTGCTTCTATGTCGGTAGCTTGGCCTCGGCAATCATCAACTATGGAAGCCAAAACATCCAGAGTACATGGGCTTGGCGATTGCCGTCTCTCCTCCAATTTGTTCCCAGCTTGCTGGCTGTCATGATTGTTCCCTTCGTCCCAGAATCTCCGCGATGGTTGATTTCTAAGGATCGTAACGAAGAAGCGCTTGAAGTTCTGGTCATTATGCAAGGAGAGGACAACACCGATGTCCAAAAGGGAAGTGAGCAGCTAGAGGAAATCAGGAGCACAATCCTGCGTGAAGCGCAAGAATATCCTCGCAACCCTTGGAGGGAGATCATCTCGAGTGGACCCAACAGGCACAGACTGGCTATTCTTTGCAGCTTTGGACCCATGATCAACTTGTTTGGTAACTTCATCATATCGTAAGTCATACCATTGCGACAGTGGTTGGTTCAGCAATCTGACAATTGCAGCTTCTACCTTACCAAGATCCTCAATCAAGCTGGCATAACCAACACGACAACTCAAACGCAGATCCAGGTCATCATTAACTGCTGGTCATTCGCTGTGGCTGTACTCGGTAGCTTCATGCTCGACATTCTTGGGCGTCGATTGCAGACCTTTATCGGTGTCGGCGGCATGGTAGTCACTCTCTTGCTCATCGGTGGTCTCATTAAGCGTAGGTTCTGGTCTGTTTTTAACCTGATATTGGTTTCTAACAAAAGGTATAAAGGTTTCGGCGAAAGCACCAATAATTCCGCGATATATGGAACTATTGCTGTCATTTTCCTCTTCCAAGGCTTTTATGCTTTTTCGATTACGCCAATGACAAGCTTGTATCCTACCGAGGTCTCGCCATTCAAGCTACGTGCTACAGGCATCGCCATCTTTCGCATGCTTGACTCTAGTGCTGGGTACCACAGATCCGTCTCTTCTGATTCAACCCTTACTAACAATGTTATGTAGTCTTCTTGCCTCCTTTGCCATGGCTTATGCAATGGCTGATCTAGGATGGAAGTTCTACTTCATCAACGCTTCATGGGACTTCATCTTTCTTGTCATTGCTTATTTCACTTTCGTGGAAACTAAGGGCTTGGAACTTGAAGAGATTAACGCAAAATTCGGAGACTCAACAATGGTGGAGGCTGTGGTCGAAGACTCTGCATCTAATGACATGGGTAGTAAGGATGGCGCCTGGACAGTGAAGATGCAGCCCCAGTAACAGTGCCAAAACTATTTATCCCGCCGGCTAGAGTTGCTTCTCAGGAAAATAGGGTTGACTTGAATATTTTCTAATTGGTTCTTTTATGCCTTAAGTACTCTTGTCTCTAACAAAAACTTCACCTGGGCCTCTCGGCATATCCACCGGGATTTCAGTCGCTTCCCACCGGAGTTAACGACTCCTCCCACCGGGATGCAACGCAAACCCCTCACGACTATGATGGCATCGCTTACTGACCTTCCCCATATAGATCGGATCTCCCTTCTCCGCATCTATAGTTACTGACATAGGAAAGCTTCAACTCGCATTCATCCAGCATTGGCGCGGTAGTCTAAACCAAGCATAATGTCTAAGCTCTGCACCACACCAACAAGCACCCATCTTGCGAACCGGATAGTGAAGTATTGGCGCGCCACTGTATTTGAGACATGACATCGTATGTTCCCCAGAGTTTACGGTTCGGGTTGTTTCATGCTGATCCCTTTAATTAGAGCAGCATTGGTGCGCGTGTTTTGTCCAATTAATCACAGACAGACGTTTCGTGTTTCTCATTTGTGGAAACGAAATCTCGTGGCAGATCACCAGTCAAAGAATCGGCTAAATGCCGTATGGAAGTCCCCCGGATCTGCAGATGTAACATTAGACTTGGCGCTCCAATGAATGTGAGAGCTCAGGCCCAATTGAACAGGTGATATGGGGTACGGAGTTTTCTGACTGCGAGTTTCAAGGAGATTGATGCCATGGGTATATAAACAGCTGCTGAACCGGCATAACATCCGCTTCATCAAGCCGACCGATCAACAAAAACCAGCTTCATTATGGTCGTGGTCAAAGCCTCGGCCTTTCTTATGGGCCTTGCGTCCCTAATTCTTCCTGTCCACGGTCAAGCCGTCAACGACGTGGCGGATGCATTCGATCTGACTCAAGTCTCCCTCACTGATAGTCGATGGATGGACAATCAGAACCGAACATTGAACTATCTTCTATCAGTTGACCCCGATCGTCTACTCTACGTGTTCCGCAAGAATCACGGCGTCGATACAAAAGGCGCACAGACAAACGGCGGCTGGGATGCACCCGACTTTCCCTTTAGAAGCCACGTCCAAGGTCATTTTCTTTCAGCCTGGACACAGTGCTATGCTTCCGCCGGAGTCAAGGAATGCGGCTCTCGAGCTACGTACTTTGTCCAGGAGCTCGCAAAGTGCCAAGCCAACAATGCAAAGGCTGGCTTCAACAAGGGATATCTCTCTGGCTTCCCCGAATCTGACATTACAAAAGTAGAGGATAGAACTCTCAGTAACGGGAACGTTCCCTACTACGCTATCCACAAGACCCTTGCTGGACTTCTGGACGTTTATCGCCGTCTTGGTGATCAGACCGCCAAAGACACCATGCTTTCCCTTGCCAGTTGGGTTGATACGCGTACCTCGAAGCTGAGCTACAACCAGATGCAGAGCATGCTGCAGACTGAGTTTGGTGGAATGAACGAAGTCCTCGCCGATATCGCGTTTTACACCAAAGATGCGAAGTGGCTCAAGGTCGCCCAGCGCTTTGATCATGCAGTCATCTTCGACCCTCTGCAGCAGAACGTCGACAAACTCTCTGGCCTGCACGCCAACACCCAACTTCCCAAGTGGATCGGCGCCCTTCGCGAGTACAAGGTCGGCGGTGACAAGAAGTATCTTGACATCGGCCGCAACGCTTGGAACATGGTCGTCAACAAGCATACCTATGCCATTGGTGGAAACAGTCAGGCCGAGCACTTCCGAGCTCCCAATGCTATCGCTGGATTCCTTACTGACGATACTTGCGAGGCTTGCAACAGCTACAACATGTTGAAACTCACTCGCGAGCTTTGGGCCTTGAACCCAACTGACGCTTCATACTTTGACTTCTATGAGAAGGCCCTGTTGAACCACCTGCTTGGGCAGCAAAACCCTAGCAGTGATCATGGACATGTCACGTACTTCACACCTCTCAAGGCAGGTGGTCGTCGCGGAGTTGGTCCTGCTTGGGGTGGCGGTACCTGGAGCACTGACTACAACTCTTTCTGGTGCTGTCAAGGTACAGGAGTCGAGACTAATACCAAACTCATGGACTCGATCTACTTTCACACTTCTGATACTCTCTACGTCAACCTCTTCACTCCTTCGAAGCTCAACTGGTCTCAGAAGAAGGTATCTATCACTCAAACTACTGACTTCCCTGAAAGCGATACATCAACATTCAAGATCTCTGGTGATACTAGTGAATGGACTCTTGCAGTCCGCATTCCATCTTGGACCTCTAAGGCCTCCATCAAGGTCAACGGCCAAGATGCTAATGTGGCCACCCAATCCGGCAAGTACGCTCTGATCAAGAGACAGTGGAAGTCTGGAGATACTGTTACAGTCCAACTTCCGATGAGCTTGCACACCGTTGCCGCCAACGATGATCAGACCTTGGGTGCAATTGCTTTTGGTCCTGTTATTCTGGCTGGTAACTATGGCCAGTCTACCCTGAACGGTAACCCTACGATTGACCTGGCGAGTATCAAGCGAAAGAGTAACACTGGCCTGACATTTAGTGCTACATCTGGGGGAAAGGCTGTCGAGTTAGGTCCTTTCTATGATGCTCAAGGCTTTAACTACGCTGTTTACTGGAAGCTGGGTGGCAAGCTTTCGGGCTGATTGGACCTATAACGTGTTGGGGGTAATATTGTGAGTTGGTGGTAGTTATAAGTTGAGGGGAGTGAGGTGCACGGGAGAGCAGTTTGGATCTTTTCTGTATATTATAGCTCGCGTATATAAAGGCACTTATCATCCCAGGGGTCTGAACTGAATACCCGGTAGATAACCTTTGAACATGTTGTGAGCTTTCCACGGCGATGAAAGTCTCCCCAAGGACTTTTTCCCTGCTAATATGGTAAACGGCTCTCACAGTGTACCTGGATCAGTATACTTTCACCCATGGGCATAAAGGCGGCCGTCGATTCTCTATTTTGGTAGTCTACAATTCTCAAAAACTGTGTCCAGTTACTTCCGTTTCTTCAGAATCACGTTCCAGTGGCCTGTATGGAACTGCATGGTAATAAACTGGCGGAAGTCAACCACCTGCTCAGGCACTTCTGTGATATCATATCTAGTGAGAAGATTGGCAGCAATCATTCTCATCTCCGCCCAAGCAAAACTGTGAAATGGCCCAGTCTTAGTACGATAGCCAATCATTTTCGAGAGTATTAAGGCAAGGAGACTCACTTGATACCGATGCAGGAGTGTCTTCCAGCAGAAAAAGGAAAGTACGCAGTTGTACTACGAGACAAAGTCAGTATGTGTTCCATTCCATTCAGATAAGGCGTTGCAACAACATACTCAGCTGCAGGGTAATCGCCTCTCTCGTCGTCAGGGAGCCATCTCTCAGGGATGAAGCTCAATGCATCTGGCCAGTATTCTTCGTTGCGATGAAGATCACGATATGAGGCAGAGACCACTGTGTGCGGAGGCAAGTCATATCCCATCAGGTTGATCCACTGGTCGCCAGTACGGCGACCCATCTCGGATGCAATGGGATGCAAGCGAAGATTTTCCTTGATGCAAGCCTCCAGGTACTGGTAGTCCTTTGAATCGCGCACAGTCTTGCTGATGATGATGTCGTCGAGGTCGTCATGACTAATGGCAGGGAGTGATGCGAGAAGCTTAGCACGGGCTCGAGGATTGCGTGCAAGCTCTAGGAACAAACAGGCAATAGTACCAGAAGTCGTTTCTGAGCCAGCGAGAAGGAGTTCGGACATCTGGTCTAGAATATCCCTCGACGTCATAGCTGCTTCGGTATCTGGCCTTTTACCATTTTCGATGAGATGCTGAAGGAGATCCTGCGAGTGTTGTTTCTCTGCTAAGCGCTGACAAACGATGGAGTCGATAGCCTTCGAACGTTAGCGACAACGAAATTAGTAGCAGAAGATCAATTTACCATTATCATTTGCTTGGGCCAGTCAAACTCGACATTGCATCCAATTCGTCGTAGAAACCTCTTCACATAGACGTACTGGTATCCATTAGCAATGCATTTATAACGGGGCTCGAAATAGTACCTTGTATCTGTCTGCCAGACCATCAAAGATCGCTCTCGGAATGGATTTCCACGTTTCATCCATCTGCGGATCGCTAGATGCTTCATTGGGCTTTACTTGGCCGAAGCCTTTGCTGAATGAGCTTTCTCCCATGCTACCGCATCTGTTAGTATCATGGCATGCCAATGCAGAATTCCTGTGTTGTGTTTCAGACGTACATATCAAGCGCTACTTTGTGAAGGTCGTCCATAAGATTAGTCTGGACTCCCTCTGCCGTCGAGCCACAGTCATCCAGAAGCGCTACGTAATTTTGAAGTAGGTCTCGCATTACGCCCTTGAAGATTGCCTCCAAGTTATCCACATAGCCCACTGTGAACGCTGGAGAAAGGAACCTCTTGAGGCGCTTATGGGGATGGAATCGACTGCAGAGCTATTAGAATAATTCTTTCTTGGGTAATAATCTTGTCAAGGTCCGACATTTATACTTACATTTCACCAAAGAGGCCAGGATTCTTTCGATCTCGAGAAATCTCGGCATACATGGCAACCTTGGGGAGGTCAATGGTTGATAGGATCTGCTTCAGAGACTTTTTGTCGGAAACCCAGATATGCCTTGGGCCCAGACGACATATTGGGCCATACTTTGCGTGACTGCGTTGTACAAACTTCCAAATTTCACCAGTGGAAAACAGATATCGTAGATGGACGGTAGTCAATGGGGCGTACCATGGCCCAGGAATCTTTCGAAGCGGAGAACGAACAGAACGAAAGATGCTGAGAATTGTGGAAACCAGTAGGTACGTGAGGATGGTGATAGATAAGGCAATGATCAAAAGATGCATCTTGGAGAGGTTTGAGGTCAGTGATTCAACGAAGGGGACATTCATCTTGGAGCCTTTCGTAGGAAATTCTAGTTCCTCACCAGTGATACCGACTTGGCGACCTCGATACATGCGTCTCTTTTATACTGCCGTTTTCATTCCAAGACGCTCATAAGTTAAGCGCCATTAGGTTTGTCACAAGTCATAGCATCGTGAAGCTGTAGCATTATGAGATAGTGCATGGAGCAGGGTTGTTTCACAAAAGGGCTGAGGAAATGGTGCTCGGCTCCCGAAAACTTCTGCCTCAGACGATCTCGACTCAATAAGGCATAACAGTAATGGACCTTCGTGATTATGCCGTACGACCGACACTGCATGATACTTGACTCGCCTTGAATAAATGTCTCGGCATAAAGATGCCCGTGCCCATGGTAAACCTAAATATGCAGATAGCGTAAACCTAGCCACAACGGCTGATCACCTGCCAATTTCGTATCTTTATGCAAATTTCGGCGAGATCCTAGATTTAGAGTTTGGTACGAGGGTTCTTTGTCCTACGTAAGGCCCTGGAACGCCTCTGGGGGAATGTCGATCAATTTGACGGATATCCTTCCCCATCATCCCCCTACCCCGGTTAGACAACATGGACTATGTATATTGGCTCTGAAACATCAATTCACGTAGCCGTTAATGTATAAATGGCGAAATTGACTGCAAGATGGCCTCTGTATCGCATGATGGTTGGCCTTAGTGTGTGCCATTCCTCGTATATAGCCATTAATTACGTGTTCGGGGTCTAAGTGTGAGGCCCTGCCATTCTTCAGACTACGTGGGTAATGCCGGAACCTAAGATAGCTTCGGAATTAAATGCCAAATGACCGTATGTCTACGCAAATCCACCCCCTGTTATCCAGTGAGGGGCTATTAAGCAGAGGATATAATCTTGCGGATGAAAAGAGCATATCGCACAATTCTTTTTTAAAAAACAGTCACCCGTAGTTGAGGTATTGAAAAGAAACCCACTGTTTCGCATAATATGGCGGTCGCATTTGGGCGACGCAGTAAAATCTCGCTTTTACACCTCGCCAGTGCCGGATGTCACCATGCAGGATGAGAGTCACTTTACTGTGTCAGAGTTGGAGAAGTACGGTGTATCAGCTACATATGCTACAACAGTTATAAACTGCCTATGCAGTGCTTAGTCTCAGGTCAATAATCTCAGGTAGTTTCCCGCTGCGTGGATTTGCTCTCATATCGCAAATGGATTTGAAACAAACCTTGACCGGAGCAACCAGACCCATATCAACATGCTTCTTCAACATAGGCCTCTGCTCACTCAACATCTGAATGATGGCGTCTCCAGAGCCTGTAGGAGGGGGCTCGGCTGTGTTTATCATTATCTCCATAGCATCCTTGGAATCTTGACGACTGATTACCACTTGGAAAGCTTCTATAGCGACAGTCTTCAAAACAGCTCTAGCAAGCTGACGTAGATGCGAAATGTCGAGAGAAACAGGACCTAGTCTAACGGCGTGGTTAATGCGCCCAAGAAGTCGGAATATTCCAGCTGTTTTATCAACCCACTCTGCACAATCTCCAGTTGGATAACGGATGACGGGTGTCAGGTCTCGGATCAAGTTGGTTACAACAAGCATTCCGGGAACATTTGGTTGTTCAGTCGGCACAAATTCTCCATCTTGGTCGATGACGATCTCGACAATAGCCGCCGCCGAGAGCACAATGTGTTCTGCTGGGTCTGAACCTCCAGCAGAAACGGCTACGACGCCCGCGTCGATGGACCCATATATGCAGCTGCGTATGGTCGCATTGGGGAAGAGGTAGGCCACCGCAGCGACCTGATCATCAAACATTGGCTCACCACCAAACATGACAGCTGTCACGGATAGAAACCTCTCTTGTTTAGCGCGGCAATAAGAGGCCAGGCGGACCAGCGATGTTATGGTTGAGAGCACAGCCGTTGCACGGCATGTTCGCAGAAGATGGGCAGTCATATCCGGCGCCATCAAACCTCCAATTGGTATCTGGACAGCAGGTATTGGCAGAGAAATGACGCTTAAAATGTGTAAGAGAAAAGATCCGTAGAGATCTCCAGCGTAAAAGAGATTGGCGACTCGGTCCCCTGCACGCAGACCGGCATGGAGAAGTCCGTCTGCCAGGAGGGACGCAGTGCGAAGCAGCTCTATCTGAGAGTAGCTGGTAAACTTGGGAATACCAGTAGTGCCTGCACATTAAGCCCGGTTAGTGGCACGGCAATATGATTAGTTTTAGGAAATTCTGCAGCTTACCACCAGTTTTCATCAGAACGCCGTCGATCTGGCTAGAGGTCATCACCGAACGTTCGGAATCATGATAGGCCGCCCAGTACTTGGAATGATCGACCAAAGGCAGCTCTTTGGGGGTCAGATGGCCCGTGACTGCTATATCGCTGTAAAGATCGCTGTAGAACGGCGACTTCTGCTTTGCCTCGGCAATAAGCCCGTTGAGGCGGGGATATTGATAATGTTTGGGTGGCTGTACGACTGACATGATGCCGGAGGGAGCTTTGGGACTGAAACTACAGAAACGCCAAGAAAATGGGCCCTTCAGTTAGTAACAGGTAGAAAGATGTTGGTTCATAATGTAGGTGCAACCACGCTTCAACTTGGTATACCGAGTTGAGGTCTCTAGCACTCGGGAGTATATGGAAAACAAACAAGCGATCTGTAACTATCAAAGCGGCGGCTTTTCATGCTCTCTATTCTAGTAGACCAATCTTAACGGCTGTGAAAGATTGCATAAACAGCCTTTAGTTATGTGTTGTTGGGCTCGGACGTTTAAGCTCGGCAGGGATCTTAACGAACTAATCAGAGTCACTTTTGATATACTGAGTTCTGCATGGTGATTATCAGCTCTAAGCCATAAGTTTGACGTATTGAATCTCATACGTAAGGCAAATGTTCCTTGGATAGACAGAGTGTATCGATGAGCTAGGGACAGGGTCTAATGTCGCTCGCATAGATTATGGCTGAAAAAGGCACGAACATCCTCTCTTACAATATGTCTTAGGTCAAGACACCCCTCAACATCGGATACTACGGAGTACATACGTAGCATGCTAACAGCCGTGCGCCCTAGGGGCCCAAGCAAAGACTGCATTCCGGTCTGGTGATTTCATTGAACTCTGCCGTTGTCCAATACGAGAAGATGAGCACGAGTGAGTACGTATTACTGGTGCGTCTGTTGTTGAGTTGGGCAATGTCAAAGTGTCTGCAGGGGGGCCTCATTGGCTAGGAGAATATGGTAGGGGAGGTTCAGTCGCGACCGCTTTGTGCTCCATATGACTTGGGACAACTTGACCAGGGCTTCCCTTTTACCGTCTTTCTAGTCCGCAATAAGGAGATCAACGTTTAGTAGGCCCCTCATGGAGACCAACTCATTTGCAGGAACCAATCACTAATCAGGTTGAAACAAGTTGTCCTTGGTGCCAACCTTTTACCGCTTTATCGGCAAAGCCATGACATTGCGACTTAGATTACCTTGATTAAAGTTCAGGGCGGTTGTACAGTTGGATTAGCGTCGACTCCGTCGAGGGAGGGGCCGCAAACCTTTAGGGGTGCAAAATACTTGGCAGGGGGTGTCAACAGTTCTCAGTTTATGGTGTCAGTTAACTGTGTTATCCCAAGTTTAGTATCTATCTCTTTTCACTTGCAAAACCCGGGATTATGCCAGTTTTGCCTTCACTGATATCAACCCATTTGTCTCTTCCTTGGCGCGATCGCGAAGGATTCGACGTAAAATCTTCCCGGACTGTATATAGCCATGATCATTAGCTTGATAGCACTTGTAATGTGGCCTCACTGCACTGACCTGAGTTCGGGGGATGGCATCGACAAAGACTATGCCACCGTCGAGCTGCTTGTAGCGTGCCACCCTGCTTTCCATCCAACTCATAATATCAAGAGCAGTAATATCTGCACCAGGACGTCTCACGACATATGCTCTTGGGAGTTCAAGCCCCTGGATATTGATACCAACAACGCCGCTATCGATGATATCGGGATGAGTAGCAAGAATCGCCTCGAGCTCAGCCGGTGCAACCTGGAACCCCTTAACCTTGAGAATCTCTTTGGAACGATCTAAGAGGTAGATATTAGCTCCTGGTCCCCACGAGTCCAGATAGGCGATGTCTCCTGTCTTTAGCCATCGTATTCCATTCTGGTCAATAATGGTCTCTCTAGTTGCTTCAGGATTCTTCCAGTATCCAGCCATGAGTGTCGGGCTGGTAAACCAGAGTTCACCCTGCTTGTTGGCCTCCGTGATCTCAGTCACGCCACTGATCAGCTTGATAGCTGAGTTGGGTGCTGTTTCACCAACAGAACCCGGAGAGGCAGCTAGACGAGGATCGTTCATGGTGCCCAAACAAGTCAACTCTGTCATACCCCAACCTTGGCGAACAACGACACGATCGTCTTTGAAGAGAGTGTTTGCTCTTTGCTCTAGTGACAATGCAAGTGGTGCTGTTCCGCAGATGACATTTCTCACGCTCCTAAGGCTATCACCCACCAGTGCTGAGTTCGACACGAGCGATGAGATAATTGGCGGAGCAGTCATCAACTCGGTGATCTCGTACTTCTCGATGTGACTGAGCATATCATTGAATTTATACTGCCTCATGATATAGGTCTCCACGCCCATCTTGGGACAGTTTGCAATGAATGTTGTCTGTGCAGCAACATGGTTAAGTGGGAGGAAACACAGTGCGCGCCCACGATAAGGCCCGGACCAAGCATCTTCCTGTAGTCGATGAAGTAGGAGGTGCGCTTCACCATTGGCAACGTAGGCGAAATGCGTCACCTCCACGCCTTTCGGTCTGCCAGTTGTCCCTGAGCTGTAGTTGAGGCAACATATAGCAGTCTCAGTGTTTGGAGGTTCAAACCACTGGAAGCTTTCTGCCTCGTGAACAGAGCCAAGGAGTTCAATCCACGAGCGCACGCCATCATGAGACAGATTGTTGTGGTGGCCACTTCGCGTGTCTTGGTGAAAGATATGGCTCTTTGCCAGGTTCACAATGCGTGCTGATTCAACGGCAGTTTTGATGAGATGAGTACTGGTAAGGAGAACTTTTGCTCCGCTGTCTTTCAACTGGTAGCTGAGTTCTAAAGCAGTGCTTGACGAAGTGGCGCCAGTGTAGATGGCACCAGCCATGACGATTCCAAAGAACAGACATGGGACAAAGATGCCATTCTCGGAGAAAACTAAGACACGGTCTCCTGGACTGATGCCCAGACGACGGAGACCTATTGCCAGCCGCTTTGAGTACAACTCGAACTCCCAAATCGTCAAAGTATGGTTTGGGTCATCGGCATCCACAAAGGCAATTGTCTCATTGCGTTGGCCAGGCTGTTTAGTCCCAAACACCCAGCTGGGTAAAGAAATTCGAGGCGTCGGGGTGGACCACCTTGATTGAATAGGCATTGTGATTGACAAGAAGCTTGAAAGGTTGCAGTGTGATAAGTAGGTTGGATGCGAATCTTCTGACTATGAGATGAAACGGGTAATAGGATCCCTATTTTTACTCTACCACTTTTATGTGTACGGTAATCAAATGCTTGATAAACCTATACTGACCTACCATCGTACGCTTCTGTTTAGGCCGAACCTTGGATATCTCAGCATGGATGCCCTGGGAGTTCCACTTAGTGATCCACATCGAATGCTACTCCGCCGTTGAGTCTAGTTCCAAAACAAACGCTCAGGCACTCGTTTTAGCTGGTGCCATTCTATCAATGGCAGGGTTAACCAAGTGCCATTTGTTTTAGGTTCAGTCTCGCCTTAAACTTTGAGGCCTCTTTTCAACTCTTTACGTTTGACGCATGTTAGTCCATTTTAATGGACATGGGCCACAGGCTTTTCTTGAAAAAAACAGGCTAATTTCCGCAATGTAAGCTATCGAGACATCTTTGAGTTGGGCTTTTCATCTTTTTCAGTCTGCGTACCGTGCATATCTTGCATCCGACTTAGCCGAATTCACCGCCTCGACGTTACCCCACCCACCGACACGACAGTTATCGTTGGAATCGTTGTTCCTTGCTCCTCTGCCGTCCACAATTTTCCTTACGGCCTTACTATCTCATCATGCCAAGTCACTCGTAAGCACTGCAGGCCTTTCCTCGCAAGTATTTGTCCAAGGCGGAGAAGGAGTCAGGCCATGTAGTCTGCCTCGGAAATCCGCGTATCGTCATATCTAGGGGTGGGATATGAATCGTTGAAGCATATAGTGGAACGTTCTATGCCCTCTGTTGACTCTATCTACTGCCAAGATTACCATCGCGCATAACGCCTCCAAGAGAAACAAAAGAAAAAGAGATGTTGCCATTCCTAGAGGCTGCCTTTCACTCTAGCACTGACAACATCTTTGTCGATCCGGTCCTGGTGCACGCCACTTTAGGTAGCTAGAGAGAATTTTCAATGATCAAGTTTGTATAGATAGCCTCACAAGACAGAGACCCAAAGTTCATATCTCTCTATCAAAGCAGGTTCAGAGGGGATGCAGTCTGGATTGGTACTAGTTAAGCGCGAGTCGGGCGGGGAGTTTAGACTATTGCCGAGCCTCGGTACATATATCGCCAAGAACCCAAATCCCACTTGTTCCCGCTTCTCCCTATCAAGTGAATCGTCGAGTCATGATCAACTCGAAATCAGCTGCGCCCGAAAAGGCCAGCCCAGCATCTAATATTTTTGAAATCACAGAGCGCAAGGACTTGGGGGATGTAAGTAGAAACTGTAGACCCCTCCAAACCAAGACTAAGAGCCTAACTCAGGACGTCTTTACCAATGTCTACGAGCAGTGGCTGCCTCCCGCAGCAAGGGGCATCTATGGCGGTGCTGTAATTGCGCTCAGTCTCGCGGCTGCTCAAAATACTCTGCCAATCGATTTTCACATTCATTCTTGTCAATGCACCTTTCTTCGTGCTGGATCTGTCGACAGCCGACAGACATTCCACGTCGCACGCATTCGGCAAGGTATTACGTTCGCCACGCGTACAGTTGAATGTCGCCAGCAGGACGATACTGTTTCTATTATTACTGTAAGCTTCACTCGAGAGACTGAAAGATTCTCAGGGACTGTCCAACATACAGTTGCCCCTTTCGAAATCCCTGAGCCTCCGGGCGAAATATGTGAAGAACGGCCTGAATGGACCTTGACGGAACCATTTCAGCGCTGTACAATCGATACGATAGATGGACTGGCTTCTAAAAATTCCTCACATCATCGACGCATTTTCCGCCACTGGTTTCGCTTCCCTGGAGTTATTCCTGAAACTGGTGGGCCTAGCGCTCATCTTCATGCCCTGGCCTTTTTGACCGACGGCTACTTCATCCTCGCGGCAGCACGACTTCATCGTCTATGGAGGCTCCCCTTCGCACTAGAAGATGTACCATCATTACCGCCCAAGCTAAAATCTCAAATTCAAAGGGTCAGTGAAAGTGAGGGTTTGGGGTCTACTATCGAGGAATGGGCTAAGCGTCCGAGGATGTCTATGACAACGAGTCTTGACCATAGCATCTACTTTCATGAACCGCTACGGACCAAAGCAGATGAGTGGATGGTTTCAGAAATGGAAAGCCCTTGGGCAGCTCACGGAAGAGCCTTGGTTGTCCAACGATTGTTTTCAAAAGATGGGACTTTACTGGCTACATGCTCACAAGAGGTTCGGCTTTCCCAATGATTTGACCATGGCGACTAAGTTTCTGACTAGGGAATACTTCGGCTTGCAGAGGATGCAACTTCGAATACTTCTAAGTTATAAGAGCTGGGCCGGATATCTCTAAAAGATCAGGCATAGTACCAGTGGCCCTCTAAGAATTCTGGCTCCCGTTCAATATATTCCTAGGATGGGCATAGAACAAAAAGTCTACTCTTCCAAAAACCACCTTTCTTTGTATGACACAGTTAGGGCACTGGGAGTGGTTAAGAATGGCCCCTGTCTCAAAGGGAGGTTGCCTAATAGTCAAGACCACTCAACTCATTTTCAAGTCGTCTTTGTGGTAATCCCGTTCAATGTCAATATCGTGTCAAAGTTGCAGAACAGGGTCATAGATGCGATGCGACTTTCTTGATCTTTTAAATACGCCGTCAGTTTGTAATAGAGTCAGAACAGTCTGCAATCCTTATCCAACGCTAATGTATTATCAGCGTCGGGTGGGAGGATACATCTTTTGCCCGCCTATTACAATTACATGTACTCTAACTAAATGCTAGTGCTTACCTCACTATCACGTCCAGGTTTTATTATGAACCGAAGCTAGCTTGGTTGTGACTCACTGAGTTGTGGGCAGCGAATAGTGAACAGCGAGTATGTAGCTCACTGCGAGTTGCGCCTTTCAGTATCTGTCTGTCTCCTCTCCCTAATGAGCCCTCACAAGCCGCTGAGAGGAGTTCCCTCACTTTCAGTCGAATTGACCCACTCGGAAAGCCATTGCCAGGCCTCATATCGATTTGCTGCATCAGCTTCATCTATATCCCTCTAGCCCATGGTATTGCCAACATGTATCCGACAACATTGTGTCACAAATGACTCTCGGCCATTGAAGTGACCAGAAGGGCTAACTTTAACTCAAGAGCCCCTGGAATTCAAATTATTCACGATTCGTAGTCTTCGCATCATAAAGTCTTTATCGCCGAATCCTATTATGGGGCAGGGTATGGGAGGTTCGTCTGATCGAGAAATCTATGAGCCAGGGCTGTTTGTTCAGGAAATCTGGAGCCTTCACAGAAGCGCGATTGTAGATATGATGGAGACAGTGGCTTTGGTATGTTCCAAAGTTCAGATCCTGAAGATTTTGCAATGTATGGTGATAAATAAGGCGAATGAGAATAAAATGGCGTGTTTTGCATTGTTGGATATGCGATTTGAGGTGTGTCTCTGAGTTGGCTGTACTCTGATGGGGATCGTGTTATGAACATATCCTGCAGGTCGAAAGATGATAGAATGTCGATTGGTAATAGCTGTGACCCTGATGGGTTTGCTGAATCTTGTGAACGCCGATGTATATTTGAGTCCTCGTCCCGACAGTGAGGCGATTTCCCCTCATGCTGCTCAACCAACCTCGTCTCTTCGGGCTCCCCAGCTTCGTTCGCCAAGACAAGAACCTGAGTAATAACATCCTGCACATCAGCCGCCAATGCAGGATATTGTTTCAGCACCTCCTCTTGCAGCATCTTATCCGCAAAGTCTACAATCACCGTACTCATTCTCTCAACCACACCTTCGAGTCGCTTAATCCTCTGTACCCGCGCCACTTCAGCAGCCTGTTTGCGCTTCCGAAACTGTTGTTGTGCTTCTTTGTTTCGTTCCCGTCGGCTCTGAACGTGTTAGTCTCGGGCATGTTGACGTAAACGTATCCAAAATACCTTGCTTGCATCAGTGCCCATTGGGCCAAGATATTTAGGGCTTTTTGACTGGGGCATCACTTTGTTATGTTACGTAAATCGATATACAAATATTAGAGAATTACTCCGAAATTTGTTCAGAATCGGGACGACTAAGAAGAGCGGTATGATTATGAGCTGCAACAGAAACATAAGTAGACTCGCAGTCCGGTTATGAAGAGGTCCAGCTGCGTGGCGGAGTCCGCAGCCAGAGTGACCCCAATAATTCCGTTACATCCCACTGTCCCCAATGAAGCACCTGTAATGGATGACCTGGTGTGCCAAGTCAGCAACTTTAACGTTAAGATGGTGGCAGAGGAGCGTATATTTCACCCGAACCGGTTAGCGGTCATCTTATTTCGACTTTACCTATGAATTCACAATTCCAAGATCTATTCCATGACTCCATCCTTCTGCATGCCAAGTTGTGCCTCATCACCGGTTGCTTCCGATTTGGGGAATTATGCCAAGCTGGCTGACTGTACTCATCTAAGTTAGTTGGTGAGCTAGATTGCCTTCATAGTAAGCCGCGATTCGCGAGACAACAAGAGTGAATCGTGAAACATAATGCTTGTCATGTAATTGTGTTTGTTCTCCGCCTTTTTCGTAGGAGTCAATTCTGCTGCCTGCTCTCTGCCACTCAAAGCTCCGGATTTTATCTCAGTTCTGTAATTTCTTAGCCGATGTAGTACGGTACATAGGATCTGACCATGTTTACCAGGGTCTCAGCAGTCTAGAACTTCTACAGCCAATGGCACTGGCAGAGATACGAGGCAAGCTTGGTACCCGCATGTTCTGCTACGGTGAGGCTCAGCTATTTGCATGATGACGACGTGAGCTTTCGGTTATAAATATTCTCCCTTGATCCGGTAGAGATAAATGCATACGCAATACAACGAGCTAAGGTACTTAGGCAACCTCCTAAGAAGAGGTGAAACCCTATCGCTAGCCGGCTCACCGCCGGAAATAAAACAAATCCACTGGTGGCTATGCTAGAGCATCGGCCGCCTCTGTGGCCTTTCTAATCAGCCCTGGTCCGACAGCTGATCGATTCAATATTTCGGATATAGCGCTTGGCTGCATGATACTTGGGACACTTCTGAAATAGCAGGATCACCTTTCACAATCTGACATCATCTCGGAAATGTGCAGAAATTTCAGTCTTGTTGATAATTCTGTGGCTATTCCTATCCAAATCATTTCACGTACACAGCATCCAGCACAGTCTGGAATCCCTTCTCAACCTCCTGTCTTCGCACATTTCCCTTTGTAGCAGTTCTAGGAAGAGTACCCTGAGGAACGACAACGATGTATCGAGTCTCATCGACTCGCTCATGCGTATACCTTCGCTTATGAAATGGGGTGATCCTCTTCAGAATATCCTCCTTCAACTGCTGCATCGAATCTCCATTGTGAGTACCGTTAGCGATTGTTAGAGACTCTTGCTTTGGCTCAACAATTATAGTAGGACAAGGGCGTCCGACACCGACGGCAACCACTGCGCTGACGAGATCTTTGCCACAGGTCTCCATGACATTAGCTTCGATAGACAAGGTATCGCACCGCAGGGAGGCTTCCATCTTGATCCAGCTGTCGTTGCGTCCCCTGAAAATATACTTGCCAGGCTTGACCTCAACGAACAAGTCACCTGAATGAAACTTGCCATCGGCAGACCTAAAGCTGGGTACTGGACAGTTGGGCGATTCTGGCGGCACAACTAGCTCAAGTAGCTGCTCACCCGACGCCAGCGTATCTCCGATGGGGATGAACTCGTTTTTGGCATTAGGGTGGCACTCAAGGTAATCGTCGTTCTTCCTAGCATCCGTCATCAAGGCCAAGCCCATTTCCGTGGAACCGAAAACGTTGAACATTGGGATTCCTTGTTTCCGTGCCCACTCCAAATCTGCAACATCGAGGCGCAAGCCACCAGAGCCTGCGTTGTCAATCTTTTTCAGAGAATCGAGGAGGGATGGATCTTTGCGAGCTTCACTGAACAGCGCGGATAGAGCAGGCGGGAACATGTATACACATGTCAAGCCATGCTCATCAAGCATCGTGCGTACTTCAGGGACTGGGGCAGGCAGAGTGCTCGGGATGATGATACATGAGCCCTCTTTCGCTGCGATCCAGCTGAGGGCAGATCCAGCAAGATGGCAGAAGCTTCCCCTGCGGTTGCATCAGTAGGCTGCAACTGAGTGACCCTCTATTAGGACTTACATGTGGACACTAATCATCCTTTCCCTCTTCTTGTTCGACCTCTGCTCAAAGAGTGTTGAAGTATCCAAGGTGTAGTTGATCCATCGTGCAGTAAGAGGCACTAACTTTGGTATTCCTGAAATCGAGCCAGACGTATGGTAGATGAAGAGCTCATCGTCGGCATTGCTGGGATGCCATGGGGTTTCTGGTAGTTGGGCTGTATCTATGTCGAATTGGATATCACCAGCGGGGAATGTCGGCACTGGACTGTCCTTCAGGAAGCTGTTGTCTGGCTCGTGCAACAGAGCCACAGCGTTGGACTTCTCAAGGAGCTCATAAATGACCGTGGGATCTGTCATGCGCAGAGATAATAGCTGAGGAATGTATCCTGCCCAATTGAGACTCTGGATATGGACGGTATCGGAGTAGGCATAACCCCTCAACCTAAATGGGGAATCAGCTGATGATGTAGCTCCATATCACACCAACTCACCAGACACCGACAACAGCCCTGTCGTGGAAACCTAGCTTAGAAAGCTTCTCCTTCCAATACTTTGCCGTCTGTTTGACATCCCTCTCGAACTGAGCAAAGGAAACGTCTTTGAACTTTGTGCCTTGGGGAGACTGCTCTGGGATTTTGAAGAGGGCCAGATCTGGATGCCTCTTGACACTCGCTTGGAGCTCAGAAGCCGGAGTCTTGAAAGTGCTCATGATTGTCGATTGTCTTGCTATTGCTAATGAGTAACCACCCAACAACTATAGAAACCAACTGTCCTTTATAGTTAACTAGTCCATAGACTGCCGCTCGATATGCCTCCGGATAAATCGGTACGGCCCGTACGTCTCCCCGCCCTTAATGTTCCTAAGCGGGAACAAGATCATCGAAAGGGTGCACCCGCATATACGGGTATGCATCAGAGGTGCCGGGACCCCATCGATCTTCATTCAAAGGCTCCAGAATGGGACGAGTGACGATCTCTGAAGCGGTCGAAAATCACGAGCATACCCATAAATTAGCTGCCGAAAGTCTAATCAAGAGCTCTAATTCCTCCTCCTATAGGACGCTCACATTAGGCGCTTGATGCAGTGTGGTTTTCGCATAATTAACACATGCGGTCATTGTGACCGTTTTTCGGTTTCCATTACGTATACGAAATATGATGATGGTGGCTTCAAGATGTCTCCTTGCCTTGCCGTATAACCGAGACAGTGATTCGGGAAATACAATATTTTCCGGGTGGATTACCTGTATCCAACTGACTCAAGCTGTGGCAAGGCTTGAGTCAGGATGATGGATCAGAAGCGACTGAATCCTTGAATAACATGGAGGTCCGTAGTCGTATTGCTCCACCAATACGGTCAATTTGAGAATAAACTGAGAGCAATGAAAATATGTCCATGGAGAATAGATCAATTGGTTTCTGTCCGCGGACAGAGTTAAGATCTTGATTGTGAGCTGATAACTTTGGTTATTCCCCTTCCTGAATAGAATGTTGATGTCGACGCGTTGTGATGACGAATGCAAGGATGCTCACGTGGCAACGCGTTAGCCTGCCCGTTTCATTTTAATTATCGTCTCCTCTTCAGCGAGTCATCATCAACAAACAAACACCATCGAAATGGAAAAACACTCACTCAACCCGCCTGAATGGGCCGAGCCGCGCCGCAAATCACGCATCAACAAATGGAAGCTCTTCGGCGCCGGTATTCTCACCGTCGCGGTATTCCACTGGCTCGCGCCTCACTGCTCTCACCAGCATCATCACCATCATGATCGCACGACTTACCCAGGCGAGCACATTGAATGGAAGCCCTGCGGAGAGATAAGCAATCGCTCTGTAGAATGCAGCAAGATTGACGTGCCGATCGATCAGTTTCATCCTGATATGAGCAACAAAACCTTCAATGTCCCCATTATTCGTATGCGGGGCAAAGATGGAAGCAAGAACATCCTCCTCAATCCCGGTGGTCCCGGCGGCAGCGGCTTTGAGTTTCTCCACAGACGTGGAGAACAGTTGAGTACCATTGTCGGCGACGGTTTCCACCTTGTCTCGTTTGATCCCCGCGGCATTAACTCCTCTTCACCGCGCGCGTCATGCTACCCCAGCAAAGAAGCGCGTCAGCAGCTTGGATCAGTGCACGATATCGATATCGTCAAGGATGGCGCTGAAATTTATGCCTGGACACATAATTATGTGAGAGCCTGCGAAGATACCATGGGTGAGCATGGAAAGTACATCAACACTCCTCAGACAGCTGCCGATATGAACAGCATCCTTGATGTCCTTGGTCAGAAGGACATGTATTACTGGGGGTTCAGCTATGGAACGCTTCTCGGCCAGACGTACGCGACTCTCTTCCCTGAGAGGTCTCGCAGGGTCATCATCGATGGAGTAGTGAACCAGTTCCTCTGGTACCAAGCGCGCTTCGATATGGAGGACCTCAATGACACAGAAAACGTCATGGATGGTCTTCTCAAGGAGTGCATCAAGTCTGGCGACGCATGCCCTCTCTCATCCATGGCAGACTCTTGGGAAGGTCTCAAAGACAAGTTCCTCTCCTTCGTTGGTGAGCTCAAGGAACAGCCGATGAACGTCTACGTCAACAATAGCGTTTATGGTCTTCTCGACTACCAGAAGATCTGGTATGGTGCACTGTTCCCGGTTCTCTATAAACCTCAATTCTGGGGCATGTTTGCCGAGCGTATGGCGCAGCTCATGGGCGGTAACGCAACTGAGGCTTTGATGGCTTATGGTTTGGATGATGGTGAAGACGGTGATGCGCTCTACACGGTTTCGATGAACGATGGTCTCTCAGGGCCCCTTCACTGGCCCCAGGACCTGGGCTCCCTGTTGGATATTGTTATGCCAACCTTTAACCGCAGCGTTTTCGCACCCGATGATCTTGTTTACCTCTTCGCCAAGCAGCAATGGCGCATCCCCAAGACGCATACCTACGTCCCACGCAACGGTGTTGAGACAGCACACCCTCTGCTCATTCTCACCACCACTTACGACCCCGTCTGCCCTCTCATCTCCGCCAGATCGGCAGAAGCTGCATTCAAGGACTCAAAGATCGTCGAGGTCAAGGGTTACGGCCATTGCTCTGTCGCAGTTCCATCGCTTTGCCTCGCCAAGCACGTCCGGGCCTTCCTCTACAATGGAACTATGCCTGAAAATGATACTCAATGTGAGGTTGATGGTCCTTACTTCAACCCCAACGGCACTGCCAGCCTGATGAGCTTTGGGGATCCAGAGGACCAAGCGATTCATCTTGCACAGATGGCATTGGCGCGTGATCCCGAGTGGCCACGCCGCATGTAGATTCATTTCGCTCGCATATTATCAGTGTTCACTAGTTAGTGCTGTAGTATTTATATGGTCATATAGCCTGACTCGGCAAATTGAACTTTCCGATCAATGTCTGAATTACTATGATGTGGGGGTTTTAAATTTTCTGTTGTAGCTATCTGTGCGTTTGAACTAGGGTAGGTTTACCTTATATGAAACTTAGATTCTAATAACAGTATTACAACGTCTTATAGTAGTAATATTTCTTTAAAATATATAAATTTTAATATAAATTAACTTTAAATAATGAATTTAAGAGTTTATTATTAGTAGAAGTTAATATTAAATATTAAATATCTATAAAAAATAGCTTAAAATAACTTAAAGAATAAAACGATAATTTATTTAATAAACTTCTGTTCTTTATAGTAAGCTGCTGTTTAGCTAAGTACTTCCCTGCTAGAAAGCCAGAGCGAATAGCGAAGCGTATAAAATGATATTAGAGTTCAACTTTTATAAATTGGTCGCGTGGCCCAATGGCAAGGCGTCTGACTACGAATCAGAAGATTCTGGGTTCGATCCCCAGCGTGATCATTGTTTTGCTCTTCACCACTGGTAGCATAATGTAGATTGACTTTTTGCTATTACATAAATCAGATCGACCTAGTCAAGCGCCATGCTCCCTGATTTCGTTCCTTACTAGACGGGCGTAATTGAGTCTTGGCAAGAGTTAAACTCGGTTGATTCTGCTTAATTAGGTATCTCGTGTTGGGATAACGATCGACAGATGAAACGTCACCAGCTGCTTTAAAGTTTCTTGTCACGCACCTTATTTTGGTCTGCGGCCCGTCTGCAACGTTAACTGCTAATCTGCAGTCATCGTCTAGCCGGCCTTTATGGAACCAAGGTTCATGGCTCCGCGACAATAGCCTCTGGGGGAAAACCTTATGTGCATGTCGCATACACAGGAGCTCTACTAACGTTATGGGTTTTATAAAGACAGATGCAGATCGTAGCTTCGGCCAAGAGAGACCCTTTAGTTAGTAGGCATTTATCATACTTAGAGTAATCAGCTACCTGCAGCACCGTGGCAAGCACATGAATCTCCCTGGACAGTCTTTTCTATTATTTTACTAGTTTTTTTTTATATTTTTAATACATTTTATGCTCCCTTTTTACCAATAGCCTCCCCTCTCATAAACTCAATCTTTCCAGGCTAGTAAAATAAAGTCTCTTAGACGTACTGAAAAACGCAGTTGCCCAGAGAGTTGACGTTCTGGTCAGGAGGGCAGCCAATGCAAGAGTTCGTCCAGACATTGCCACTCTTGACACCATCGCTGCCAGATTGGCACTTGTAAGTGCCGGTGCAAACCTTGCCCATGAAGCCTTTCGGGTCATTGAAAGTCGCCTCGGCATTGGGACAGATGAGAATCCCATTCTTCAGGTCCTGGCGAGGAGTGAGGCCCGGGAAAGCGGTGGCAATGCCGAGAAGGGTAATAAAAATGGTTGAAGTGAGGATTTGCATGGTGAGTCTATTCTTAGTATTAGAAGCTGCAGGTGAGAGATATGATTCCAGATATCTTACTTCTGGTGAGAGCGAGTTGAAATAAAAGATTTAATGAGTGATTTAAGTGCAGAGAGGTTTGTGAGACTGTGGAGTGGTTCTGTTCTCTATGTTTGTTCTTAGAAGAAGAGTCGGTGCCATGATCTGTTTATATATCTATTCTTCACCCTCGTCCCAGCAGTTAAATGCCGAATTACCATCCCGAAGAACACTACACATCTCATGCATGCTTTCAGGGATAATGTATCAAACGATCAGCAGATATTCAATCCAGGATGTTGTATCTCTGACTCTCAACCCTAGTGCCCTCAAGAGCTTGACCAACATAATTTCCAAGAGTATCCTAGTTCGAGGTAAAGTCTAAAGACTTGTCTAAGGGACAAATGTAATGAGCGTGACCTAGTCTTCACGATAAACCACAGTACAAATAGCATTAGTTCGATATTCTTTTGATAGCTTTCTTTCAGTTGTACACCTCTACAAGCAGTTGGTCTTACATCTTAATTACCCTTTGCTGATGCCACTATATTCCAGCTCTCTGGCGTCTCATAGAGTAGCCTGCTACAAGTGGACAGGAGAGACGAATACGCCATGTCTATCACACTCAGCCATGGACCCCCGGTTTGACCGGTAGTGATCGCCATTCTTTAGTGGGCTGTTCGTATATGTCCCCATAGATCGTCTTAGTATACCCTCCACCGTGAACAACCTTATTTAACATTAGAGTTCACCACATGAAACGCTGGGATTCAGCAAATCTTGCATGGTTTCCTCCTTCCCTAATTCGTGGAGAATTCGTTGAGCTAGTTAAACTTATTTCTAGAAACATCTCGTATAAGCTGAGGGCTAGTACTCCTAGCAGTAGTGATATTCATAGTTGCGGTGTATTCTATTATTCGGCTTCGATCGGCTCTTTTTAGACCTTCAATAATCGTTTCACGTCACAACAATAATCCCTAGGTCTGAGCTGATCCTTACAAGATTCATTTTGTTCCTTCCATTTTCAGACATAGGTTGCGTCACTTTGTCAATCATGAAACCAAGTCTAATATATACTCTGTTCCTTCAAATAGATATTGCTATGCGACTGCCGAATGCTTTGCCGCTCGACGTTCCCTTCGAGAAGATTGACCAGAAGGTTTTTCATGGATCACAAAGGAGCTTTTACCTGCCTGATTGAGATATGAGTCTCAAGATAAACTCAGTCTTGAAGACGATCATCGTCTGACTTCTAATTGCCGACAGTTGGAATAACAGCACCTCCTGTCTGAACTATCGCCAAGGGTCTATGAATGCCGAAAGACTACGGAAACTGTCCAGAAATGCCGAAGAATGATCGGTCATTCAGCTATACGACGAGATGGTTCAGATGTAGGAACCTGTTGCCGCTCGATGTTCAGGTGGGCTGGGCAAGTCTTGACGAGACACGTAAGTTGACGAGGTTGAACACTTGGCGTGACTGCCCGTTTCATGCGAGTCCGACCAAGATGAGTATAAGAAGGGTCAGTCTACCCATAAACTGACCTTGATATC
The DNA here is from genome assembly GCA_013266175.1 of Fusarium gaditjirri. NCBI lineage: Eukaryota > Fungi > Ascomycota > Sordariomycetes > Hypocreales > Nectriaceae > Fusarium > Fusarium gaditjirri. Next base: position 165,226 of record JABFAI010000007.1, on the reverse strand, counting down.
TCACCATTATCATTATCACTTACATTTTCCTTCAAGAACTTTCACTCAACCCAATCATCAGAATGCTTGTTACCAAGATCATGTTCTGGGCTTTTGCCACCGCAACCGCCACTGCTCTCCTCACAGTCAAGGATGTAGCCACCAAGTTCGGTATCTCAGAAACCGACATTAACGAGATCCTCTCTACGTCTGATGTCTCCTCCATCAACGTCGACAAATGGGCAGACTTCCTTGACGTCAGCCTCAAAGACATCAAGTCATGGCCTCAGTCTGGCAAAGTCGCTGCTCTCGAAGACGTCAAGAAGAACCTCAAGACTTATATGGAATCTGGGGCCAAGGTTGAGAAACGTCAGGACAACCGCCAGAAGTTGCAGCAGGAAATTGACGCCAAGATCGCTCAGTATCGCTCTGAGCATGAGTCTGATCATCGACGCCGTCTAGCTGGCTGCCCCACCGTTCGCTGTGGTGTCTGCGGCGCTGGATTAACTGTGGCTTACGTTGCTGCCCTTACTGCTTGTGGATCTGCTGCTGCTACTGCGGAAGCCATTTCTGCTGGCACTCTTACTCCTGCGGCTCTTGTTTCTCTCGGCGCTTGTGTCTCGGCTGCCCACGCCACATATGTTGGTGGCTGGACTTTCTGTCTCGGCATGAAGGATTAGAGGAGCACTGAAAGAACAGTGGTAACTACAGGCCGAATCAACACGGACTTGAGAGTTGAGTCTCTATATGACTGGAACTTAGCGGGGAAGATTCAAGCCTCGTGCGTTGCTGTTGGGCATGATAGATCCCTGTTGATGGGTGATGGTGAATGAAGTGTCCGGATATTCGTTTTTTTGTTTTTCTCTACAGTCGCTACTCTTTGTATGCTTGAGAATGCATTATCTGCATCATACAGTCTTTACCGTATCATAAATATTGAACCGACCGCCCAGCTAGAACTTCCGCTGTTGAACTTCAACTCATCTATTTGTCAGCTCATAGAAAAGTAAAGTTATAGTCCCTACTCAGCGGCGCCAGTTTTGAAAGCCGGGGAAAATAGTACTAGTTGCAATGCCATTACTTCCTATTAGATGGATGTCTGTATAAACCATAGCTCCTGTACTCATGCAGTCAGAGTAGTAGCACTCTAATCGACGGGACTTCTTTTGGACCCGGGAAGGGAAAACGTCATAGTAACGATCTAACCAGACCATCTGATGTCCAGGTCTAACATAGCATGCTGACATAGCTAGAGAGTAGGGGAGCAGCACTCTGCTTGGCGGGGCTACAATTGGACACCGAAAAGCGTCTCGGAATACCGGCATCTCCAACAAGGATGATCCCCCACAAGTTCGGTTTAGACTGTAATTCCCCGCAAACCTGGAGTCTGGGGGAAACCTTTAAATAAATCCTGCCGAGCCCATTCTATTGCTGCCATATGCATAACGCCAAGCTTGACAAGCCTTTATAGCCTTATTTTGATCAATCAGCTCGATATGGACCTCAAGGCCGAGCACGAGGAGATGGACCATCTCGACGGGAACATTGAGCGTGATGCGCGCCTCACGAGGAGGGTCTTGTTCAAGACAGATACGCGGTAAGTTTATCGATTCGTCATCCGTCATATGGCGCGTCACCAACTCATCATTTTGCCTAGAGTCCTTCCATCTCTGGCCCTATTGTTTCTATGTTCCTTTCTCGACCGGACCAATGTCGGCAACGCGAAAATTATCGGCATGGAGAAAGACTTGGGCCTTACCAACCTGCAATATTCCCAGGGCCTGGCAGTCTTCTACGCCACCTACGTCTTCAGCGAGCTACCCAGTAATCTAGTGCTCAAGAAGATATCGCCAAGAATCTGGCTGCCAACTCTGACAGTGGTCTGGGGAATCATCACCATGTGTCTTGGTTTTGTGCGCAACTTCGCTAGCTTCGCAGCGGTGCGAGCCCTGCTAGGCGTCGCAGAAGGCGGTTTACTGCCTGGAATGGTTCTTTATCTTTCGAGTATATACACACGCGGTGAGCTGGCGTTGCGCATTGGAATATTCTACACGGCGGCATCGCTCTCCGGAGCTTTTGGAGGTGAGTTAGTCGGAGTAGTCAGTCCAATCTGTTTATCTGACTCAAGTGAAAAGGCCTGCTTGCTCGTGGACTCGCTGCAATCGGTCCGCGAGGCGACCTCGAGGGTTGGCGATGGATCCTGATCATTGAGGGGCTAATGGTAAGTCTTGTTTCTCCAAGCGATCAGAAATTTGGCTAAGCATCATGACAGACCGTTGCGGCCGGGTCAGTCGTGTTCTTCACTCTGCCAAATAATCTGACGACAGCACGGTACTTCACCCCAGAGGAGAGAGAATGGGCCGTGAAACGTCTGGAAAAAGATCGCGGTACAACGTAAGTTCTTTTTTCCATCCTGATGACCAGCGGATTTAACGATTCTCGATAGCATGACATCGGAGCTGGACGAGAAATTTAGCTGGGGCGAAGTGCGCCGCGGAGTCTTTAATGTGCAAGTCTGGCTTACATCTACTGCTTACTTTGCTATTCTATCTGGCCTTTACTCATTCGGTCTCTTCGTATGTACCATTGTCTCCATCTGGTTTGCGTCGCTGAACGTAATAGCTTCCAACAATCGTCAACGATCTTCATATTGCGTCAAGCCCCAATCAGGCTCAGCTGTGGAGTGTAATTCCATACGCTGTTGCGACTCCAGTCACCGGTAAGAGAGACACATCTAATCTGCCATAGTTCTCTGCTGACATGCAAACCACTCTAGTTCTCGTCGCGTTCGTGTCTGATCGATCCAAAGTTCGTGGTCTTATCATACTCGTCGTTTTGCCTATCGCTATAATCGGCTACGCCGTGATCGCGAACGTGCAGGCAGCCAACACTAGGTTCGCAATGACGTGCTTGATGGCCCTGGGAATGTACGCTTCTGTCCCATGCATCTTGGTTTGGAACTCCAACAATTCGGCCGGTCACTACAAGAGAGCTACTACTTCTGCCTTGCAGCTGGCTGTCGCAAACTGCGGTGGCTTTGTTGCCAGTAAGTCTGCCCTGGCTTATGCCTGCTACAGGTATATCGTGATTTATTGACTCTAAACTCTGCCATAGGCTTCGTTTATCCCCAGAAAGATGGTCCATTATATCACAAAGGACACAGAGTAATCTTAGGGCTGCTATGCTATGCGTGGGTAGCGTAAGTATATCCTATACTTGGCTGGTGCACATGGACAGGCTTTTCGAGACATGTCTAACACAGTGATTTTTTTAGTGTTTTGCTGAATGTGATTTGGTGCGCGAAGACCAATCGGGATAAGAAGAATGGGAAGCACAACCAATATACTGGGTACGGAGATGATCGAGACCCAGAGTTCAAACTGGTTATGTAGATAGACGTATGTATCAATGATGAGATACTTTCGAGAGGCATCAACCCAGGAGTCTAGCATGACTCTACAGGCATATTTGATTAGTCCCGAGATGCCTATGATGAGTGTAGGTTTGTTGCACGGTCATCCCTGCATGGTATGGGAAAACTGGTTTGACATTCCTCTGATTCGGCGCAGAACAGGTGATTTTACACCAACCAAAAAGCAGCTCTAACAAATTCTGTCGCTGCAATGGCATAGTCCAAAAGGATCTTCTATTGGCACCGCATACTTATACTTTAGACTTATAACAATGAATCACCTGGGGCTGACAATAGGCACTCAAACCTCGCCGACCCCACTCTCCTTGTGACCAGCCAGATGGGCTTGAGGCAAAGGTTTCTCAAAGCTATTAATCCAGATTGTACCGGCCTCAATTCGATCTGCCAACTGTTGGGCATGGTCAACATCCTTTGACCAAACGGCTCCCCCGAGACCAGATAGCGTGTTGTTGGCTCGCTTAATAACTTCGTCTTCAGTCTTCCACTTCATCAGTGGAACAATGGGGCCTATGTAGACAGTCAATCGTAGCTCGACTTGGGCCATCTTTCAAGGAGACTTACCAAAGGCTTCATGTGTAACGACGAGGGCGTCGTCAGGAGGATTGTCGATAATCGCAGGCTTGATGACGAAGCTGTCTCCATTGTCGTCAGGGTTTGAACCAAGCGCGAAGCAGTGCCCGTTATCTATAGAATCTTGGAAGAAGCCCTTAACAATGCTGTACTGCATCTCGTTCTGAATTGGACCCAACATGATACCGGGCTCAAGGCTTGATGTCGGCGCCACCTTCCAGTCCTTGACCGTGTTGACCATTGTCTCCAAAAACTCGTCGTAGATATCTTCATGGACAAAAACGCGTTTGCTAGCAACACAAAGTTGACCCGAGTTCATGAAAGATCCAAGCGCCACTTGAGGTGCCACGATTTTGGGATCGACATCTGGGCAGACAATACTGGCGCTATTGCCTCCAAGTTCTAATGTGACGGGCTTTAAAAGATTTCCAGCGACCTGAGCGATCTTCTTTCCTGTCGCAGTTGAGCCGGTAAATGTGATCTTATCGACTCCGGGATGCTGACATAATGCAGGTCCCAGCTTGTCGTCGCCATTGAGGGCTTGGAGAACACCGGCTGGGAATACTCCTTGGAGTAGCTCGACGACCTTCAGGATGGAGTAAGGCGTGAAAGGCGAAGGCTTCACAATTATTGTGTTTCCAGTTATGAGGGCTGCGGCGACCTTGGCGACGGAGAGGACCAGGGGATAATTCCAGGGACAGATAGCTGCAATGACGCCGAGTGGCTTCTCTCGAATCGTTAATCGTAGTTCGTCGTCATCTTGAATTACTTGCTCTTGAAGTGGCTCCTGATTCGCTGTACTTTATTAGGTCGACTCTCCTCTTAGCTAAGACCTGACTTACCATTGAACTGTAAGAAGTTGATGGAATGCTCAACTTCGAGAGTGGCAAATTGAATCTGTGACTGTCAGATCCGCCGAAATAGTTTCAGGAAAGGTCCCACTTACAGGCTTTCCCCCTTCTTTGGTGATCAACTGTGCAAGTGCGGGCTTATGATAGATCAAGACATCCCGGGCATCAAGCAGGGCATTCTGTCGCTCCGACCACGAAGTCTTAGACCATTGTGTGAAGGCAGTTTTGGCTGCAGAAATCGCGTTCTCGATGTCCTCAGATGATGCAACTGGAACATCCCAGAGCCTTTGTCTTGTTGATGGATCTGTTCCCTGCGTCGCCTTTCCAGTGACGGAAGTCCCGTTCACAGTATTGACAAATGTAGTGAAATCTTCCATTTTCACTCCTGAATGCTGGTTGTCACAATGAGGTATGTTGAGTGTGCGGTGGTACCATGACTTGGATACACCGAAGCCTGATCTAAATATCAAGAGACCAGCATTCATTCCAAAACTTGATCCAAGTACCGGATGCAAGTTCGGCATTTGGAGCGGGACTTCAAAATGCGGAGATCATCCTCGAAGAAGTCAAGCCGGAGGGGAAGATCTCTTCCCCAAGTTCCCCAACCGAGGCTACTAAGAGGATCCCACATGAAATAAGATTGTTGTAGCTAGTCTGGGAGATAAGGAACTGCGATCAATTCTTAATGGCATGACAGCTGGAATATATTGCGTACATGAACTCTACTGTTGAGCAATCTTAATTACTGGCGTGCGCCTTTCTGCCGAACAAGAACTACGCTCGCCGTGAGATAAGGATACAATTCTTGGAGGAGTACACACCCACACGAGCTTCCTCATTGAAGGAGCCTCTATCCTGAAGCTGGTAGTGTGTTATGCTAGCAGTTGATGATTTATAAGCACTCCGGGTGGGATAATTTAAAGTTGATAGTCAATCGGCGGGGATGCGGGGATGATATTTTGCGGGGGGTACCCGTTGTTCGAGCCCGGGGGCTAACTAAGCAAGCTTTATACATACCAGAAAGTAGCTTTGGCACGCTATCTCAACATGAAACTTAAGTGATCAGTTACTCAAGATCTATATAGCCTCAGTTCTTTATCGTTGTATACTACACCCTTTCATGAAAAAGTCTCTAAACGATTCTAGTTGCACTTCGAGAAACTATTCCCTTGCTGCATTTTCCCGAGATGCAAGTCAGCATTCCCCCAGAGATTACTTGGCAAGGCTGCCTACAGCCTTATTTTACCGTTGTCTCTAAGCGCTGAAAGATAAGCCATAAATATGGAAAGGCTGCAGATTGAGTGCGTAAGCTTGAGATTGTCCCCTAGAATCGTCCTTTAGGCGTCCCAAATCATAACCCTATGGGTCTGTTGATCATTGAGTCTTGTTGCCGTTAGTCCTACATACGAAGACCATTGCGAGAGTCTTTCTATCAGTCTGCAAACAACCAAAGCCAACGGGAAATTCATCTCCATGTCACAGCAAGGCGAGAACAGGTCATTTATGGATGATCTGGATTCTTTCATCGACATGGCTTGGGAGGTCGTCGAGGTAGCATCAGCAGATAACCCCTACCGTATCATCTGGCTTTACGAGTGAGGGAATAGACTAAATCGTCGCTTCACCGTGACTGGGGTACTCGCTGATCTCGAGGGTGCAATAATGGTGGGGCAAGGAGCAATAGACACGGCTCCAAATGATGACATTCATCGAGGCGCTCTTCTGGACAGCCTTGATGTTCACCTGGCAATGCGATATGCCCAAACTGGATCACTACCCGATCTCGACCGAGCTATTCAAGTCACACGGCAAGCGGTTGATGTGGTGGCAGACTCAGATACTGATAGAGCCTTCCGGCTGACGCACTTGGCAAATCACCTTGGAGAGCGTTACGAGCGAACAGGGTCTTCAATAGATCTTAAAGAGGCAATAGAAGTGGTCCAGTCAGCCGTAGACCTGACTCCACTCGATAGCTTTAAGAGACCAGGGCGACTTAACACTCTTACAAACCAGCTACACGAACGATATGGAAGAACTGGGATTCCTGAAGTCTGTCGTGGCATCACCGAATCTGCAGCAGAGGGCTCTCTCGATCAAGCTCTAAGTCCAAACTTGCCGGCCATCTTGGAGATCGCTACCTCAGGATAGGCGACACGAATGACCTTAATAAAGCAACTCAACTGTCACAAGAGGCATTAGCCACCCTACCGCTAGGCCATGCAGATATTCCTAGCCTTTCGAGTAACCTCTCCATCTGGCTCGCTAAACGGTAAATACGCAATCGAGAACCAGCCGATGTTGAGGAAGCTATCAAGATGGGACACCAATGTATTGCCATCGCTCAAACAGGAAACCCCAGTCTAGCTCATTACATGAGCAACCTTGCAGACTATTACTGGAATCGCCATAAGTTGACTAATTGCATGGATGACTTCGACGCTGCCGTGAATCTCTATCAGTCTGCCATGGACCACTCCAACTCCAGCATCCAACCCAGAATCGCAGTTGGGAAATTTCTCTTTGAGATAGTTGCACACGCCTCTCAATAGCAGCATGCTCTCGATGCTTCTCAAACAACCTTCGGCTTACTGCTACAACTAACACCCAGGTTACTTGGCTTCGTCGATAAGCAGCGTATGCTCAGTAGAATAGTAGATCTTGCTTGCGATACTGCAGCCATGGCCATTCACGCCGGCAAGGAGCCTTTCTTTGCACTAAGCGTATTGGAGAAAAGTCTCGCGGTTCTCGCCTCAGCACTTGAAAAGATTCGTGTGGATGTTTTCGATCTAGGACAGAGTCATGCTGATCTTGCAGGACGATTCCTGGAACTCAGCCAGATGCTCGATGCACCTATTCAAGGTGGGGATTTGGCCTCGACTCAGGTTATCGCAAACCGCCGAGACGAGGCAAGTGTCCAATTAGACGGTCTCATTCTCGAGATTAGGAAACATCCGGGATTCAGTGACTGGCTGGAACCGTCAAGCGCAGATGGTATTCGAGCTGCGGCCATTTTTGGACCTATCGTGGTTGTCAACCTCAGCAAGTTTCGTTGTGACGCTATTCTTGTCGAAAAGCACCAGATTAGACCATCATCCCTCCCCAATTTGACTAACGACAAGATGAACGAGAAGGAGAGCCAGATTTCGTTAGCTAGTCCTTACATGCTGGAATGGCTTTGGAATGTAACCGCCAATCCAATTCTCCAAGCCCTTGGTATTGAAGGCCAATCCAATTCTCCAAGCCCTTGGTATTGAAGGCCATCCGCCAGACGATGACTGGCCTCACATCTGGTGGATTCCAACTGGCAGAATGAGCAGACTGCCGTTTCACGACTTTGGACATCATTATCTAGGGTCAACCGAGACAGTACTGGATAGAGTCCTCTCATCGTACAGTTCATCCATCCAAGCCCTTATCAACGGCCGAAAGCTTCGCTCAGATTCAGCCCAACACACGGCTGTTTTAGTAGCGATGGAGGATACTACTGCTCAGATCAATCTTCCCTTCGTCAACGAAAAAGTCTCAGTACATTAGAGTAGGGCCTGAACCGGACGGCCAGCGGTGAAAGAGCAGATATATGGTCAAGAGACATTCTTTCTTGTGATGAGGATGACGCAAATATGAATAAACTTGTGTGGGTCCCCTTTGTTCATTTCGAAGGATAGGTCATAAGCCACGGAGAGGCGCGGTGGAGGTTTGAGGGCTTCTTACATATTCTGTTGATTACCGTGATATTGTCGCCATATGAAGCTGGGTTTCACTTTATCTTCTCGCTCGAGTTACGACGACTACAATTTGGGTTCCCCAGAGCTTTCCAGCTAAGGAAATATCGAAATGAACGATGCGCCCGGCACGTGGAATGTCTCACCAGGCTTTATACATTTGAGTTGCTCAATGCTTTTGTTCATTAGCTCCTCACATTTCCCCCCATTGCGACACTGCCCCACATACCGTCCTGCATCTGCAACTAAGACGCTGGTTGCGCCGCTGTTGTGCTTTCACTACGGGTATGAGGCTCAAGAGGAAATGTTTGTAGCTCAGGCGTCACGCCACCGTAGACTCGCTCCCATCTCGAGGCGAGTGCAGCAGGTGTCTCCCATGCATACTCAGGATCACGAAGCCATAGTCGGAGCAGATGTCTCCTGCACGTGGTGTTTCCATTAGTATCTGATCTCTAACTCGCAACTTAGAAGACAAGGGAATGTCACTCACTGCTTATCCTTGGTATCGGTGAAACCGTCACGGGCGTGGAAAATGGCAACATTGTTTACGTACTGCATGTCACCCTTCTCAAAATTAGTAGACACACTGAAACGCTCACCCAGAAAGTGCAGGGTATCGAGAGCTTCCGCCTGGGCCTCGGTGATAGGCGGTAGATGTTTACCACGGGGTATCTCTCCGAAGCCAACATAGTAGCGGCGTCCATACTGGAGAAGGATTCTATCAGGGGTCTGTCCATCGGCGCTGGCAGGCAGATGATGAATTAGCGGGCGGCTCATGAACTTGTCTGTATTGTTGACAGTCTTTGTGAAGCTGTACGTCCGAAGGTAATTAGTAACGGGGTCCTTCCTCGTGGATCAGCGCATCGGGACATTAGACTCACAGCTCTGCATCCCAGCGTCCACTGAGAGTGTGAATGAGATCTGGCCGCGTGGCAGCAATGTGGTTATACACACGCCATGTGCTAGCCAAGCGACTAGCACCTCCCTCAGCGGCCGTGGATAGCGCAAAAAGAGAAACGATATCTCCAGAGTCGGTATGGAAGACCTGTTTGTCAGCCGTGTAGGCAGGCGTTCCAATTTTGATCTTGGTCTTGTCCCTAGACTCGCCGAGACCGGAGCGAACGTCCTTTATATGTCCAATAACGACATCAGCGCGCTCGCCCTGGAAGTAAGCATCCTGGCGGCCCCGTATGGAGCCTATGTGGGACGAGACTCCTGCGTATATGATGATGTTCTCTTCACGGGTGTAGCGATCAACGTCTAAGCCTCTAATGACAAAGAACCCATGGCCGAAGTGTAGTTCGCGAGATAGACGGCGCAGCTCGTCATGTAGCGTGGGTAGAGGGAAGGTCTCTTGCGTGATGTAGCCCTTGGAAATCTTAAGGGCTGTTTATCGACATCATGTCAGTCATAGTATACCAAGTCAGATTGTAGAGGACACCGACATTTAAAGTGTGCAAGGGCCTTGCCAATCTCTTCTAGGTGAACATCCGAAAGAACATACGTCCAGTCATACTCCTGGGCAAGCGTCTCTCCATCCCAAACGAGGTCTCCCTTGAGCTCCTTTGGGAAACCTTCGGGGAGGGATTTAGTGAGATCCTCTGTCTGGGTCCGGCGGGCTACACGCGCTTGGTATTTTTCCCAATCTGGGTGGTAGGAGATATCCGGTTGACCAGGTGGGGGTAAGGCAGCAGGCGTAATACCAAAGGTTGGGGCAGACGGAGGGGGGAGAGCAGAGATAGTAGCTGTAGCGGCCATGGTAGCTTGAATGATAACGCCTGAACAATGTTTGATTGAAGGATGAATAAAATGGTCTACTATCTGGGTTACAGAACGCATACTAAGTGATAGTACTCTTAGTTTTATAAGAACTGGGTGTATTCCCGGTGCCAGATCGGCGAAACGCCGAACAAAACGAGGGGGTTGTGATCACGCCATTCAGTAGACAATGGTGTTGCATCACCGACAAATTTCCGAAAAAGGAAACTAATATAAGATGTAATTGTATCCTCGCTTACATAGCTTACATAAAGAGAGATAGCAAAGGCTACAATGATTGACGTTTACTAAAAGACGAAGTCGGTCCGGGAGATTTACCCCTCAAACTGCATCACGACTATGCCAGGTTGTAAGCACGCCATATATTAGATCACCACTTATTGGACAAACTCTTCCCGCGGGAGATATTACCAAATCGTCAATAGACGAATCCTACAACGTTTCTCCTATATGCCCGCGTGAGTGAACCTAAGTTCCATTACCTAACACCTGTCCGATCAATTATTATATCACTGATGGCGCAACTATCTGACCTCAGCACGTATGCGTCTGTCCCTTGAACTTCACGCCAACTTATGAATGGCGTAACTTTAAACTTAACCTTAACGGGGATAAAACGGCTAATTTAGACACTCTTTTAGTCAAAAGTCTTCACATCCGACCCTAGCCATCATGTTATGCAATGATCATGCTGGAGCCACAACAGACAAGCTCTTGGCGACCAGGGAGAATCTGAACGATAAAATGTTCACGTCCCGCGTTCAGCCCAATCGTCTTTCTCATATTACACGCATTTACAATTTAACAGCCCAGCATGGGACTGCATTTCAGTTCGAAGTCGCAGACTACTAGCCAGGCTGTTCCAGAGCACTCACAGTCGGACTCTGAGGCTTCTATCATTCGTGACGGCGATCTCGCCTACGTGCGCCAAACAGCAGGAAATGGCGCTTCAGGATATCAGGAGGCTGTCGGCGCTCCCGTCGAAACACGGTCGCCGTTAGGATACCACGTCAACTGGCTGACCATAATCTTCCTGAACCTCAATCACATGGTCGGCACCGGCATCTTCTCCACGCCAGCTACTATCCTACGCCTCACAGGCTCAGTGGGTCTGGCTCTTGTCTACTGGGTCATTGGATTCCTCTTGGCTGTCGCCGGACTCGCTGTCCACATGGAGTTCACCAGTTACTTTCCTAACCGCAGCGGGTCCGAGGTTGTATGGCTTGAGCAAGGCTACCCCCGGCCCAAGCACCTTTTCCCCGTTGCCTTCGCTGTTCAATCTGTTCTGCTGTCATTCAGTAGCAGCAATGCGATTGTCCTGTCCAACTACCTCTGGCGTATTGTTGGTCGTGATCCGGGTCCCTGGGAACTCAAGGGCGTTGCCATTGCAGCTTACACGCTAGCTGTCATTACTGTCATCGCCCATAATAGGTACTCACTCTGGGCGATCAACGTCATTGGAGCTTTGAAGCTGCTTTTGCTACTCTTCATCTCCATCTCGGGACTTGTCATCCTTGGAGGCCATTTCGGCAGAATTGAGAACCCGGGCATCAACTTTCACCATGGCTTTCAAGGCACTACATCGAGCGGTTACAGTCTGTCTCAGGCCATGGTCAACATCACATTTGCCTTCTCAGGTTGGCAGAACGCTTTCAGCATGGCCAATGAGATCAAGAATCCTATCCCCGCCCTGAAAAAGAATGCCACCGCTTCCCTTCTTATTGTCTTCTCTCTATACTTCCTCTGCAACATCGCCTACTTTGCCGCAGTCCCCAAAGATATCTTTCTGGAGTCAAAGGAGCTAGCCGCTGCCGTTTTCTTTCGTACAGCCTTTGGGTCATCCGCCGAATCTGCCCTGAACTTTTGTGTCCTCTTGAGCTCTTTCGGTAATCTTCTTGCTGTTCTTATCAGTCAGTCCCGTCAAATTCGCGAGATTGCGCGTCAAGGCGTCCTTCCGTGGACAGAATTCTGGGTCTCGACCAAACCTTTCGGGACTCCCATCGGCCCATATCTACTCAAATGGGGCTTCACCTTTCTTATGATTGTCGCTCCCCCAGCAGGAGACGCCTTTCAGTTCGTTGTCTCTCTCAAGACGTACCCAGACGCCATCTTCCATGCTGCTATGGGCGTTGGTCTTCTACTGATCCGTCGCCGCCGTTCTCGATCGGGTACTCCCAGATCCGACTTCCGGGCATGGTGGGCTCTTGTTATACTGTACCTCGTGGCGCAGGTCTTTCTGCTTGTTATGCCCTGGATTCCACCAGAGGGCGGTATTTATTCTGGAACGGTTAGCTTGTAAGTACTGCCTTCAGATCCAATTGGATAAAATACTGACAACACATCGCAGCCTATGGTGTACCTACATGATTGTCGGCATCGGAATCATGGCCATCTGTGGTATTTACTACTACCTTTGGATGAAGGTCCTACCCCACTGGGGTAACTACAGCATTCGATCCAAAGTAATCTCTGTCGATGACAATGGCGCGAATACGCATCGCCTTTTACGGGTGCCTAATTCTGAGGTGGCTCAGTGGGATGCTACCCACGACGATCTTGGCCGGGATTTACCACCGGAGCAGGTGATTAGTAGCAACAACAGTAGCTCTGAGAAGTAGGCAAAATAATGATTTGATTGCTAGGGCCACTGTTTCCTGATATCCCATTCTCTGTAAGAAGTCTTCACAAGTAAAACTGTTCCCGTGAAGCAGAGTTCTACAACAACTATAAGAAACGGCGTAGGAATACTATGTCCTTCCTCGTATTCACTTTGCTAAATAAAGATTTCGATATGCATATATATTCCCTGTGAGATCTAGTAATCCATATCATGCCCTATCGGGACATAAAAAGCGCCATTATACATGGCTCCTTTATATCGACAAAAGTTTGAGGCCTGGCCTGCATGACCCGATACTCATCCCTCTTTATGATCCTACTGTTTGGTCGCATGAAGATATGTAGCAACTTCTGGAGAGAGGATCCCATCTGCGACCAGTTGGTCTGCAGATTCCACCACCCATGTCTGGCAGTTTCTCTGCACTACTCTATTCTGAGGAGCGTCCTAGTACAGATCTTAGCTACCAGGTGACTAAAGGCAGACTACTGCGCATGGAACTTGACTTACATTGTGACTGGTCGCATTGAGTGATTTTTCAGGTACCTTGATCTTGCATAGACTTCCCTCGAAGCCACAGACAGGCCGATCGTCGTTCTTGTAGTTTCCATTGTGAAGCATGGCCCTTTCATCCAGAAATCTCCCGTCAATCCACTGTAGTGGTGTCCTTGATGTAGGTACGGTGGAAGTGGACGCGAAATCATAGCTCCGTTTGATCTGCAGCTGAAATCCGTTTCTAACATCTCCAGTAGCGTGAATCATCACGCCGGCGGATGGGTTGTAGCTTGATCGTACAAAGTATGCCCAGCGATCCCCAAAAGGGGCACCGCTGTAAATAACCAGCTCAAGTAGAAGGGCCCTGGGAGGACCCCGGGCGGTAACAACCGGCGGAGATGGACGTGCCTGACGGACAGTAGTGCCAAATGAAGGCGGAGGTGGAGGAGGAAAAGGCATGTCTAAACACCATTCGCGTAGATTTTAGGAAGCAATAAAAAATGACTAGGTAATAAAGGGATGATTCAACATGTAGTGTAGAATAATATGTTGCGAATGATAACTTGCTATTACTTTTGTCGCAGTAACTAATATGTGTTATATACTTGTAATTTCTGCGCAGCTAGAAAACATGGATCAAGTCGGTTTCTAATTATACTACGCGCTTTGGAAGAACCAACACTATGGCAATTGAGATCCGGCTATTCCTTGGTTTGGATGTTACTTGGGTTGTTGGTTCTGTCCTTTGGAAACATGATACAGGCGGATCAATTTGCTAGGGTTACGTTGAGACTGAAACTGTGATACATGTAATCTAGAATAAGGCTTTCAATTGAAGCCCTTTTTAACTCAAAGTTTCTTATCAGATGGAGCTATGTTTACGTGAAAGCATTTCAACTCTATTATTACTGTTTCCTTCATTGCTAGAGTCCAGAACTGCCCGTCACCTCGAAAGTATTTTAGTATTAACATCAAAGTCACTATTACTACCACCACTTTCCAGTCAGTCCTGTTCTTCTTGGTGAACTAACAGACTGTAATCAACTGGAGACGAGCCATTCCCTGCCAATGCCACGTTATGTTGGTTCTCTAAGTTCGTTTAAATGGAGAATGATGACTAAAGCCCATGTGAGCCCATCACTTTCTATATACAGCCAACCAGAGATGAGAGCTAAGCGCGCGTCATCATGATCTCCCATATTCACCTTCTTTGTTCATCACGGTCAAGGATACTGAAGTTCCCATCACATGTAACCACCGTAAACCGAAACATCGGTTCTTTGCTAGAACGAACGCATGGTGATAAGCGACAGCCTGCCTTCTCCGGCCGAAATCAGGGCCCTAAATGAGGCGACTGGGCACTATCGGGCCAAATCCCTCAACCGCCCGCCACCTGTCATCATACCATCTCTGGGACTAGCGGTTAAGTATGGGACCGACGTGACAGCCGCCGAGGCCGAGACCCAGGTAATGTTGCATGAGCGGTTACGAGATCAAGTCCCCATACCAGAGGTCTTTGGGTGGACTGAGGATGAAGGTCAAAGGTTCATTTACATGTCTCTTATCGAGGGAGACACTCTGCAAATACGGTTCGGAACAATGGAAGAGGGTGAACGGCAAGCTGTGTGCAACGAGCTGAAAGACATGGCGAATGCGTGGAGAGCCTTGTCCCAGGATGAAACAGACATTTATATCGGTAAGTAGCCAAATTGCTGTCTTGATATCCAATCTAATCTAGAAAATTACAGGAAGCGTAGGGAAGGAACCACTGAATGACATCTTTGTTACTGGTCAACCTGGGCGTTCCGGCCCATTCTTTGGTACAAATGCAGTGCGGCAGTTTCACGACGCTTGCGGTATTGACATCGATGAAGAGATTCCCATATCCTTCACGCACAATGACTTTTGCTCGCCTAATATCATCCTATCACATGGCCCCAATCCAAAGGTTGTCGGTATTATCGACTGGGGTCAGTCGGGCTGGTTTCCGTCATACTGGGAGTATTGCAAGGCACGACGTGTAGGCGTTGTTGATCAAGAGTTTACATCTGAACATTGTGAGGAATGGCAGACTCAATATCTGCCTCAAATCATTGATCCGGTGGATGACGAAACGTTTTACCATCCGTGGCTGTACTTTATGTTGAGTAACATCTAAGCATGGTAATCTATAGAAACCTGTGGGCTATTATACATGGGATAAGCAGCTGAAGGTAAGAAATATCAAAATTGACAAATTTCCGCAACAGTGAGCCTGTGTAGGATTATCAACACTGTTGCGGCTTAACAGTTGAATGAGCAGTTGCGAACCCACGACAATGTTGTTCAGCTGCATAGCCAACAACACAATCATGACGATAAGGTAAAATCATATGAATGTGCATTAAATCTTTTTCATCTAGCTTTAAATGTGCACTGTTAGCATCTTCTAATAAAGCTTATTGAAGGAACTTGTTTAAGGTGCTTAACAGTAATGTGATACCATTCACTACCATTCAGGCCCACTTGGCACGGGCAACGAATTTCTTCCAGCGACCAAGCCAAAGGGCCAATAGGATAAGCGCCATACGCCACTATATTTTTAGAACTGTATTTCTCCGTGACGCCTCTTGGTCACCCTTCACATACCGCACCATTTGAGATTCACGTCAGGATCAACACTTTTCTCTGCAAAGCTGTGTTTGCACGACTAGGAACCAGAATTCGAAATGCCTTTACCACCTCCACCTCCTCCACCGCCTTTCAGGGCCTCGGCGACTGACGCTCTCCCCACTCATCCAGCGCCAGTCGTTTCTCAGAAGGGACCCAAAGGGGGCCTGTTGCTTGCGTTGATCAAGCACAATGGAGCCCCATTTAACGACCACTGGGCCTACTTCGTTCAGTCAAGGTCAAATTCTTGTGTCGGTATCGTCTATGAAGCTGTTGGTGATGTACGCAGCGGATTCCAACTTCAAGTCCGGAAGAATCATGACCTGACTTCTGATCCACCTTCATCTCAAATCCCGCTTCAATGGATTGAAGCGAAGTTTGTCTGCGAAGAGTCGATGCTTCATGGCCAAGAGTCGATGCCGTTGTGCCTCTTTGAGGAAAGTCTACGCAAGGTCAAAGTCCCCGAGAAGACATTAAATAACACGCGCGAAAGTGTTCGTATTGAACCACTGTTTGAAGCCATCAGAAGGCCCGGAATGAGAAGTGACACTAAAATATTTTCTGTTAATAGGAAGCCCCCAAAAAAAGAATCGTACAAAGGAACTGTCAGACATGGATCGTTGAGTCGGCGGATCAACTGGTCGCGGATGGCATTCTCTCACCAGATGTCGCTACATATCTTCATGCAACGAAGCAAGTCTGAACAGCTGTCAAGGTGCTGCATTTGAGTAGCTCAAGCTTGCCAGGTTTGTCATCGACAAGCCAAACTTGGCGCCGTGGATAAGATTTGATACCGACCAGAGAGGACGCATAATTGGGGAGAGACCAATGAGAGCAATCTGAAAAGCGTGCCCATTACTTTGACTGGTGATGGCTTCGCTTCTGAAGACCCTGAAGAGACCTTGCCACCTGGTACCAAAGTGCCCGCACTTCGCCTTGATGATACCGAAAGCGGCAGATCGATCTGGGTCCACGAGACGTGGAGCATCATTAACTATCTGGAAGAAGTGTTCGACGGCAACAAGTACCGTAAAATGTGGGCTACAAATCCCATCGAGAGAGCCCTCACCCAAGACGCCCTCAGCTACATCACCCTCGCCACAGACGCCGGGCGAATCTGGCTCGTCAACTGCGCTCCATATATGGCTGCTTTTTGGAACATCCCCGATTCCGAGCTCAGCCTCCCTGCAGGGCGTCGCGCCCGACGTGAATTCGAAGGGCACTTCAAAACGCTGCAAAATGCGGCTGCTGACAATCTCACCAAAGTGGGCTGGCTTACGCCCGCAGCTGATGGGGGTCCGGGCATGGCTGACGTGATGCTCGCTGCGACAGTGAGACATACAGAGTTGAGCTGGAGTGAATTTATTCTGGAGGATGAGGAGCTTGGTAGGTTGAGGGAGTGGTATGAGAGGTTTAAAACGGTGCGGTTCTGGTATCCCTTGGAGGAGACAGGGCGGTTCCCTGAGATCGCGAAACGTGGTGAGGGCTCTGTTCGGAAGTAGTTGATGGAATTGGATGGGGATTTGCTAGTGGCTTGACCTGACTCAATGCAACTCCGTACGTGAGCTTATCTTATGGTGTATGTAACTGAGCATGCTTTCCCAGGCGGAATATTGTTACAGTTAGACGCCTTCATATCTGAGGGTCTCAGCACAAACTACCTAAGCTTATCGCGATAGAGCACTTTTCCATGACATGCGCTATCTTTTACTGACCCTCGGGCCCCGAACGAATGACATTAGGATGCTGGGTTATAGGGCCCACTGGGCGTAACGAATGTCAAAGCGTTTTCGGTAGTTGAAGGGGGAATTCACCCCAATGCAACGGGCCATCCGTAGCTTCCGGCTTCTGAAGAAACGCGCTAGCTTGTCAGCTGAAGCTGCTGTGATTACTTCAAGACCTGTCCGCCCTTGGGACCCCTCCCGAAGCTTGGATAACTTCGCAGCTCCCATCATTCACGCCTCAACCGACAGCACACCAACAGCCTCAATCACTATGGCCAGAACGACGCTAACTCGCATTCCCCTCGCATACCGCATCCTCTTCCTTTGGTTCGAGCCATTTGCCGCATTCGCTGGCTCCTTCATAATCTGGTTCTCCCCCGAAATGTTCCTCAACACAATGACCCCGACCGCCAAATTTGCCCCCGACAATCGCGTTATTTACAATCAGGTCGCAGCGACCTACACGCTCTTTGCCTACAACGAAGCAATTCTTCTACGCTCTACAAATGATCTTCGGGTTTGGAGGACTGTCCTGATTGGGATTTTGATCTGCGATGCGCTGCATCTGTACGCGAGCTGGCTTGCAATTCCGGACGTGTTTTGGAACCCGGCGGCGTGGAGATGGGAGGATTGGGTCAATCTGGGGAGTTTGTGGGGACAAGGCACTGTGAGGATCGCGTTTTTGATGGGGGTTGGTTTGCAGGGGAATACTCGTGTCAAGGCCGATTGATATTGAGAGACAGAAGTGATGATGCTCAACGGGATGGACTGAGAGAGAGTGAGGCACAGTCGTCGGCATGACAATCTTGGCAATCTGGCCAGGATCTTGGCGATGGAACACCCTTGTCGCAGCGGCAAAGTCGGCATATGATGGGCTTGCTCAAAACCTCAGAGTTCAGCGCACCATTATCGCTTCAAGCCGATGCGTTCCTCGCATTTTAATGCCCCACTAGCGGTTACTATGTTTAAAGATTTAACGTCAACTTGTTTCGAGTTACTGGAGGATAACAATCACGTCGTCTCTGCTCGTCAATGCTTCGCTTTAGGATAACTAGCTTCAACGCACATGCAAGCATCCCATGCATGTCGGAGGAAAAGTACTGTGTGTGACGTCCCCTATCCTAAGGTGTTGTGCCTATTGGCGAAACCTAAAGAGGGTCTTGACTCAAGTCAGGGTCATCTACAGAGCTTATCATAGTAATATCAACGGCACGTTCCAATATGGATTAAATAACTTTAGTTAGTCGGCAAGGCCGCCGTTTTTCATGTTGCAAACCAGAAGGGATACCCTATCGCTGCTGTTTCTGCTGATGTGCTTTCAGCTAAGGCTAGCGCATCTGTAGGTGGCATAACTGGCGGCGGTGACGGCTTTCCCGTGTATGCAGGTGTCGATGCCAAGGTGAATCTGGTCGACTTGAAAGCGAGCGCGTTTGACCTGAATGTTGGTCTAGGTGTACAGACAGACATTGGATTGAGTGACTATTCTGTTGGAGCGCATGTTGCTGGGCGTGGCTTCACTATTGGCAAAAAGATATCTATCTCCGCTTTGGGATCTTCCTTCGGTATCGACCTGGGCAGACTGTTCGGCTAGCAACTGTTGTTCAGGTTGAACAACAGAGATCATGCTTCTTGTTCTAGGTCCAATCTTCGCAAACAATCAATTAATGTGGCCTATCCTGCCCAAGAATTATTACCAAAATCGTATTATATAGCCCGGATTTGAATGATCACTACATCGCGCTTTCTTCCTATAGTTCCCCCTTTAAAAGCTTGTAGCATTCCATGTACCATCCTAATTGAACCAAGAATCTAAAAGGCGGAAGGTGTCATATCGCCGTCTTCCACCCCTGAGGTCTAAAAAAAAATCGCTTGAATTGATATACTATATGTCGCTTTTGCTCTTCGTCACTGGAGTCACGGAAGCTGGGATGGAGTATGCTCCTAGAATGGCCATTGTGAAACTGAAGTGCATTTCCTAACCCTTGCAGCACATTACCTAGTCCTTTAATCATTTTAGAGCAACGGCTGTCTTCCAAAAACTTGAGCAAGTCAGGAAAAATATGCCGAGGCGGGACGCATCTTCACGTTCTGAAGAAATTAGTTTCTATTTGTGGAAGCAATATCTTGTGCAGACTCAAACTCGAGGTCCAGGAGATGTTTTATATGTTGGGGCTCTGTGACCAGATACTGTAATCCACATGGCGTCAAGATTCTGCTAAGTACTGCCAACAGTAACTCACGGCTAATTGGTAACATGCCTCTTCCCTGCAGTTCTTTGTTTCGTCGACCTAACTAAGTGCTGGCCTCACCCAATCCTCATTCCTTGCTACTGTCAGTTGCTCCTTTGGTAGATTCTTTCCCGTCTCCAGTTTCAGAGGATTTGTCGGCGTCATCTGATTTGTCAATAATTGAATTGCATTGATTCGCATATCCCAGTACGGGTTCGGCATCAACCTCTGAAGCAGAGTCTTCTTTTGACTGGAAGGGTTTATTACTGGGACTTGAAGTATTGCCCGTCTGATAATCTGTTAGCTTAAGTTTCTTCTTATAGCCTTCAATTCTCATCCAAGCTGATTCGAGGCTTCTGTCATAACCCTCCGCAAATGATTAATATAGGTTGATTCTTTGCTCATAACTTACACTTTCTCCAAATTTAAGTGCCGCTCCTTCATAGTTCTTTGACCTTAGAGACAATTGGAAAGGCTCTCTCTGTTGTGGACTGCTTTTCTAGTAATGTGTTAGCTTCAGCCCCCTTTTCGAATTTGATTTCGCCCTTAATTCTTTGACGGAAGGGCCCCCTTAATACCCATTCTCTATCGTTTAGGTAAGTCCATTGTCCGTTGATAACTTACTTTTCCCGCAAGTTTCGCATCAAAGTTGAAAAGCGGTGCTTTCTCCGTCTTTGCGACATTTGCCAATGAAATCGGCTCACTCTTGTCCTGCGAAGGTAAGTTGAAAGGAACATCATTCGGCTCCAGATATTCATCAATGCTTCCTACACGACTCGGAGAAAATGTGCTCTGCCTAAACTTGTCCAGTAGCGGAATCCGAATTTCTGACTGGCTTTGAAGGAGTACATCCCAATCTGCCGAAGAACCGAGCAATTTGGATGGACTTCCAAAGTGTTCCACGATAAAGTTCATGTAGAACTTTCTCAACTTCGAGCCGGGTGAAGTGTTACCCCATACGTCCTGGGCGTCCTCGCAGGTTACAGGTCGTCCAAATGTTGGTCTTGTGTGCTGTTCATAAAGACGACGCATTGAGAAATTTCGGAATTCGATGGACCCAAGCTTTTCGCCAAGAATACAACACTTTGCATCAGCATTAGAAATCGATAACGATGAGGAAGACAGATAGCTTCCATAGTACATCCACTCCACAAAAAGGCCAAATATATCAGGTTGATAGTACTGAAACCTAATTCGCTTACTGGATTCCTGAACGTTCGAGTTACAGATTTCATTGAGGAAAGGCGAGTAATGTGAGACCAAGTTTATGGGAAGACACCATGTCTTGAAT
Source organism: Fusarium gaditjirri (assembly GCA_013266175.1). Classification (NCBI taxonomy): domain Eukaryota; kingdom Fungi; phylum Ascomycota; class Sordariomycetes; order Hypocreales; family Nectriaceae; genus Fusarium; species Fusarium gaditjirri. Next base: position 143,888 of record JABFAI010000007.1, on the reverse strand, counting down.
GACTTTGTTTCATCCCAGCTCGGTGATGGTGTTTTTGCTCCGACTTGAATTTCCACTCCGCTGCCTTGAAGTCTGCTTGAATTAGTCATATTTAAGTTAATGTAATAGTGAACATACAGTTGCAATTTGCCTCTGTCAGCCAATGTCTTTTTGATCAAAAGTTTCGAGTCAGGCGCGAAAAGGTGCTCAGCATTCGGACTGGTAATGTGCGCGGTATTGCAGCCCTTGCCATGCTTATAGTCTTCGAGCCTATGCTCCTCTAGACTGAAATCTCTATAATCCGGATGAAAATTAAACGTTTGGTACGCACAAAGTTCACCGTGCATGCGTTCTTGGTGGTCGATAGGTAGTGTCTTGTTCCATGTACCGAGTTTCGTGGTGTTAGCGCCTTTCATTTTCCATTAGTATATACGATTGAAATGGATATATCGTTTAATAAATTCATACTCTTCTGGCTAGGATCAGACCCAAAAGAAAAGCTATTGATCATCAGTAATTACTGGTGAGACAAGAGATCAATTACGGCAAAGAGAGGCTTACCTCATTGCTGATTCTGCTGGCTACCAGGTCACGTAGCGAGGTTGAGGGTGATTGTAAGTATGAGAGAAGTTTTATGATCTGATGTGTAACGTTGGAAAACAGGCGGTACCTTTAGGCCTTCCTCTTCAGGTCAGGGGGCCGTGGCCAAGACAGGTAAAACAGGAGACAAGCGCTAAGCACACTTATCACTGCAGCACGGCTGGCCACTTAGAAGCCACGCTTCAAGCCACTTGTGATTTCAACCCCTGAGCCCAATAGAATTGCGCGAGTAAACGCTTTGATACATGCCAGCTACTCGAGTACCCAGCAGGGATCAGGTCTTTGCCGACTAGGCTAGGTAGATGCTGTCTTGAAATTGGAAAGAGAGTAGCCATCACGGCTTGGACAAAGCAGAACATCTACCAGCCGCGCGGTAGATCCTCGCTACTCTAACACTTTGCTTGAGTTGATGGGAAGTTTACAGGCCTCGTGGTCCTCAAACATGAAAGAAAAGGCTCACCGAGAACCTCAACAGTCCCCGATCAACAAAGCAGGGTTAGTTCCCAAGGTGCTGATGTTTCAAACCAACCCCGCTTTTGAAACATTTCATATAAGGTTATCAGACGTGGGGTGTTTCCTTGAATAGATTACGAGAATCCTCGCCCTCGACCGTACTGTTGCTTGGGTAGATTTCCTGTCTACATTGGGACAGGATTTCTGTCGAGTTCATACGCCAGTTGCCAACTTCAGGGACTTTAGAATCGAGTTTAGGCAAATGGTTGCAGGGGCGCTTCAACTGTCTCTCATCCAAGACATGATTTGGGACAGTTTTGGGTACTACAAATGCACCCCCTGGTGCATGGGTATGCCTGGAGTCAAGTCGGATCAACTGATTGCAATTTTTTTTGAAGAGATTGCAACCCTTCTTTGCGTATTATTTCCCCTTACAACAAGCCACTCTTCTGACCCCCTGGACTGGGAGTTACCTGAATGCATTTGGAGACCTCAAATCTGCTCTGGTGATATCAACTGGTGCGCTTGACTCGGCAATGTCAATGCGGGGGCCCAATGACATATCTACCTTCTAGGTTAACAAAACCAAGATTGACTGCTTGCAGAGCAGCCAGATGTACCAAAAGGCATTGGCGGATATATACAGAGGCCTAGAGTATTTGTAATCAGGAAGACATGGCTTAATGGAAGCGGAGGTTGAGCGGCTGGGCGAGATTGGTGATTTGCTCTTTACTAAGAGAACCATCCTCGGTGACTTGCTCGATCGTCAAGGCGCCCTTGACGTCTCAATTCAAGCCGCCGACATTCTCACAGAAATACGAAAGATTGGGGGCCTGAAAGCCCGTCGGCCGAACCTACGCTGTTGGTTGCCCTTCATAACAAAGCCTACAGCCTGCATCGGCTGGCCAGATTCGATGAGGTAGAGGTCTTAAATATAGAGGTTCTGAAGGACTCGCTGGGGTCAGATGGTTCCGTTAAGGTGAATCAACGTTCTTACCAGGCTTTCCTTAACCTTCATGGACAAATTACAGCGGACAAGGACAACGCTTCCCCGGATCAACATATGGAAGCTCTTGAAATATTCAGCCTTGTATTTCAGGACACCCTGGCAACGCATGGAATAGAGAGTCTTGACACATGAACCGCAGTGAATAATATTCTCTCAGCACTCGTGGCCCTGGATGGAGACTCACGGGTACAATTGACCTCGCTGGAGATTTCTGATTTGCTATTCTCCTTGGCCACCAAGGAGGGTCTACCACGAAGAGCAAGCCATCCGGAGGTTCAACAAGTCCTGTGGAGTTTCTTGGGCTGTCTGAACGATTCTTTGCAGGTCCTGCAATCGCCGGACTTTGAGCGATTGTGGGGAATACGACCTGAGTTCGTGCAAGTTTGCCAAATGACACAAGAACTAACATCCTTGTAAACTGCAGGTCGAGCGAATGCAGCCAGCGTCATGCTACAGGCACACGGCAGATTTGAGATTACCGAAGCCCAGCATAGAGAAGCCCTCAATATTTTGAATCAGCTACCAGAAGAGACCTTGGAGACTAAAAATGCCCGAGAACTCGTCAATATATCCCATTACAATATTATATTGGCTCTGGCTCGGCAGGGCAGAGTGTATGAGGCACGTGTCTACTTAGACGGGCACCGGAGTGATACATCCCCAGCAGAGAAAACCTATGATTCATTGGAGGTGCGATTCGACAGGGACACGAAAGATAAACAGGTATACGACCTGACTGGCCATGATGGCTTCAGGGAACCTTACCCCAACTGACCAGTGGTGGCTGGTACATGATATATCACTACGAAGAGCGCAGAAACGACCTGGTTTCTTTATCAACCTTCCAGCGACAACTGATCTCGTGGAGACACAACTACTAGGAGATGTTTAGAGAATTCTGACGTTTCCGAAGACAATAAAGAAGCTAAACACGTCTTTCCATGCAAAAGAAGGAAACTACCCGAGATTTGACGATACATATAATTAATATAGAAACTAGTACGTCATCACCCACAAAAGCAGTTGTTTATAAGCTAGGCTACTGGTAACAGCCGTTCCTGAGTTGCGCTCTCATACCCTAATGCGTCACAATTCAGATCATGAACAGAGCGATCATTTTCTGGGCCAGACGATCCCAGATAGCCCAAAGTAAGATTCTTTTGTCTCTACAACTGCTACAGCGGCAATGATCCGGTGAACTACGTGGATCCCGCCGGGACGACGAGCCTGTTCAAGTCGATGCAAGTAGCAGCAGTGCCACTTTTCAAGAACGCGGTGAGAATGGATGAAACCACGAAAATAAGTCCAAGGGTTCAGTCATTCCAGCGATCCTGGCCATCAGAGCTTTTCAAGCCGCCTTGAGATTTATCTCCAAGGGCTCTCAGGAATGACGTTCAAACCGTGAGTGAACATGAAGAGTTAAACAACCGGAAGGAATGCAACGCCATAATGGAACAGAAAACACAGGGTTCGCTATCGGGCATACCCTTACCTTTACGGATTGGAGCCGCTATCTTTGCAAGCACCGTGGGCAATGAAATCGCGGAAGTTGGGGTGGAGAATCTTCGTGAGCTGATGGCGGGGTCTGAATGAGCTCGCGTAGAAGAACGCACAAGCCCACGTACAAGGAATTAGTGAGGTCCTCCTGCATCCGTGGGAATTTGGAAAGTACACGGGTGGCAATGGGGTCAAGAGAGTTTACGAACAGCTGGAAACATAGTTTACTTCTTTTTAATTTCAGCTTTCAAGTTGTTATTTCCACTGGCTACAACGGCTTCAGGGCTCCTGGTACAGTCAGCAACGCTAAAACAGCGGAGGCATCAATGCTTACACCTCAGCTACTCGTCCAACCTCGACTTTTCGAGCAACGCGAAATGCTGTAACTTGTGATTCCAAGCAATAAAGCATGGACCTCTTCAACTCGCCAAATTTCAGTCATCGTGTCGAGAAATTGATGCTAAGCAATCGTGTTCCTGGCCTCTCTATTGCTGTTGTCCAAGGTGACCAGGTCAAGTCCGCAGGCTACGGCTTCGCCTCAGTCAAGTCTCAAGAGCCATGCACAGCAGACACGGTCTTTGACATCGCATCCTCTTCGAAGTCGCTTACCGCTACAGCAATCGCTCTCTTAGTTGAGGATGCCAGCTTTCCAGAAGTTCAATATGACTCAGTTATGTCGGAACTGCTGTCCGACGACTTTGTGATGTCGGATGAACTGCACACCAAAACCGTCACTGTAGATGATCTCTTGGGGCACCATACTGGCATGCCTGGGTAAGGCTCGCCAGCGTGCGATAAACTTAGCTAACACTAGTGTAGTCACGATGATTCGTACATGGGAACACATGCCGCTGAGCCTGATGATGCGCGATCAATTGCGCGAAACTTGCGAAATCTCGCTGTCGCTGCGCCACCACGGACACGCTACATGTACTGCAACATGACGTACACTGTCTTGACGCATCTCATAGAAACCAAAACCGGACAGCCCTTCGTAAAATTCCTGCAAGAGCACATTTTTGATCCGCTCGGCATGACGTCGAGCAGTCTGCAACCCGAAGGCGCCAAAGCTCAAGGCCACGGCGGTCGTCTTGCAAAAGGGCATATATGGGATAAGAAATCCACGTCATATCGCGAGTTTGATGCAATGAACTGTCCAGAAGGTCAAGGCGCAGGGTCGGTAATCTCGAGCGTCAGCGACTTTATCGAGTTTCTCAAAGCGCTGATCGATCGCGGGGGGCCGATAAGTGACAATGTATACCAGGGATTGACTCGACCGCGGTCTGAACGAGGGGCAAACCATCGCCAAAGAAAGGCCGGCATTACCCATATATTCTACACCGCTGGTATGGATCTATACTGGCAAGGCGAACATGCAGTCTTTGGGCATAGCGGCGATATCACGGGTTTTGGTAGTCGCTTTGTGTTTCTGCCAGACCTCAAGTTCGGTGCTGTTGTGATGGGCAATTCTTCAGGGACGAACTCAGTAGCTGCACAGCTGTTTCGTGAGTTCATTGAAGAGGCAATGAAGTGTAACGTGGAACAACGGCCATCAAGCGCGAGAGTTGCGAGGGATTTGCACACAAAGCCGCCAGAAGTGCGCGAGAAGCCGAACCCAGAGTCACAGAGTCAACCGGGTGGAAATGTCAAGACCAGCGGCGTGAAGAAAACAGACGCTGCGAGTATGACTGGAGTGATAGCCGCCCCACAGAGGAATGCGAATATTGAAGCATACACCGGCGACTATTGGAACCCTGGGTATCGCAACATGAGGGTGGAGATCAAAGACAACGGATTGTTCATCGACGCGACAGACCGCTCAATGGGATTCACAGCCAGACTCAAACACAAGCGGGATCAGTCTCTATTTGATGCACATGTGCGAGATGCATTTGAGACGGGCGACGAGGTCTTGGTGACCGAGTTTGTAGTCGAGGATGGCAGGGTTGTCAAAATGGGAATTGATCTCGAGCCACTCGTTGGCGACTTGATTTGGTTCGATAAGGTTAACAATGAGCAATAGCACCGAAGATTTTGCGTTTCTCCTTGCCTTGTTAAGGCTTTGAGTCTAGTGTGAAAGAATGAACGCGCATCTCAGTCATCTCCAGCAACTTGACAGGAAGTGCATCACCCTTCGAGTTTTGGGTCCGCGTATAAGTTGCCATGTGTTGTCGTCATCGTTTACAACTTCCCCAAAATTTAAAGATCCAGTAACTCGAAATGGTCCCAACGGCTTCCATTTCTTGTTTTGCTAGCTTCGATTCCCCAGCCCAACCCCGCAGTCTGCAATGCAGATCTTGGGTAATTTATAAGCACAACATGGCCATCCAGCCTGCCCGTTGGGCTTTTGAGTCTCTAATTGAAGTCATATTCTGCTTGCCCGGAACAATGACACCCTTCATTGCAGTCCTTCTGGCTGTCTTGTATGCCACGTTGGCGTTTGGCGATTCATGCCCAGTTATCACACAGCAGCTCAGCGATTCACCTTACGAGAATTATTTCTACTCTGACTGCAATACCGACGCCCAAGTCGTTGTAACAAGTCCTCTCCCGGATAGTAACTTGTCGATTATCGGCCCACGGCTCATTGTTGCGTGGCCTGCAGGGAACAGCGGTATATGCACCTTCTTCCAACCTCAAGACGACAAGAATGGTACGTTGGCTATCGAGTTGGTCAATTCGACTCTCGGATCACCACTCGGAGTGATCAACCGCGAAGAAAAAGGATCTGACAATCCCTATGTTGGAGTCGAGGGAGTTCTATCGTTTAACTCGTCGGCAAAACTCACGGTTGCCATTTTAGGCTCAATTCGAAATATTAGAGACTTCACTGAGGGACCAAGTATCATTAATCCGGTGATACAAAATGCGACAAACGTCACGAGAGTGAAGAATGGGGGCGTTCTTATCTCCAGGCTGTGGTTGGATAAGGTGACGACGACAAATCTACTGCTGGAGCCATGGCAGAACAAAGACAGCAGCCTGTCAATTTGCAACAAAACCGTTAGTTTTGGGGCAGGCTTTTACCTCTTCTCCGCGTCTTTCAACTATCCTCAACTGAAGCAATTGTCTCCCCAACAGGTCCTCAACAACCAGTCTCAGGCCCTCGCTCAGAAAGAGCAGTCCGAGGTCAGATCGTTGTCGTTCTTTTCATATACCGACAAGCTACTCGCAGGTGGCTGGCGTTTCTTGACGTACTTTGGTCGAGACACCATGATCGCTGCGCTCTTGCTCGAACCTGTTCTTAGCGCGGGAAATAACTCGGCTCTGGAAGCAGTCTTAGGCGCCGTCTTGGAACGGATCAATCGTACCGACGGGTCAGTTTGCCATGAAGAGACCATCGGTGACTACGCGACACTTCTAAACTTACAGAACGGCATTCATTCGACGACACCGGGCTTTACCTATCCCATGATTGATACGGACTACTTCTTGCCAATCCTTATGGATCGATATTTCAGCTCTACACCAAAGCGAGTCAAGTCATTGCTTAGCGCAAAGGCTGGCGAAGTTGATGTCGAGAACCGGAATCTGACATGGGGCAAGCTGAGCTACATCAACGCACAAAAGATTATGAACATCACAGAAGCGTTTGAGAAAGAACAGTCTGTGAAGAACTTGATCCAGCTCAAGAAAGGTGAGCTGGTCGGTCAATGGAGAGACTCAACTTACGGTCTTGCCAATGGACGGATACCCTTCGATGTGAACTGTGCTCTCGTCCCAGCAGCACTCTACGCCATTTCCAACTTGGCCAAAGTTGAAGGAGTGTATCCAAATAACTCTGTGACCAAGGAGTGGGGTTCCCTTGCGGCCAAGAGGGCCAAGATCTGGGAGGACAATACCTTGCCGTTGTTCCAGTACAATCTCACGATTAAGGCGGCTACGTCAAATCTGAAAGGTTACGTGAAAGAGAATGCCTTCTATGACGGGCCTTCTCGTGCGGATTCAGTTGCGAATTATTCATCATTTGGGAAAGTCGTTGACTATGCTCTGGCGATCAACACCACCAAGGATGAGGAGAAGATACGCATCACGCACACTGACACGGCATTCCGTCTGTTCCTTCTCAACTCAACCAACGACGCCCAGCTCACGACATTCTTAAACGCAACATCAAACGCCATCCTTCGTCCATTCCCAGCCGGTCTCAGTACTCCTCTCGGCATCGTTGTTGCGAATCCAGCACTGGCAGGCAATGAGGTATTTACTGCCAACTTTACCAACGCCGCATATCACGGCACCGTAGTCTGGAGCTTGCAACTCGCTCTAATGGCTAAAGGCCTCGAGCGTCAGCTTGCACGGTGTTCAGAATCACAATCCAAGGATGACGATAATGTTCCTGCGTTTTGCAGCCATACCGAGGTGCATACAGCTTTGAAGAGTGCATACAATCGTCTGTGGGATATAATTGAGGACAACAGAGAGAGATTGCAGTCTGAGGTCTGGAGTTGGAGTTATAATTCGAAGAGCGGTTACAAGTTTGCGCCGTTGGGTACGTTGCCGCCTCCGCCGGGTTTGAGCTCTGGAACGGAGAGTAATGTTCGACAGTTGTGGAGTTTGACATTCTTGGCTGTGAAGAGGAACAAGAGCTTTGCTTGATTATTTTTGTACAAACTTGATATGTATCGACCTAATGCGTTGAATCAGATAGTCTATCGTTATACAAAAAGATTATGAAGAATTATTACAGGCCATGATGAATCACGCCCATTCGTGCATCAGTTCAGAGTAGATCCTATAGAGATTTCCCTGCCACCCAGTCCCTTCGTCTCTGGAACACCAAGACATTCGACTCACTCCTCCCATCGGTGAATCTCGCGCTAGTCCTGGTGTACAGCTTGAAACTGTGGCGCTCAAAGATTTCGAGCAACACCAGCAGCTTCAGCTGAGTCTCAGCCCCATTAGATTCTCGCGGTCTCCATGGATACCCCTTGAACTTAATCTTGGCGCGGTCGGGTGTAATTTCCTGTCGTTTTATGTCAATCATGAAAGTCGCCATGATATCGTTGACAAGATCTGGAGGCGGGAAGTTGAGAGTCTTCAGTTTGTCTCCGCCGTGGAATGACACGTTTAGCCATTCGCATGGAGGAGGGATGTGATTCACTTTGCGGAAGATGAGTGCATCTGTTGTCGTTAGTTCATCTTGTCCTGTTGACGTACATCACGCACGTGTCTACTCACCTTTCGTTGAGACCCTCTTGGTCACCTCAATAGGCGAATATATCACCCAACCCAAGCCATGCATGCCCTCCAGAATCCGAAGCGTCAACATCATCGCTTGCTCTCTACCGTTCGGGTCATATCGCCATGGGTAACCTCCTAGCTTGAACTCCCGCGACCCTTGTTGCGAATAGATCTTGTCAATACCACGGTCCCAATATGTCCTCAGGATTCCGTGTATAAGCGTTATATCGTCTTCAGAAAAGTTGACAAGCCTGACGCGATCAAGTCCATGTCGCGTGATAGATGTGAAGCGACTCTGGAAACTCGATGGTCCAGCATTTGACACGGCTTGGCTAAATGGTGGCGGTACAGCAGATGAGACTTCGATGGAGTTGAAGAACGCTGATTTGGACTTTTCGAACATTTTGGCAGTGAAATATGAACGAAAACAGATTTTCTACTGAGCACGGATGCGAATGGCCGTGGTTTTATATTCAAATAAACTCTCATTAAGGCGACGTTCAAAAAGTTAACATTGTCTTAGGGGTCACGTCAGCCATAGAAATCAGTTGATTTAAGCATCGTGAAGCTATACGTGCAGCGAAGCCAATAGAGCGTCGCATACAATACATGGCCCATAGCATAAGGGCATTCCTGAGAAAAAGGCTTTGGCTCTCTAATCTAACTAGTGAATTGTGCTACACTCTAAATATTTAGCCAAGAAACGACGTCATTGGCGACAAGAACGCTTCTGGCCATCATTCACGCCTTTGGGGGCGGGGTACTACAAAATCCAATCCATTCACGGTTCCTACTGCTGCTACCGTTAACGACTTCACAAAAAACTCTTCAAGAACATCTTTAGACTTTTCCCATGAAGCATCCTATGAGTTGAAGTCTCTCGGAAACAAAAATGATGACTACCGAGGCTCAAAATATCATCCTCACGGCCCAGTGCCTCTGCAAAGCCCATACCTTCACCACCAGCGTGACCCGAACAAAGCTCCCTTTGCCAGCATCGATATGCCACTGCACCTCATGCCGAAACGCCACCGGTGCCATGTACAACTGCAACATAGACTGGCCTGGTTCAGCAGATGAGATTCACAGCTCTGATCTCAAAACCTACAAATTTACCTCCAATTGCGAGATTTTGTTCTGCGGCTCATGTTCATGTCCCATGTTCTGGAATTCTCACTACAATGATCAGCCACAGAACTTGGGCGTTTTCACGGGAGTCTTGGACAATGTTGATGCCGACAACTTCATCAAAGTTACGAGGCAAATATTCGTTGGTGACACGGCCGATGGGGGCGTTTCTCCGTGGCTACAGAATGTCAATGGTAATGGGGACAAACTTCAGAGGTGGATGGAAGGACCTCAAGATGGTGGAGAATTGGACCAGAATTGGCCAGCCGCCAAAGGAGATGCGCAGTCTGAGGCTCCTCCAGCTCGAGATATACCTATTCGCTGTCATTGCAAAGGAGTTGACCTTGTCTTCCGTCCAAGCAACGTCGACTTCTCTGCTATGGACGCCGAAGCGATTCCTGCGTACATTGATCCCAAGTCCTATAAACACCTTGCGACACTCGATCCATGCCGATCATGTCGCTTGTCAGTTGGCGTCGACATGATGAATTGGACATTTGTCATGCCGCAACAGATTGACTTCCCTGAGAAGACTATTAGATCCGACTTTCCGCGAAATACGCACGATTTGAAGAGTGCAGTCGATGAACCCGACCGAGACCCCCGTTATGGCACGCTCGCGATATACCGAAGTTCGCCTGATGTCCAAAGATATTTCTGCTCGCACTGCTCTGCGACGGTATTCTACGCCGTCGATGATCGTCCAGAGGTTATTGATGTCGCTGTTGCACTACTACATGCACCGGAGGGAGCTCGTGCGGAAAGTATTCTCACTTGGCATCTCGGTGCAAAGATGATGGGAGAGTGGGATGTTGAGAGGGGCTGGAGAAAGAATTTTGCCATGTCGGTGAAGGACACGTCTGAGAATTGGCGTATCGAGAAAGGTTATCCTAAAACGTGGAGGAGGATTGCCTCTGAGGATGCAGAGAAGAAAGATTAATGCGTGACAGTCGCATAACAAGAAGTCGAGCCTCCCATACCTTGCTTTACCCACCGGAGTCCTGAGGAAGCACAACTAGAGTTAGTCACAGACAGATATTCTCAATACTAGCGATGTTCCTCGAATTTCCTTGACCTCTTGGTGCCAAAATTATGCTTTTCCTTGGTGGAGGTGGCTGCAGACAGAGTTCTATAGCCCCAGGCAGCAATTCTTCCCCGCTCGTCTATAAATACCTGTCTCTCCCGCTCTCTCGATCATCTTTTCTCTAAATCAGTTCAAGTATTTTCGAACTAGAACCTGTCTTCTTTTCTCGACATTCGTATACACTGCGTTCAACATGGCTCGCCTCCATCTCATCACGCTCCCCTACGAGCTACGCGTCAAGATCTTTGAAGAGTACTTCCGCGTGGAAGGAGGGTATGTCTTCAGTAGTGAATCTGAAAAGCTCACCACCGTTGACGGTCAACCGATTGACTTCTCATTGATGTACACCTGCCACTCAATTGCAACCGACGCCAAATATCTCCCTTTTACGCTCAACAAAATCTCCTTCTCCACCTTCTTCTCACCTGAGTGGAGGGCTTGGGCTGGCCGCCACCAGTTTCTGTCCCATTTTCTTTGCCTTCTGAAGGCAGATCTTGTTTATCATCTCCAAGGCCCTGAAATGTCTCCCGAACTGGAATCAGCATTACAAGAGAAGTTTCCGCACTTGATGCCGGATTTCAAAAAAAACGTCTAGAGAGGGCTTACAGCCGCCGTGGCTTTTTCAAGAGAGATCATAGTCGCCTCAGTGGCTATGCCTTTCAATACTGGGAGGAAGGTCATAATCATAAGGTAAGCGATGTAACTGGAGACATGGGCGATGAACGGGTAAGGCTATGGGGTAGAAACGCGTCTATGGCAAGGGAAGCTATCGCGTTCAGTCTCCGGTTCCTAGGAGAGCGTCAATATTTCGAACTGGCTGGCCTCCTCAACAAAGCATTTCCTGGCTGGAAAGGCTCCCATGATCCGCAAGACCTCCTTGATCTAAGCTTGGATCCGTGGGATATCCCATCCAAAGCCGTTTTAGCAAGGGTTGGAAGGTTGCTTAGGGATGGTGTTATGTGGCGGCACGTTACGGATTGGAATTTTGGGCTCCGCGCAAAATATCGATTTTCTGCCACTGCGGTTGCAATCAGATTCTTTCGTCAACTTTCTGTTGAACAAAGGCGGCAACTCCGATGTGTCGTACTCATCGAGGATGCATATGCTGTCTGCTCCCCCTCAACTCATGCCATGGGTCTCATCGAATTCTGCAAAGACAGTCCAAGGCTGAGAATACGACGTCACCTCAAGCTATCCCGCCACATCCCTGCCGCTTTCAACCCCGATCGGAAAAATCTTTCATATTCCTATCTCAGTAGAACCAATCGCAAGGAACATAACGATGAGGAAAATACTATGCCAGAGTATGTAGTTGAGGGTATTTCCACATGGCTAGAAGAAGCAATCTTATTGTCAGACGCCGGAATGCCCCGTAACTCGTACACGCTTTGCCTCGATGGAGAACCTGACAAAGCCTATTTTTCTGACATCTTCCAGAACATCCTGCTTCGGCAAGACGCTTTGATGCAAGTCAGTCAAGAGCTGTTTCGAACGCGTCCTCACCAATTCAATGGGGAACCTCCCTGCCGCCTTTGGCAACGCGGCCACCTATCAAAGGCACTCAAGTACTTAATCGATCATCACCCTACCTCGGGAAGAATTGACAGCCTCCCACTCATCTACTCCAATTTCCATCCTGGCCAGCCTCTTGACATCGAAAGCTTGATTCAAGATCGTCTTGAATGGGAATCAAGGGAGTGGGAACACGACCAGTGCAGATTGCGATTTCATCTCAGACAGTGCCCTTCAACATTTGGGCGCTGCAAAGACAATTTAATGTCTTACTTTGAATTACAGAACCAGCTCGAGCCTTGATGCTATATCTGTTTTTACGGTGAGCCGGCCAAGGATAGATATAGATGGATGGACAGGAAAGTGTATGAACCAGCCGCTTGTCAATAAGCATCTATCGGCATGGGAGTATCATAACGGCTAGGGGAACCCCCACAGTTGCAACCGCAAGAAGAGTATTAGGTGAGAAGAAGATAAACAACCGTAACGGCGCTTGTTAATAAGACCAAACCATGATAAATTAGAAAAGGGTAGTCAATTACTTTTTGTTCCTAGCGGCCTGTCATTTTATATGATTTACTTTGCCGCTTCGGACCCAAATTTTATATTCTTTTCTGTAAGTGATACGAGCAGATACAAGTGCCCTCAGTATTCACGTACATGCCATATCCGCAACCGGCAACATGTCTTCGAGTAAGTGGGAACAGGGTTCACAGGCGAGGGTATTCTATTCCAATGATCTTTATAACTATTCTGAGCTGCTAACGTGAAATAAAAGAGAAATTATACTACGGAATATTTGGTAAGGTAAGCACTATGATTTCTCAAACCCTGGATCTACCCTTAAAGTCGCTTCCACTTCCTTGATAATCTTGCCGTCTGCATTTTCCATTGTTCTCTTGGGCGCTGCCTCCTTATCCAGTGGCCCAGGTCTTGCGAAAATAGCACCGCCAAGAGATAAAAAGTTGGTAGCACGAAGGACCATCTGATAAAACAGCGTCATACCAGTTACCAGAATCTCTTCCCTTGCGGCAGGGTCATTGGCCTTGGGCCCTAGAAACTCGACACATCCGACATTGTTGAGAGACCAGCAGTTGGCAGAAAACTTGGCCACTGCAGACTCTTGCTCGTCGAGGCAGATAAAGTCCCATGTCTTGAAGCTACTATCGCTAGCCCATGTCATAGCAGCAGGAGTTCCATCGGGACTGTTGGAGTAGTTGTACGACAGGTGAGTGTATGATGTCATGAAGCGCTTTAGTGCTTTGATAGTGCCTTTTTGACCGTGAAGCTCGTAGGTTGCGTGAATTGTGACGGGGTGAAGTGTACCGGTGCCGATTACAGTTGTAGGGTCTTCGTAGGGATGGAAGACGAGGGTGGTGCATTTGAAGGCATGATAGTTGACGATGTATTTGGGTGTTGTGCTGTTCGTTTTAGGGTCTTTTCTGAGACCAAGGCCTTCATCTTCTTTCATTTGAAGTCGACTTCAAGGACAGTGTTGGATGGTTGCGTGTTGTTGTTTGCTGAGAGATGGTCGTGGGAGTTGCTCATTTTGAATTGTGTTTATGATATAATGGGGTTTTCTTTATTGTGAATAGATTGCTTTAATTAATACCTAGATTATCATGGGATCTTGGACACTTATATATAATCCTTGGCGGAATGTGAAGCATGATTGTGGCATGTCAGAGTAACATCGAAACATGTGAAGACGTACTGATCTGTTATCTTACTACCTAACTTCATTTGGTCTCACGCAGCGCTCCGATCAGCATGGTCGGTGACAATTAATCCGTCACCGTGCGCTAACTGCGCCTTGTTGGGCTGAATGGCAGATTTCCTGGTCCCAAGGGGGTGATAAGGGATAAAAGATAAGAGATAGGGAACGGCTATCAGTGACATCATTGAACTCGGTCAATCATGCTATCGATAAGATAATATCGCTACCCTACACAAATATGATACCTATTTATAAGTTATCTCCTCTATGCTCTTTAATAAATAGAAAGGAATCCTTTAGTATTAAAGCTGAGCGAAGCCGAAATTAGAGCTTGAGTGCTATCTTGATAATTTCAAGATTGACGATCTGGAACTGGTAATGAATTCACCATCTACTTGGCTAGAGCATGACAGCCCCAGACATTTACCGCCTTGAATCTATTGTTAGACATGTGTACTACAATTTCCCGTTATCCATCCTAGACTTATAGAATCCTGCTTTTAGGCTTTACGAAGCATTAGATCCATAGCGACTGATATTACTACCAAACATCACGATCTACCCTCTTACTGAAATTCTTGCCAAGTAGTTTTAAAGTAATTAAAGGACCACAGCAAGATGAACTTGCCAGTTTGAGAGATTTGCGCTAAAAGAGACTGCTTCTATCTAAAATAGACATCCCCAACTAAGTTCCCAGCAGTCCAGTCTTGTTGTCTGGCAATCAGAGTTCACCGCTTTCTTCACTTCTTGCAGCCAACAAGACCAAAGTCCTTTTCGAGTCCTAAACCTACAGTATTCATGAACCTTACAGCCGAGTCCAAGACATTTTCAAGCTTCTCTCCGTAGCTGAGCGGAATATCGACGTTCTCTTCAACGCCATTGGAGCTGTCAAAGAACAAGGCGTAGGGCTGAGCTTGGCATTGAGGCCAAGCCAACAGTCTTCTCCGCAGAGCTTCCAAAAATGGCGAACCTTTTCCCCACTCCCGCAGGTCATTCATCGATAAAATGCAAGCCATAGCTCTCAGCTCAGGGTTGAAGCTCCGTCAAAGACCGGACCACGTGCCACTTTCACCAAAATATTCTGGGCGCTGATTGGTCTGGCGCACGCCAAAATGTCATCGCGCTGTGATGTTTGGACGCCTCGAGGAGAAAGAGGCTTCTGGGCAAAAGGCTGAGCAGGGAGGCTGGGCTGAGCCGATTAAGCTTATTCTCTTTTAGGTGTTGCTGTACTGCGGGGATGCTATTTCGAGGGATTGCTAGGCTAATTGAGTTTGTCGCGAGGCAGAGCAGGAAGTGCTGTGTATTGTAAGTTGTGATGAGCTGAAGATTGATGCATGAAGCCATCGTGTATAAGAAGAGGCAGTCTGTCCTCGTCGATTGAGTCTTCTCATCATCTCAAACACACTCTCAATTCAGACATCAAACAATAATCACATCCACTCTTCAACTCTTCCATCACCAAGTGTAATCTTCATCTTCAAAATGCTTGCCCAAACCATCTTCTCCATCCTCGCCATCGCCACTACTGGCCTCGCTGCTCCTGTTGAGCCCCGCAGCAACGACTACTTCACCCCATCTGAGATTCATACCTACAACATCAACAACGGAGCAATCTACGACACTGACGAAGGTCGCGTTACCAAAGCCCCCACCAACGGCGGTAACGACATCACAACTCTCCTCACATTCAAGTACCCTGAAGCTGCCAGGGGTAAGAAATGCCAATTCGCTTTCTATCTTGCTCCTGGCGAGAACGTCATTGGCAGCAAGAAGCTTGATCTCTACTCCAGCCTCGCACCCGCTCCTGGACCTCGGGCCGGCTGGGGTCCTGGTAACCAGCGCAATGTCCACTTGGGACGCTTGGATGTCAAGGTCGGAGGTTTCGCGACCTGGGAGGCTACTTATGGCCCGTACATGACCCAGAAGACGGACTGTAAGAAGCCTGGCACTGTTGAGGGGCTTGAGCTTGTTGGTGTCTACGATCTTGATGCCATCTACTGGAACCCGGCTAAGTCTGGTCCTCGTATTGTAATCAGCTAGAGCGGTGGAGTCGCTAGTCTTTGTTGGTGTTTCAGTTCGTCTGTATATATTCTTCAACGCTAGAGAGCAGCGCATCAGGTTTTTCGGGTTTGTGAGTTATTTTAGGATTGGAACTTTGCATGCAAATCACAATATCATTACTCTTCTCTCAATATTACGCGAGACCGTCTTCTGTGTGCGAGATTAAATTAGTCAATGAGCTCCAAAAGCTTTGCTATACGACTGCGGCAGTAAGC
Organism: Fusarium gaditjirri; assembly: GCA_013266175.1. Taxonomy (NCBI): domain Eukaryota; kingdom Fungi; phylum Ascomycota; class Sordariomycetes; order Hypocreales; family Nectriaceae; genus Fusarium; species Fusarium gaditjirri. Next base: position 127,449 of record JABFAI010000007.1, on the reverse strand, counting down.
CACCAAAAACAGCAATCGCCGAATCAGGTCATCAGTAACCGAGCTGCAGTCATACTTCTTTCTTCCCGAGGAACACGACCTACTCAATGACCCTTTTCTGCCCTGTTTCTGACCCGTTTTTGACTCGTAATCATCCTCGTAATAACTTACAGCATTCCAATCCTACAAACTCCTTCCAGCTCATGTAAATATCACTTGGCATTGATTCATCGTACAAATAAATCCGTACCAATCCAAACCTGCTGACATTCTCCACAGGACTCAGCCCTCGCGTGTCCACAATATGATCTGACGCAGGGACAAGGACAAGGGGCCGTCGTACTGTACAAAACGGCCAAGCACTTCTGAGCGGAGATAATGCCGGCTAAGTGGAGAATCATGGCGTTTCGGCCCGTGGAAACTTGCAGACAGTGGCTTTGATTTGCCAACGTCTGGTTCCAATTTCATCATGTCAGCGGCGGTGCTTTTCCCTTGCAGGATAGCATGTGACAAGGGGGGTTGATGGAGACGAACCTTACGAGGTGCAACGTTAACTCAGGGACGGTTTTTACGGTTTGATCTTACAGAAGAAAGCTTGTCTTGGCCCTCTTGGGCTGAATCTGGAGAACGCAATCGTCGTGACATGACCCCTGATTTATGCAGACATGGTCTGTCACTAGAGAAAAGTCACGTGCTTCGAGAGCAAGATATGAAAACGTTTTCTCGTATTAAAAATCCATCTATATGCAACTAACGCTTAAAAGACTAAATGGTTAAGCGGGTACGTATGCCGACTCGCATCTAAGAAATTGTCTCGTATCTCATTGTGAAATCCTGCATGTAATCGACTGACAAAAGCCTCGAGGATTAGTCGTTGGAGGTCCTTTGCAGGGTCATCTTTGCGGAACCAATGATGACGGATGAAGACTCCGCCACACGTCTTATCTCCAATATACGGCGCGCCATTCCCGTCCATGCAGGGTATCGTGCCAATGTCTTGGGTCTGGTTATAGCTGTATCGTACGTAATTGGAGAAAGCCGCTTGCTCGTGTGCCCAGTCGTTGGCCCATCGCTGACAGCCCTTGTATTTCTTCTCGCTTGGGCATTGCTCCCAGTCGTCGAAGAGTTCTTGTGTACGGTTGCTCTGCTGGGCGATCATGAAGCCTGTGTTCTGCATGACCTTGCCCTTTTCGTCGCGGTTTCGTGGAGAATCGGGATCGTTTGCTAGCGCAAGAAGGGTCTTGTCGGTGATGTTCCATAGCTTCATTAACCATTCGAAGGGTACCTGGGGGTACATGAATTCTGCGTCGGCGTCGAGGAAAACGACGAAATCGTGGTTCTTGAGCGCTTCTCGGATCATTGGGACCTTAACCCAAGTCTGATGTCGCTTGGGATAATTGGGGGCTCGGACAAATTTGTAGTCATAGCCATGAATCATCGCTAGAGTCTGTTAGCCGAGCTTCCTTCTTCCCGCAGTGAATCAAAGTCGTACCGTAGAGATAATGGTTCATAATTCCACCAGTTCGTCCCTTCATTTCCTTGTAGTCCAGCGCCGAGTCATTCATCACAGCGCCAGGTCCCTTGTCCAATCGAGTGTCAACATCCAAAATGAGGAGCTTCTTGCCCAATGGCTTCGCCCAGTTCTCATTCTCCTTGGGCACTTCGTAGAGGTACCCCTCATCTGTTGAAAAGCTTGTCGCATTAATGTCGAGAAGAAAAGGCTTCCATAGATCATGCATTAAATCTGATGTGTGCGACGCGAGCTTCACTTGATGCGGGTTTGATCTCCGTGTTGTCCTGCAAGGATTGTTTTGTTAGCGACATTTGGCTGGAATGCTGGATGGCATTTTAGCCATTGGGCACGACGTACCGATACGACAAGAGGCTGGGAGGTTCGAAATAAAATCCCCAAGTATGTGTTACCAGTCCGAAGATTACCAAAATGCCCATGGCGAGAAGGACGCCCTTCTGCCTGCTTGCCCGTGGCAGCAGCAGCTTGGCCATATGTGTGAGGTCTGAGGTCTTCATCTCGACGGCGAGATTGCTTTTCGTACGTGTCACCTCGCTTGGAAATAGACAAAGTTCATGAGGTTAAAAAGACTCGGATAATTCCACTTTGACTTTGATGGAGGAAGGGGAAAAGAAAAATTAAACCCTTGTTGAAGAACGCCTGATATGTTTAAAAAAAGACACGACGAGACACGAGAGGAGGAGGTGGAGGAGGAGGGAAGAGGGAGAAAAAAAAAAGGAGATGTAAGTTCAGCCCAACAGGCTTTCTTAGTCTTTTTTTTTTTTTTACGAGGGAGTCAAATTACATTTATTCTCGTATTTCTGTTGGTTCCAAACAGACGGGAAAACCGGCAACGCTTAGGCCTGAAAGAGCAGAGTCTCGAAGCTTGCACTCTGCGATGCAATGACAGATCCCTGCAACCGAGGCGGGGCCCGCGGACTGTTTCGGTAGATTTATTGGATGCGTCGTACGTCGTTAGCGTATGGCATTTCAGACGCGTCACTAGTGAAAAGCTAAGCCTTTTCTCATCCCAATGCCCGCGGCATGATGTGATTCAAGCCTTTTTCCGTCTTGCTAGGGGTGCCGCCAGGGCTGTCTAGAGGAAGTCAGAGGAAGTCCAGGGGGTGCCACTCTGTAAATAACGCTGGCTCGGTATCACCCGTGTCCTATCGGAACCGCTGTCGAGGGCATGTGCACCGCTTTTATGCTAAGCTTGAGGCGTGACTCAGCGAGATCTGAGTCTGGCATTGACAGGATAAATTTGTTTAGCTTATCAGGGACCTGAGCAATCCCTGTTTATCACGGTTACGATATCTCGGCCCCGGCACTTGTAGCTGCTTTATCGAGGCTAGTCCATTTACTCGTACAGCCTCCTCCTATTCAAGTGCACCCACTTTCTCGATTTTACGCTCCCTTCAATCATGCTCGCATCCTGCCCTTTGGTCGCCGATGACACTGCCCTCACGGCTAAATACCCAGTTTCATCTTCAGGGCGCACATCCACGAGCTCAAGCCTCATATTCTTTAAGCATCTTGCTCTTTCAGGTCCATCGAGATGAGATCCACCTGCCGGAAGCGGCACATACGGATTGTCTCTGGTCAGAGTACTAGCGAAACCAAGAACGTCGGGGCCTTGGATCAGAATCTCGAGAACGAGGCCGCAAATGGCAAGAATTTGTAACACCATTGTTGTGAGTAGCAACATACCGACCCAGACGCGTTGCGCGCTGTAAACATCAATCGTGGTTACTCTTGTACCCATGGTGGTGTTCATGAAGGAGTCTTTGTAGGTCTGGCCAGTCTCCAGGCCGTTCATGTTATACGATGGGATTGTGCCGTATGAGACGTTGGTATGTCCTCCAGGATTTAACCCGGCGTCCCAGTATGTGTTGAAAGCGGTCGTCATTCGCCTGGAAAACACATGTGGAAACTTGGCGAGATCGTCTTTCGTCCACGGCAATTGACTGGTGAATTCATACGGATTTTCATCTTTCATCAAGTACATCTCAGATGGCGACGGCTGAACTCCGTCCTTGTCACCAGAAGCTTGCGCCCAAGCATACAGAGCATAACTCAACTCTTTGAGACGCAAATCGCTTCGCATAACCGATGGCGGAAATAGAGAGCTGCCAGTCTGGTTCTTAGTGGAAAGTCGCCGTTGCTGTCGTGCCTCACACGTCGTCGCTGGGTCTCCTGGTCCGCAGTGAATGGTTGTCTCGACCTTGACCTCATGAGTGGCACACTTTACGACGTAAAGTTGAGAGCCTCGCATTTGCTTGACGTATATGAACTGATAGGGCGAGTTTATGTCATCCTCTTCCCCCTCTGAGTTGAACCAAGATTGAGGGAGGATGTTGAAAGCAGAAAAGCTAGGGTATTTGTAGAACAAGTCAAGAACGTTTGTTTGGTTCTTAGTCAGCTTCCCTCGTAATGGATCGAAGCTGTCGACGAAATCGCAACCGACGTGGAAATATGAGGTTGGTATCGTAAAGTTGAACTTGGTAGGTTCGTCAGGCCTGACGAGACCTCGAATCTTGATGCCCAGCAACGAAGCATAAGATGCTTTGCCTGAGACCAAGTCCGATTTGTTCACCTCGTAGAGATCGTATGAGCCATCATCTAGTCTGTCCCGCGACAACTGGGGTATTTTCGGTAACCCCCAAATATCCCTCGGCGATGCTTTTTGCTTCGACGATGACAGTAAACTCGCAGCGTACGTTGCGCCAATGCTATGGCGGTAGTCAATCCATCTTGAGTGGGAAACTTGATATGCTGGATCAGCGTAGTAAACCGTTCCATTCGATATCAAGTCGAACTTTGAATCTTGCAGGAGTCTCGACGAACTCTGTCCACCCAAAGGCGAGAGAAGCCAGGAAGCGAGAATTATAATGCCAATAACGGCATTTGTCCGTATTACGAAAATTCGCTCAATGGCGGTGGCCAAGTTCTGACTGCCGATCAACTGCTCTAGAACAGGGAGGCTTACACCGCCGCGGCTCTCAAGGCACCATCGGCCGAACACCCGGTAAAACCTTCCGACTAAGGCGGCAAATAATATGGGGTACAGCGATGGACCGAGTACCGTTAGTTGCAAGACCGTTTTGCCGTAGTCGGAATGAGGTTGGTTATCAAGACGGATCGCTGTGATAGCGAGAGCTTTTTCTGGTTAGTCTCCCCCTTCAGATTCAGGGATATATCTCACCAAAGAAACAGAGTGGCGTGAATGTGAGAAGAACGCTGAAAATCCAACCAAACACTGTTGGTGCGTCCCAATGTTCTAATGTCTTTGGACCGCCATGCCAGTTGTCTCGTATTCTTGTATGTGGTATCATCTCTTCCATCTGCGAATGCGCGACATCGTCTATGGAGTCGTGGGCCAGGAACGGTGCATGTGCAACATCTGTTTGTTCATGCTTTGGTGAAGTTGAAGACGGCCTGAACAATTATTAGCAAGAGTTTCGTCAAGCATCGATCAATCGGCTATACCAATAATGCCGTACAAGTCCCAGTATGAGCAGAGATGCAACAAGAAACCCCGCACAGATTCCTATCACAGTCGCAGGTCCAACCTCATGCTTACCACGACCCCAGTTGATGTTCGAAAAATCTGGCGCCTCAAAAGTACTATTTACTTCTACCCCAGGCCTCAAAACTGTGCCATTCTGCACACGATACGGCTCGAGAAATAATGTCCGCCATCCTTCTAGCGCTGGTAACTGCGCCGGAATTAACTGGTCTTGCGGACATCCTTTCGAGCACGGATCGAGACCACAGCAACCCAAAAAGTGCGGCATTGACAAGTCGCATCGATAAAAAGATGCATTATGAAGAGCGCCGCATTCAAGGCCCAACTTGTATGCTGTTCGCCCCGGGCTGTAGCTCATCGGTCGTAGGTCTGTTTGCGGGCATGTTCCAGACCCGTCGGCGCATGGATCCGAGTCGCAGCATCCAACAAACTCTAAGTTGGCTGAAGGTTTCTTGCAGACGTAGAAGCTCCCTCCACTGAAACACCTGATCATGTAGTAGTCCGTGATGGCGGTATAATTCACTTCCATCTTGAGTGAAATCGCATGAAGCGCACTGAGTCACTGGATTATGTGGAAGAAATTGGGAACTAGATGAGAGAGACCCCGAGGCCTGATGAGGGCAGAGCGCTATTATTAAATCATGCTGATCTGACGGAGACGCCACAGAGGCAGCAAATGCTGGAGTCTAGACTTGTTTTCATGCTCAGCCTCAGCCAGCCATCGATTGTTGATTGGAAGATCATATTTAAACACCAGTAAGCTTCGCGCTATCGCTTTCAGCTCAAGCCATCCTGGAAAAAGACGACGGAAACTGTCACTGATGCCTTGTTGTGTTACGTCCGTTTTGAAACGGATGTTGGCTCAATTCATGAGCTGGAACGATCTAATGGGCTCAGTCTCTGCCATGTTTCACTGCGCCAACATACTCCGCCGCCGTGGCTGTTTAAGCATGATTGCTAGAGCCAAAAGACTACTGGCCAGGCAGTCTTTATTTCCCCGAGGCCAAAGGGAGGTCGGTAGCAACCAGGCAGCCTCCTCTTTTGCATGACCATCGAGACATTTGATTAAGTCACATCATCGCCTATCTGGCATCGTCACCTGCTCATCAAACGAAAATAGTACCTCTTGGTTCTTTGTGTTGGGGGTTGCCTAACCAAATTCTGCTCCATGATTGTCGCGCCCACTAAACATAGATGGACGTCTACTTTTCATCAGGGCGACTTCCAAAAGAGCTGTTTCTCTTTCAAAACCCGATAAACCTAAAATGAAGAAATGCCGTAATTTTCAGCAATTCTTCAGCGAACAAGAGTTGTACTAGCAACCGACAGCGATGAAGCTTCAGGGTAGGCCGGTAGGCAGTCCAATTGATTTAATAGATAGCAGAATTCTTCGATTACCGGCATTCTTTGCTAAAATTGATAAAGGGCTTTTGGAGAGGAAGGTAGATGAATCTGTTTACTGGTACCTGAGCCGGATTCTGTTCCTTTATAACCAATTTAAAACTTTTTATGAGGAGGTATATAACCAGGTTTTCTTCAATTATTGTGACTTTCAAAACCAATTTTCGCCAATCAATCTACCCCAACTGACAGATGAAGCCATTCGTTTTCCACCAACACGTAGAGGCCAATACAAACAACCATTTGTACAAGACATTTAGGCTGGCTGTGTAACCCTCCAGCCATTTTTGCATTTTGGCTGAATAAGCATGTCAGCCCTATGCGGGGTTTTTCTGCTTCAACCTCTGATCCTTGCATCAGATGTCGAACATCGGCGATCATGGTATGCAGATTCTGAGGGACGAAGGAACGGACCTGCTTCTGAATGCCGTGAAGATGGCACCAATCCATCTGGAGCCTGGGGCGGGTAAGCCTGGGGCAGAGTTGGCTGCAAGCTTGTTGCTGATAATTGACAGGGCAGTTCTATGATATGTCGCCCCCAAAGCGATTAGGTAATTCCAAACCTTGGCCATGTCTTCCAACGATGCACGCTAACACGATTGATATAGGACGAGGAAGGCATGCAATCGTGTTCGAATGTCGTGATGCAGGCGGTCGAATCTACGCCATGAAACTATTCAAGCAAGACAGCAGACATAGGATCCGTCGCGAACTCGAGATAATGCAATGTCTCGATAATGGTCCCAACATCATCAAGTTTATCGACGCCGTCCAAGGCGAGGAGGTTCGCACACCCCCCAAACCCAAGTTCTGAACCAAGATTGACGTTGCGAGGCATAGGGGTCCAACATCGGCATCGTCCTCGAATACGTAGATAACACAGATTTTCGAACGCTATATCCTCGTTTGAATGACCTGGATATTCGGTATTATACCCGCGAGCTACTGAAAGCTTTGGAATTTGCCCATAGCCAAGGTATTATGCACCGCGATGTTAGACCGCACAATGTGGTCATCGACCACGGGAGCAGAAAGGTGCGACTCATGATGACCAAGTCTGGCTCATATTAACGACTCGTAGCTCCGACTAATAGGTTGGAGCTCAGCAAACTTCTACCGACCTGATGTGGACCTGAACCTCCGCATAGGCCTTTTTAAGGCACCAGAGCTTCTTCTCAACTACGAACGATATGACTTCAGCATAGATGTTTGGTGCTTTGGGGCCATGCTTGCAGCCATGATCTTCAGAAAGGAACCATTCTTTCACGGGATTTCGCGCATTGATCAACTGAAGCAAATTGCCGAAGTCCTTGGCACAGACAAGCTGTACCGCTTTGTAAATGAATACGATCTTGAGTTGGATGATGAGGAGCTCGAAGCTCTGGGTCAACATCACGAGCAAGCTTGGACCGATTTTATCAACTCGGATAATGAGGGGCTTGTATCTGATGAGGCTCTGAGTCTTATTGACCAGCTTCTACGATTTGATCCGAAGGCGAGTAGTAGCCTGTGAGAATTATGTAGTAGTCTATGCTAATGTGTGTATCTAGGAACGACTCACGACTGCTGAAGCTCTTAGGCACCCATATTATGAGATATTGCTTTCTGAGTCATGAGCAGGGCCAACGAGTAGGAGGGCTTAGAGCAGGCTAGAAGAGCTGTAACCATCTCTTGTACATGGTAAACCTCGTTATCTGACAGGCAAGATGGGCTGGCTGAAGTTGCTGGACCTGTCTAACAGCGCAGGCACCGCTTCTGGATGCTATGAGTTATCCACCGTCCATCATCTCACGGACAGAATTTGTATACATTCCCAATCCCTTGGACTATTTTAGGGGGATCAGGACCCCATCTCGCTTAATGACCCCGTTTTACAAAAACCCACTCAAGAACACAAACTGCCAAAAAAGCGTGCGTCATCCGGAATTCGAATCCGAGCCTCAACTTTTCTCAGTGGAAGAGTTGAATCCTAACCCCTAGACCAATGACGCTTTTAGTTGTACTTCGATGACAACAGCCGGTTGCTAACGTGCAACATCATGATGACCTTGGTGGACTCATCCAGGAGCCTGGCAGCAAGCTGGTAACGCTTCAGTGTGGCCCGCAGTGCATAAATTGAGAGCCTTATACCATCGCAACAGGGCGTATTTTCAAGTATTTTGCCCAGTAACTCTCAAGCTTGCTGGTCGGCTTGCTCACCAAACTAAACTGTATTAAAGATTCCAATCTAACTGATCCTCGGCCCGAACTTAGCGACATCTCAGAAATTGCATGCAAGTTGTGATGCACACTAAAGAAGATGGCTTTGTTTTAATTATCGTGTCTTAATTATATGATAACTATTGGCGAAGAAAAGCCACGTCCAGGGAGGATCCGCGGCATGATTCGTGATGGCATGACCACCAACCTTATCTGTTACATCTTCAAAACGAGGTCCAGTGAAAAAGTCATTTTATTCACCTAGTAATTCGAAGTAACATGAGGTCGGTCTACAGTACCAGATGCTGCACCTGCCGTATAACACAAAATCTCAATATGACCCGGTCGCCACACGCTCCAATGACATGATACCGGATTGTCTCAGAATTCGAGGTTGTGCCAATACAGGTAGACTAGGTCGGTCTCGGCGCCAAGGCAAGGGCGAGAGCATGGCGCTCAATTTATCTGCATGGGTTATCGTAATTGGAGTAGAGAAATGTGATTGTCTTGGTCATTATATACCACGAATTGACCCCTTGATCTTTAAATACCTCCCTCCTCACCTGCAGATCGGCCGCTTCTTGACCCATCTCCAACATTCAAATCTGGCCAACCAGGAAAGATGATGCTATTTAATATAAATAACCTAAATCCATCAGTTTATTCCCATGCTGAGTGGTCAGAGAGGGTGCGGATGCTCGCACCGGGCAGGGAGCTTCAACGGCATCGAAACCAGAAAAACCGCGGCCGCGCATTTCTCATCACAATGGTGCTGATATTCCTGATCTTTAACTGTAGGAACCTGGTATGATGACTCGTCTTGGAGAACGCAGGAAGACTAACGGGCCTTTACATACACTATATCAAGAGTGCATCGAGCCCTTCCCATTTACTAGCATTTCCACACCGAATCTCTAGACTTCACTACCTCGTCCCCGCAAATGTCGCCAACCGTCAAGTCTGCGCAGTGGTGACTTCGGCACTCGCAAATCGATACTCTATATCGACGATCCTGGGCTACAGAGGAGAATCTTTCTTGGACGCACAAAAGGCACATATTGCGAAATTGCGGGCCATCAAAGATTACCTACACAATGCGGAGGGAGCCTCTGACGATCTTGTCATTATAGTTGATGGATTCGATGTGATGGCTCAACTACCCGCAGAGGCCATGATCCGGCGATACTTTACTCTCATGGCTGAGGCGGACCAGCGGCTTGCTGATCAACGGGGCGTCACCGTCAAGGAGCTTCATCGAACCGGAGTAAGGCAGACTCTTCTATGGGGAACAGACAAAGGATGCTGGCCCGAGAGCGAAACTGATCCAAGGTGTTGGCTTGTTCCCTTCTCAGCACAGCCTCGGCTCACCTGGGGGCTCAAAACGGGCACTGGGGATCTTCAGTATAGCGACTCGCGGTTTCTGAACTCGGGTACAGTGATAGATCCACTGGGTGACCTTGGCAAGTTCATCGATGCCGCACTATCACTGATAGAAGACGATTGGGATCAGAACCTCCTCTTCCGAGACTCTGATCAGTTTTATATCGCGGCTTTATATGCTCGTCAAGAATACCAGAGAATGCGAGACTTGAATGGGGGCGACTTTCCTGAAGACATCGCTGGAAGGGATGTACCCAGACCGAAAGATGGTAAACATGCTGTGACTGAATACCACGTTGCAGTGGATTTCGACTATGCGTTCACGCAAACAGAATGCCATAACTACAGGTTTGTCCCCTAATCGCGGGTTTGCTACTGTCGACTGACGCGAAAAGATTTATCCATAAACTTCAATACAGCAATTTTGACATGACGGCTACAATCAAGCATGATGCGCTGGAAGAAGGGTCAAGATTCCGCCCATATAAGATTCAAATGCCTGCATCAATCTACCAGGTATTTCACAGAGTGTATGATTCACTTCCAGCAGAAGACCGACCAGCAATGTCGGGACACAATTGGATCCGCAGTCTAAGACTGGGCACAAACATCGGCACACGGGTCATCTTTGCCTTCTATCACAACACATGCGACAAGGCCGGCTTCCTCAACACCTTCTACGACGCATGGTTCTACCCTCTGATCCGACCTCTTCTCCGAGTCGCTGTTAGAGCGATTCAGCAACAACATCCAATCATCCCAGAACCTGTCGACCAAAGACTTTGGTTTGCTGCACGGCAATACCCGAAACGTGATCTTGATGAGTACGGAGGGGTCTTTACGGATGCGCCAGGGGAGGAGTTTATACCACTGCAGGAATTTTGCGGTGAAGACATCGAATCTGCTATTGGAAAGGATACGGATTATCTGTTGACCAGACTCTGACGGACTAAGTTTCATATAATGAGGTTGAATGATTAACGAGCGTATTGTTTTCATAGCCGGCGTGTTATTACAATACTTCATTCTGCAGGCGTAGTACAAACTAAATGGTATTTTATGCCCATAACTTTCATAAATAAGGGCACTTTGTATTAAACGAGTTTCATGAATGCTCCCTAGTTCTCCCCATCAACCCATTCGGGGTCGATATCGACATCATCACCATCCAGGCTTTCCTTTCCACTCTTGACAAGCTCAGCCCACATAGTTGCCTGCAGTTTCTCAGCAAATACATCTTCTCCTGGGATGTTGTATTCAAGATCTCGGCCGCAGTGGATCATAGCCATGAACCCCTTCTTAGCAAGTTGCGCAAGAGAAGGGTCAGGGTGATGGCTAAGCTTTTGGAATTGACGTCTCCAAAACAACCACCGTGCTATGCTGAATTCGGTCTCGTCAGCGCACTCATCCTGCACAAGGGGCCCAAGATTCAATGACCACTGTTCCGACTGCTGTTCGTCTGCTTTGAGAATGCAGTCCCTGAGAAGCGCATGAGGACACAGTTCCATCTCCACAACTGCGCCAGGCAGAAACTTGGCAATGTTGTCATTGCTAATCTCAAGGGTCTCGCGCATGTACCATAGCCCATTCGAGGAGATATGTTTCTCCCATATGCCAGCAGCCAAGTCATTAGCAGAGAAAGTAGCAAGGCTTCGCAGCTCAGCCTCTGAGCCTTCTTTCACCAGCGCTTCCCGGAACGTCTGTAAGCTCTGTGCAAAACCATAATGTTCCCAGCTTTTTGAGATATTGTGCCCGTTTGTAAAAGATTACTGAATGGCAATGACTATATCTAAGTTCTATATGCCAATTATAAATTCTCAGCCACTCCTCTCCACCCCATACAACATATCTGGGCCAGAGACTAGACATTATGCCACGATGCCAGACCTTGCTAGACTTGCAAAACAAACCATATAGAAATTTCAGACAAATAAAGGCTGCTAACATAGGTGATGAGGATACGATATTCTTCGTCACAATATAAGCTTCTTCTCAAAAGCTTCCACGATGAGATATCTCACAACACATGTCTTGAGGCAAGAGTGCGAAATTATATCACTTACACAAGGGATGCATGACCAAAACATACCTAGGCTCAGCAAGTGCCGAATATAACATTACCCGGTAAGTGTTGTACTTGAGCATGACAGATGATAGGTCAGTATTTTTGAAGACACCAAAACTGCCGGACAGAGACTTGGACGCTGAATTGAAAGACAGAATGATGTGTTTTTGAAGGTATGGACCAATACCAAGGGCGAAGTGATTAGTGAGTAATAATGAGATGCCTTATTAAGTGTTCAAGTATGTTGGAGTGAGTGATGGAGTGTCTAGTAAGAGCTATGCAACTCGCGACAATTGCGAAGGCTGACATATCCGGGACATCATTCTTGAAATTGAATGAATCACAACTTAATGCAAGCATGGGCCGATTCGAAACCTAACCTACCAGCCATAGTTCTCGGGTAGTTGAATTGTGAAACTCTGTGAAGACCCAGGCCGTTTTTTCAGCCAGCCGCAATGCCTCTTATTTGGTTGCTAGGCGCCAGTGATTCAATTCTAAGACATTTCGAATGACCGCATTACTGATACAAGTTCATTGCGTGTCACTGGTATTGTAGACCGCCAGACAATATATCATCACTACCAATATCAAAATCTTGGAGGCATGTCTTAGTCCAACTCATTGTCGCTCTAGAGAAATTCCATAAGTTATCCGGTAGATGAAAATATAGGCAGAGCAGACAGTCCACAGGTCTGCCCTGCCGACCAGTATATCTCTCATGACGTGAAGGCCTGGATCGCCTCTTCCAGAATCTCGATGATCTCATCAGGTCTACTCAACATCGGCAAATGCGCACTATCGATGATCCGTTTCGTGATATTCGCGCCGAGCTTTTCTGCGGCCCGGACAAGCATCTTCTGCGCTTCATAAGGGTAGGCCCTATCATCCTTGGTCATGATCTGCCAGACGGGCACATCCCTCCATCCTTCGTACGTCACTTCGTACCCTTCCGTCGAACCGGTCAAGGCCTGTTTGCTGAGCTTTCCAGCCCAGTACTCGGCCTCATCTGCAGGGAGATCGTGGTACATCATCTCGATTGGGTCGTCTTTGATGACCATTAGATTGTTCTCATAGTCAGCTTCGCAGGTCGGTAGGGGCTGGCCGCCGACAGCGTCCAGAAAGGACATGCCCTCATAAACGAAACCGGTTGCAACATTGAAAAGCCCTATCACACGACCAGTACTTCCGTCTGTGTCGGCAGAATTGTTGGTGAAGCCTCTCATGGCACTTTGTCCCGCCGGTCCAGCATAGGCGTGCACTAACAGAACGACATCAAGTCCTTGCGACGTCTCGCCGGCGATCGCATTGGCGACGGCTTTAACGTCATGCGAGTAATTAACGTCGGTGCTTGTTGATTGGTTTGTCGGAAGTGCGACGGGAATACACTTGAACTCTTTAGCCTCCATGGCGGACATGATCTTGCCCCAACATTCAGGGCTATGCCACGCGCCAGGCACAAATATGAGGCTAGGTTTCTGGGTCATGTTGTAGATTGATTGGACGATGTTGGCTCGGTATCCGGTGAGGGAGGGGAATAAGGGAATGAGGATGTGTCCTTGTCTTACGATCTCCTTCCAAGTCGTGGCTGGATAAAGGCAGCGGGGTTTGTCCTTCAACTCGTTTATTCTCCTCGAAAAGGGTTAGTTGCTGACAGGCTGGACGCCATTCACGTCCACTCAAAAGTGACTCTGTCGTTGGTAGTGGAGACTCCGGTTCTTTGCCAAGATGTTAGTGGTCTATCTTGCTTCCGCCTCTCTCGTCGCTATAAGATGTTAGCCCTATAGCTTTGGTCAGTCTAGACCATCGCAACCAAATCGCTCATCCTGTAGCCACCATCCTCAAATCCCGTGAGTGGCTTCCTGACACCTCGTCAACGCCCGTCTTTGACGCAAAACTCCTCCCTCAATTCACACAAAGTCACAACTCATCAGCCCATCGCTGATCATCTTCCCTGAAGACTTCCCCAGAGCAATCTCAAGCCGGTCAGCATGAGTTCAACGACAAGGACTCGGAGGCCCCACACTAGGAGTAAAACCGGGTGCTTGACTTGTCGAAGGCGTCGCGTGCGTTGTGATGGCGGAAAACCAACCTGGTAAGTCGGAGTTTGCTACCCAATCGAGACAAATAGTCCACCGCCATACACAAAAATACTTTGTCAGTTGATGGTAATTGTGAAATTGACGAATGTAGCACCCGATGTGTCAGAGCAGGACGGGCATGCGAGTTTGCTGATCCTAGTATCCCGCTTCGAGACCGCAACGCTATCTGTCTTCCTGGCGAACAGCAGCCTTGGATTATAAGCCAGGACGCTCCGCCAATATCTTTAATGGTTGAGTCCCCATTTGGAAAGTCAGTGGAGCCTTTCGACTGTTTAGGCCTGGACATGACTCTTCGTTCCAGAGAGCTACTTCACTATTGTAAGCGCAAGCCATGCAGCGTAGACCAGCAGGACCGTTAACAAGCCTAGTCCATCACAGCCACGACAGTGCTGATTTGGTACTAAGTAAAGCCTCAAGAAACATGTACGTAAATTCTTGCTCCTTCCTGGCCCAGACTTACATGGGACATCTGTAGCTTTTCTTCAGTCGCTCAGCACCCCGATGCCTTGAGGGACACTCTTCTCGTAGCAGGTCTGCACTATGCATGGACTGTCGGTGATCTCGAAACATATAAACCAACCTTTTTGTTCCACAAAATCTCAACGATACAAGTCTTGAATCGTTGGCTGCAGAACATACATCAGCCGGGGCTCATGACCTTCATTCGACATGTTTCAATCCTCTGCTTCATAGAGGTATGTCTCTCCTGCTAGTCATACCTTGCCAGTCACTAACAATCGAAAGGCTTCGTATGGTAACGTACACGACACAGAGGCTCACATCAATGGCCTCGTAAGCGCCGTCCACCTTCTCAGCCCCCTGGACGATGACTTCGGCAACCGATCGCAACTCGAAGAAGAACTTGCCAATCGCTATCTTTTGCTGTGAGTCGGTCATTCTTTGGCACTCAATTCTCTCAAACACTGACCTTTGCAGCACATACTATGCCTACCAAGGCTTCAAGGCCAGGATACTTGGAAGCGACTCTTTGCAGAACCTTTTCCGACAGAACAACACCGCAGAGTTCTCCACGTTCGTATCGCAGATTTATCTCTGGAAGACCCAAAATGTTGGCCATCTCGAAATGCGTCTTAACGCCATGAAACTATTACCATTCTTCTTTGCGTCTCTTCCCTCTTCAACACAATTTCACAACATCGACGCGTCACCTTTAATAGACTGCCTGAAGCACGTTACTACCTCAACGCAAACAGTCAGGGAGGACCATTACAAATGCGATCCGAGCTGGGAATGGATTGAGGGATCAGACTCTCGGCTTCTTTGTGCTACTATCGGCTCCCATTTCTCATCTCTCTTCCACGACGATATGTTCTCATCAGCATGTTCCTCCAAGTACAGCACGTCTTGGTCTGGTATGTGCGCTGCATCGAGCTTGTATATGTGCAGCGTCCTGGAACTTTGGAACGGTGGCGAGTCAATCGATGCTCGTCTCTTTCGGAGGTTTCTATGTATTTTGAATCGAAACCTCAGTCAATCAGTTAGCACGTTAGGTCTGAGCGACTCTACGGACTTTTGGATTTGGAGAGCGTTCTTGGGGGCGTATAGCATTGCCAAACAGCAAGCGGATAACCATGATCCATCGCTGGATGGCCTTCAAAAAGCTTTTACTGGCTACTTAGATGCTTGGAAAAGAATTACTGGGTTGACACAGTGGGAAGAAGCGCATGCCTGTTTAGTATCAGTCTCATGGCCCGCTACTATGGATTACGAAACGGGGCGAAGTGTTTGGATCAGTGCAATCGAGTACACGGCATATTGAGAATTAAAGCTGTAGCTGCCTTACAACTGTACAATATTGTATGAATAAATCACAACTCAGATTTTAGTGGAGCGGCCACGATACCGCAAGCACCCGAAAGATACTCCCAGACCGCTCTCTTCGGGCAGCAATACCATGTCCTCAGTTACTAAGGTTACAGACCCTGAGAGTGATATACTTTTAACTTTGTGCCCAGTCTCATCCAGTACAACGTCGACAATGATACTGCTGTCGTGGCCAATTTCCTGCCCCTGGTCAAGACAGAATCTATACATACCGTCTGAATCTCCCTGCTAAAGCGCGAGATATGCCCAGAGCACATGAACCGCTTCCACATGAGGGTCCTCGAGACCGGTTACAATCATACGAATTATGAGATGTTTCAGCTTCTTGCTATCCTCACCGTAAGGATCTGGCAGTACTCGATAGTATATCACACCTGTGAAAGAAGGTGCCCATCCTTCATCAAGTTCTGTAGGCTGGCTTGGGCCTACGGCGGCAGCGAACAGGTCAGACTGATTGGGGAAATCGGCCAAGGTATAGGTGACGTCCTTTACGATAGACACGGATGGATAGCCCTGTTTTATCGATAGCTCATGGCTCTTCAAGCTCGACTAGGTGCCAGTTATGCTATGCTCACTAGCAGGGCGGATATGAATGCGTACGTTATGCGGAACGTCGACTGCCACAGATCTCGCGACGGATCATAAAGCACAACAACAGGCCCAACGTTTGTCCAAAGGGTGGCCTCTGAGGAGTGCATAGTGGGACCAGAAAGTAGCTGTCGAAATAGGACAATGGCCAGTGCCGATGGCGGGACGGCCGGCAAAATCCATCTCGTTCACGGGAGTAAAGATGTTGATGGTCACTGTTCTATCCGTGCTTCGATGCAAAAAGACGGTTTCAGAGAAGTTGAATTCGCATGCAATCATCTACATTAAGTAGAAGAGGGCAACGAAGCCTTTACATTGAGAGGCTTGAGCCAAATTACAACAAGTGACAGATATACCACTCAATGTTACCTCACGCCGCTTTCGCTCATGCTAGGCTGTCCAGATTGTCTGCTGAGTCCCCGAGATGTTGGTTACGAAAACGAGCCAGCAACTCTTCGTTGTCGGCGACCGTGTCATCCAGCGGGTCTACCGTGCTGAACTGTAACCTTCTAGCTTCGTCCTGGAACATCTTATCAGTAGGGATAATCCCGAGCTTCATCCGAGCTGCGTAAAGCGACCAAGGTGGAAAGCAAACAGTTCAGGAAACGATTTATCTTGAAGTGACGTCGCAGGTTCTCCTGCCTCGGGTGACATCTCCAATCCATTCCAAGCTTCGAAGCTTTACTCAGCGGACCCTATTATGTACTGTACATGCTCTGCTGTTGCAGGGTTCAGAGCAGCTGCGGAGAATAGAGCATAGGTCCTTGACTCAGAGGCAATCAAATACGGAGGGATGGCATCGTGACCTGTGCCGCGATTATAGGCTCAAAGCCATGATCTTCCCTCCAATCCTCCATCGTCTTGCCCTTGCGGAAGCGTGACACTAGATCATCTGTGCGTTCCTGCCAAGTTTCCATACGGAGATCACAGATGCCACAATTAGATGCCACTGGTAGCCGCTCGACCTTCCATGACTCTATCGGCGGAGGATGCTGTACATGATGTATATACCTTAGGTGCTGAATCAAGTGATTCTTCAGGCTATAAATCTGGGTTTGTCTGCATAGACTAACATCATGCTCTTCCAAATGTGTCGGTGTCGGATCTGCAAGACCGCAGTACGCACAGCTGCTGAGTCCGGTGACGGTTGATATCACAACGCTACCATGTGGCGCGCATCGCCATCCCTTGATACTGAGATGCAACGACTGCTCGTGGCGTGCCCAGTCGAACTTACCCTTGAAAGAGTTGCAACAAAACGTATGATGAAATTTTCTCTTCTCTGCTGCTTTGCACTTTGCTGCATTCGGTCGGGTTTGTTTCGACGGGCGGCCGCGTCGGGCTACAGAACTCGCAGAAGTAGCAGAGCCTGAGGACAGACTCAAGTCGCCAGTAAAGCTTCTGGTGGCCCCGGAGCATTTGCTCCTGGCTGTAACACAGACAGGTGACAGTGTTGGACTTTGGGCCCCACTATTTATCTCTCAATAACAATTGTCATAAAAGGAAAGAAATTTAGAAAGGAGTAAAAGAAATAAAGAGAATAATCAGAAGTTGAGAGAATTCTTAGTTATTATCGGCTCTTCTCATTTCTGCACCGTTTTCTGCTAATCATGGGCGTGGAGTACGTATCAAGGAACGACATGCATGAATGGGTACAATTTCCAACCCCTCGCTCGATCCATCCCTTAGATAACGAGGGAGCACCAGGTAGGTATCTTTACTAGGTCCTGCCAATGAAGAAGCTGGTATCAAAGGTACTTATTTCCACTAGTGAATTATATTAAGATTTAGGTATTTCTGATTATGCAGCTTGCAGATTGTGACTTTCATTCTCACAGCAGTGCCTCCTTGAGGCTGGTACCTGTGGCGTAAAGATCAGCAGCCAATCAATACTGGAGCTTGCCCCATAAAAATACCTGCCTGGTGCTACCCTCGTTATTTAAGGGATAACAAAATGGGAACTATTCTCGTCCTACGTATGTACATCATAACACACCAAATACCCCATGACTTAGTGCAAAAGTTATCCATGGGGGATAACCCAAAGGGAAGCGAAGTTATAAACTCCTTCAACATGCCATAGGATTCTGACCAGAATGATCCACGAATCCCGTCATACGACACCAAGGAGACATGACCAACATGCCAAGCATCCTGTCACAAAACACTAAACCGTTAAAGTCAGCTCGCTCCGAACAGAGTGTTCAGTGGAACCTGCATGCTTAAGCCCATTTAGGCAAATGCCCCGTCAGGATTGTGCGACAAAGATGACATCATATAAGCGTCAATTTTCCGAGATTATATAGAAATCCACGATGCCTGCAAAAAAAGCTTCCCCTCGAGATCGAAACTCCCCAAAAAAGCATCCCTCTGGGGCCGTAAAGGCGGCGGAACAGATTAAAAAAACCACAATGCCCTGCTCTCTGCAGAACCCCCTCATTCCCGTAACAATTCTTGCGACCAAGCAGGACGTGGGTAATTAACATTTTCTGCGCAAAATGCATTTGCTCACGTGATCTAGCATTTCGAATTCGATCCCGAGCGTTTCGGCCGGCCGCTTTGCGAAATCCCCTTATTCCAGACCGCGACGATCCCGTCCACGCTCGCTAAGGATCGAAACGCCCTCGAGCCAAGGTTTAAGACCATGCCATGCCAGTATGCGTGTAGTATTGAAACCGCAGAGCCAGAACTTTTAGAGCCGCCGCGGAAGAGCAGCTCCAAGCGGAAGTACAAGAGTCCTGAGGGCTGGCGGAGTAAGCACAAGCACCACTCCACCACGCGCCGATCACTGTCGCGACAGGCTACTCTTTCCTGTCGTTGCGGAAGGGAACACAAGGCACACAAGGCACCGGATCATATAAGGGTTTGCGCGTTCTGTCATGTAACCGAGACACCGAAATGGAGGTCTGGACCATCAGGACGTCATACTCTCTGCAATTTCTGTGGGTTGCTGTACGCTAAGAGGGAGGAAAAGGCCCGGTCGTTTTTATTGGAGAGGGAGTTTGGGTGCGACTCTATTTCTGACGCATCGTCGTGGTCTACAAAGATCTCAACGGAGGATTCTCATTCAGCGGGTCTGCGATGATCATTCAACCTCATATCATATCCTCTTATACCTTGCCAAGCGGCCCTCATGGATACATACCTCACTGCCCCTTACTCTTGGCAGGTACATGTGCAAAGGCAGGTAGGGGGAGAAAACATTCACATTTTTTTTATTGCAGCGTTCGAGCGTCATAATCATGAAAGAAACAGATGGCGCATTGGAGATGGGGAATTAGGCAACATATCAGGAGTATTCGGAGCAAATAAGTTTAAAGAAAATATTAAACCCATTTCAGTAACCTTTCCCTGGTAACATCAGAGGAGGAACGTTTGTCAAGAAGATAATTGCATCCAATCGTGAACTGTTTTGCAGCACGTCAACAAAGATCCCTCTCAACAGCAATGCTGATGTCAAAATCGCGTCAGAAAACATAACCAATTACCCCTTTCACAACTCCCCGGAGTCGCCCTCCGTTTTCTTGAATTCCAATTACTACCATCCTACAGTACGATGTCGCATCGCCAGTCCCGTTAGACATTAGATTACCTGACTTTAGCGGAATCCGGAGAGGTGCGGGGTTCAGGGTAACTCTAACATCTGACTTTTTACCCCTCAATTGGCTGATGGGAGCTTCTTTCAGGTCAAATGCCGACTCTGGAGGTTGACATAGTGAGAACAAACCATCTGATCCTCTGCGCAAGTAACCTGCAACAAGGAATACACTGTATCACATACCGAACAAGTCACGCCCAGTTTGCCCAGTGTTTAGCGTGCAGCAGGGGCGAGGAGTAACGCGCCGTGGCTTACGTACGCGTCGGTAAGTGAGGGTTGCAACTCTTTGAGACGAACTCATTTCTAATCAGTGTTGCAACAGGGACCAGTCTTATCCATCAATGGTAGACAGACATGTCACAGAGACCAAGCTGCCATGCAAGGAACTGTGAAAACGGGCTTACTATCATGCCAGGTTGCTGTGAGGGACAGTGCAGACAGCGTCCGAGCCAGTGAGACGTCTCAAGGTAAAGAAAAAGGCAAAGTAAACAAGGGAGCCAAGGCCCTAGGGACTTTGGCTGGACAGTTGTGATAACTGTGTGATACCTAAACTGTTGGTCAAAGTTTAGATGGGGAGCTGAATGAATGGGATGCTGAGAGACATCGGATTTCCTTTTCCCGTGGTGAAAATGCTGTCTTGTTGATGATTCTCAATGGCCCATCAGGCCACTCGGTGGGTTTCCTCCGGATCCGCGGATGGACCCTGAATCAGGGTCTCTGCACAGTCCACACCCAATCGCGTAGTGATCTACAAGGGTTCCTCTGGGGCAATCTTCGCTTTAACTTTAGCAAGCGCCTCAGAGGGGTATTAGTACCGCCTCGATCCCTAACCTCTCCCTTCAGTCTCAAGATCGGACTTCCCCTCTCAACTGCCCCCTTTCAGACGTGTCCAGTTCCTGTTCCACCATGAAACACCGACAGCAGACACTTGCCAAAACGGCAAAGCCAATTCGGCGGCGAAGAGATCGTCCTCGCCATCCTTGTCCCGTTGATCTCCCGGAATCTAGCCTTTTCCCGCCCCGACGATGCTCCTTACTTTCGCTGAGAAAATCACCTCAACACGTGGGTTACCTTTTTTCGCGTCTTTGTTGACCCGTTGCCGGTGATACAGACAGGCTAACCTCTTCCAGATCCGACCTAGCATCCAAGACGTCCAACAGAATGGTCTCCCTCTCTGTGAGGTCGCCTTGTTTCAAAATGCAGCTATTCCGAGTCCTTTGGCTACGAAGCCAGAGAGAAATACTCATCTCCAATTGAGGGTTGCTTCGCGCACCTCGTCTCTCAGATCACCCACCGCGTCGGCACGTTCAATCCGCTCAAGGTCTACTAGAGCCAGTCTCAAGGATATCTATGAAGCCCGCACGTGGCGCAACAGGCTGAGGCGTCATTCGGTATGCCACTCATTTGCACTAGAATGTCCTTTTCTTTCTAACGAGATACGCAGAAGTCACCAAGATTACATGAGCCAACCCCATGCTGCACATCTTGCTTCATCAAGGAGACTCCAATGTGGCGCGAAGGTCCTTTTGGCTCTCATACTCTCTGCAACGTCTGTGGTCTTCTCTATGCCAAACGCGAAGCTCGAAGCCGAACGTTTCTGCTTCAAAGAGAAATCGCGCGAAAGTCTCGATTTTCTTAGATCGTTGAACCGCGTTCATGTTCCCATCATGCATGAGCTTACGTTCGGCACGGCTTAAACTTTCTTTCTACGAGTGATACTTTTTTAATGTTTCGTTTTCTTGAGCTCGATCTCGACGTTATACAGGCCACCGGGATCTGTGAGTGATGAGGCATGGTTTCTATACCCCGGCGCAGGATTGGGAAGGCATTTTGTGAGACTCGGCTGGCTACTGAAGTTTTGTGTCAAAATGGCGTTCCCCGTTGTTTTTTATCATGTTGGATTCAGCGCAGATACCTCAGTCACTGTTATGCACTTGCTATGGCCTAATGAGACAAAGACTCTACCATTGATAGTATATGTTACATATATCAGACATTGTGAGGTCCGTTGACAGTAGCTCGGTATTAGTAGGTGCCTACTAAGTCAACTAGACGGAGTACGATGAAATCTGCCTGTTGATGAATTGGCTAGAGGTAAGAGGTGTGATGCAAGCATCAGCTTCAGGTTTATCAACTCAAAATGACATTCTCGGGCAGCAGGTCAACTAGCCACACAATAACCCAAGATAAGCTTTTTGGCTTATATTTTAATCAGGGTTGACGTATATAAGAACTCTAAACCCATTCCCCAAGGGATAAAAAGGATGAATTGTTTCAGTCTTTCGTCTCGAGAGGTTCACAGGTCTTATTACATACACTCGAAATGAGTGGTACATGCTCGTTCGGCTGTGGATGTGAGAAGGCTGGAGGTTGGTCTTTTTCTGCAGTCACTGAGGAGACTATAACAGTCTTGTTATATGCTTATAAAAATAAAGATAAAGTTATAGATATTTGAGAGCATAATTATAAAGACTTTATTTTAATTACAATGAAATAAAATCTATTTACCTAGAAATATAAAAAGTTAATATATTATTTTTGTTAAGATATCAAGATGCGACAAGTCGAAATAGCTGATTCAAATTAATGCTCGTCCGGCCTTATTATTGCCAGAACTATTAATAGCATTTTGCGGATGGGTAATCACCTGGCGCGTACGCCCTGCCCTGAAATTCAGCGACCCACGTCGCGTCATTAGCTTTGACAACTGTCAGCAAAGCTGTCCCTCTGTCATATGTGCTAACAGCGAGGTTCAGCGAGAACAACACAAGTTATTGGTAAACACTGGCAAGTGCAAAGGACCTTGATATTAACCCTGCATTCCGTTTGACCTTCTCGGCATGCTTAATGCTGCTCCACCAGCCACATGAATTCCGCCCCAACATCCAGACGAGGCTCGACGACCAGCTTGTTGCATTCGACAGCCGACATTCGTGATGTCGTAACGGCCTCCCGGACATCGACTGGCCCGGAATCCAGTCAGAATGGTATGTTGTATCATTGCCCTGTTATTCACGAATAACTCCAGCCTCATAGCAATTTCGACCTTGCTACAGCCGCAGTCTGTACGAACTGGACTGCAACCACATATCTCTGCGCCCACTTCGAGTCTGTACAAGATATCGATCGGACGAGACATTCCTCCAGTTACCTTGACGAATATACCACACATTGAATCCGACCAGTTCGACTCGTACCTATCGCAGATGGCCCCTCTGTACGAGCGGCTTCAACGATTGAAAGAAAGCGAAGACGAACCACGGACGGAAAGGAAGACTGGGAATTCCATAAAAGGCAGAGAATTTGAGGATTCAAGACAGACTGCGAGACTCTCTCCGCCTAGTAGGAACGGCTCTGTCTTGCCACTGACGTTGGCCGCCACTCCCATCGATGGCTCGTCCTATAGACAAGCAAGCAGTGGTTTCAATCGCCAAGGCCACCGTGCGCCTTCACTATCAATCGTTCCTGATATATATTTCAGCGAAGACTTTCATCTTGAGAACCCGCGAACATTCCAGGTTGTGAGCGAGCGATCAGAGGTTATGTCCCAGGACACTGGGAAGGCAAACAATACTCTAACACCGAGAAAACACTTGGCTACAAACGCGATTCTGCAAGAGAAACTATCCTGGTATATGGATACTGTAGAGCTGCACCTGATAGATTCTATCTCTACGGCTTCAACGACGTTTTTCTCTGCTCTCGGCTTCTTGAAAGAATTACACTCGGAAGCAGCTAAATCGGTCAATAAGATAAAAACGCTGCGCAAGGACCTAGTACCATTGACTCAAGATGTTGTACTTAAGGGCCTGGAGCTTTCGCAAAAGCGTCAAGTATGCCATAATCTCCAACTTATAAGCGGTGCAGTCTTGCAGCTAAAGTACATCGTGGACAAAATTGCCTATTGCAAGTCACTAGTCGATGAAGGCGAAGTCGAGAAGTCCTTGGTTGAACTTGATGTCATAGAGTCGCTGATGGCCGGCGAACGTGGTGAGATATTTGAGGATGAAGCATTGACGAATGTAGAGCTTCGAGATATGCGTGACGCCACAGCATTACGAGGCGTGGTCAATGACTTGATGGTTTTACGGTCTAGAGTTGCTAAAATCTTCGAGTCAAGGATTCATTCCATGCTTATCGAAGATCTACAACGCCACAGCCAATCAGTACCAAAGCAGGAAGTTCTCCTTAGGTGGGAAGCTGCTTCACTCAGGACCAAGGCAGGTTACGCACAAAAGCCCTCGGCCTTACCAGCTTATATGGCTCAGACTACTGAGCTGCGTACGGCACTCCTGCCCAACATTCAAGGACTGTATCAGTGTGGGTCAATCTCCATAGCCATTAAAGGTTATCGAGAACTAGTAATGCGAGAGATTCGCAACGTGGTTCGAAGACCACTCCCTAGTTCCACCGATGACACTGAATCCGTGACGTCGGCGTCAACTATCAGTGGAAGCCGGAGTCGCACAACTCAGGAGAAATCTTTCATCCTTGCTCAGAATCTCCGGTCTCTAGAAGCTGAGGATGCTGAGGAACTGTTCTCCACCCTATTCGTTTCGGTTGCAGAGACGCTTCGACGACTAAAAACCCAATCCAGTCTCCTCTTGGATATCGCAAGCATGATCGGGAGTCCTGATTCCGCGGACCCTATCAAGTCTCCTAACATTATCTCCCCAAGTAGTAGTCCGAATCCCGCTCGGAACATGTCGATGTTCTGTGCCCAGGAGGAAATGCATGTTGCACTTGATCTCCCAAACCTTTTGAGTCATGGAGTGGATGTCAGTCACGAAAAGATCATCAAGATCCTCCGGGTCCGATCCGAACAAACCAAAATCCTCCCGTTGCCATACTTTATCCGCTACTATACTCTTAATATCTTCTTTGTCAACGAATGCGAGGCTATCTCAGGACAAGCTGGCATGTCTCTAAAGACTATAATCAATGACCACATCTTAGACTTCATTCAGGCGCACGGCGACAGAGAAAACCAAGCACTTGCTCAAGGAATGGGTGCTGACATGTGGCAAGAGACGGATTTCACGCCCAAGGATAATGAAATTCTTCACCAGATTCTTGAGTGCAGTATGGCAGACCCGCCAGCATGGACTAAGACAAGCAAGGTCTGGGCACCAATAGCACAAGATGAAGACGAAAAGACAGATAATACAGAAGGCATATCAAAGGATAAGCTCAGAGACGCCACCATTGAAGAAGAGACTTTCCTCCTCCCGACATCTGCTATCCTCTGTTTAGAGGGCATTTCTCACTTTCTCCAATTAGTATGCGGTATTCCATCCATGACAGCAGCAATCGCCTCTTCATTGGTCTCATACCTGCAACTATTTGACTCTCGATGTCGCCAGCTAATCCTCGGCGCTGGTGCTCTACGTTCTGCTGGTCTAAAAAATATTACAACTACTCATTTAGCACTCACATCTCGAGCTTTATCATTTATCTCGACCATTATCCCCCATATCCGCGAGTTTGTCCGTCGTCATGCGACCGCAAATCCAGTTAGCGCAAACCTCATGGCGGAGTTTGACAAGGTGCGCCGCGCCTTTCAGGAGCACCAGGACGGTATCTGCCAAAAGCTGGTCGAAATCATGGGCTCCCGAGCTCGCATGCTTTCAAAGAAAGTGCTCGAGACCGACTGGGGCAAGGAGAGCGCAGGGGATGTCCGCAAATACATGGTGGATCTCACCAGGGACACGAGTAAACTGCACAAAGCTCTCAGCAAGCGCCTGCCTGAGGAGGCGGTGCAGTTGGTCATGGTACCCGTTTCTGCAAGCTACAGAGAACATCTGGGGACGGCGTTCAAGGAAGCCATCCTAGGAACAGAAGTTGGTCGTACCATCCTTTACCGCTTTCTTCTTTATGGTTCCAGACTGCATTTAGGCTGACCCATACGCACAGCATGCTTAGCGATGTCAAGCATCTCGACGAAAAGTTCCGCAAAGTTAACGGATTTGGCGACCTGGGCGCTTATCTCACTGAGATTATCAAGAGCAAAGAGGTTTAGGTTGCGCTATTTCTGGCGCGTTGGAAGAGAACGGCCCGTTTTGGAGGTAGTAATGCAAACCCCCTTACATCTGTCTATTCAGATCAAGGACTTTCGACGCAGAATATGTTCGAAGTACCTCCTGTGAGGTGCCCATGGCTCAACCTCCAAGCTATGCTGATTGCCAGATTGACAATGTCCTCTTATATACAATTTGAAGGTGAAGAGCAACGATAAAGAAAAGACATCCATCTGAAGCGCAGCTAAACCTCCTACATGGAATGCTTGGCGCAACCGTCATAACATCAAAAGCCTTCACGATAATTTTCAGTTTTCAGGCGGGCCCAAGAGTGAGGTGTGCCAAAAAAAAAAAAAAAAGCCTAACTAGACGACTGAGGGTATGCTTTCAACTCCCCAGCAATAACTGTAACGAAGTCATGCACCTACAGGGAGCAGGATTGTCAGCTGACGGCTCAGACTACCCATTCAGGTAAGCCGAACCAGGCTGCATGACCTAGAATGACAACACAACCATGCAACTCGGGGATAGCCTGATCTGATGTTGCGGGTCAATTTACTGAACAATGTGCATAGATGACAACTTTGCTCAGGAAACATTTACAACTCTTGGCCTTCACACCTAAGTTGTGGAAGCATTTAAATCATCATCCTGCATCATGACCTCATCAGGCACGGAAGATATAACCATGGAACAGTTATGGGATGAAGCAGCTGAGCGATTTCTGGCTCGTACTGGAAAAGGCCTCAACCGAAAGCCTCCAATGACAATAGACAACGTGCGAAAACAGATAGAATCGCGAGCAGATCCGACTACAGATAATGACGCCTCAAATACGCTAAAACACAAAAAGGACATCGGTTTGAATATCCTTGAATGTCTGAAACTCCTTGGTGGTATAGCTGCACAAGGTGCAAGCGTGCTAAGTTGTAACCATGCTTCGACCCAATTGAGCCTTCGAGCTATTGACACCTGAACAGGTTTTCCAACCTGCAAGTGTCGTGTTTAGCGCCATGAGCATACTTCTAGAAGCTCCCAAAAAGATACGTGACTTCCATGAAGCAATTGACGACGTCTTTGCCGTCGTGGCACCGTCTCTGAGTCAATTCAGGATCTATGAACGAATCGAGCAGTTCAGGAAAATTGACACCGACTTGACGCGTGCAATTCATATCACCATGATCAGTCTAGTTGATATTTGCGCCTTGGTCATAACACTTAAAGACCCCAATAGCAAATGGAGCAAGTTCAAGTCCAACGTCAAGAAGGCATTGCTAGACGATGACTCAGGGCTCAGCGTTGAACTGAGGAAGTTTAGACAGGCTATCCATGGCCAACAGTCAATAGAAGCAACTTTGACACTAGAAGTTGCTCTGGAAAGCCGACATGAAGTATCGATTATTCTTGCAAAGGTCTTCGAGACTGGAAAATGGACCGAAGAGATCGCCAGCAAAATCACTACGTTACAGCTGGCAGAGACCAAGCGAGCGCAGGACACAACGAAAAAGACATACCTGTCCAAGATAAAGGAAAAGCTTGGTATCGATGAAAAGGAGCTCGAAACAAATAGACAAATGTTTAAGAGACTATGCGATTCAAGGGTCGAGAATAGCGGGAGCTGGCTTGACAACGAAGAAGCGTATATTTCTTGGGCTGATGCGGATGCTGCCAAAGAGCGACGTCTACTACTGCTCCTCGGCGAGAAGAATACTGGGAGATCTACAACAGTCTCAACGATTGTCCAGAAGCTCAAGGCTAGATAGAAGACACTGACAGAAGGATCCTCCAGGGTTCTCCTAGCCTGGTATTTCTTCCCTTCACTATCAGATAAAGCTGATAAGGGTGATCCGACTCCAGCCCGAACCGCCCTGAAGCATATTGCTTTACAACTAGCCGAGCAAGACATGGCGCTTGCCAAGAGTATAGCTTCTATCTGTGAAGAGAAAGACAATGGTACTTACTTCACAGACGTGAGCTGTGAATCGCTGTGGAAGGACCTGAAGCTGGGACAGCCACGTGGAGATACGATATACTACTTCATATTCGACGGGGTCGAAAAACTATCGAAGATGCATGCCGATGCTGGTACACAGTTATTTGACGTCCTTAAAAAGGCTAGTCACTCATTTGCTACAGAAAGTGATGAGAGCAGGATTCGCCTTCTGGTTAGTGGCAGTGGTGACGCAGTCAAGACACTGAGAGGGTTCGAATCACCAACAATCAACATAGCGAAATCCAACGGTTCAGACATTGAATCGTATATAAGGAGGGAGATGAGCAAATATGATATATTTCAGGGCAATGACTCGAAGGATGAAGCAAGCCGGAAGAAAATCAACGATAAGCTGCTAGAGATGGCAGGCGGAAGTTTCTTCAAAGTCCAGTCCACACTGGATAGAATCAAGGACCTGGTAGATTCAGGCGGACAGGAATCGGAACTAGATGATTTGTTGACAGAGTCGGACTGGGGCAGAGAGGCGATTTCGAAAAATGTTGTTGCAGAGCTTCAAGAGCAACTATCCCCACAGAATATCGAGGAGATAAATGAGCTCTTGATATGGGTAGTCTATGGTTACGAATGGCTTAGTGTTGATCAACTGGAGGCGGCGCTGGTGAGCTCGCCACCTGATATTTCTGAAGACATAGATGCTAACTACCAAGTTCCTTCGGTTTGGATCAACTCCACTTCAAAAACTGGCAAAAAAGCTACAGGGAAAGTATTCCAGACTTTTTGAAGTCGATGGGCAAGTGATCACTGTACGCCGTGATCTCTTACCCCTAGTGATTAAGGGTCCCAAGCAGCTACAATCCCTCGATGACGACACCCCGAGGATTACAGCTACCATCACCATCACAAAGGGTGATATTACAACTGTGCAGAACTTCTTGTGGACCCTGTTCCAGAAGTCAGTGGTTGAGAAGTTCGAGTTCGAGCCACTAGCTGGACAAACTACTCAGACCAGGGGCGAAATCAGAGTGAACGACTCCGATGCACATTTAGCCATAGTGATGCAGGCCATGAGTTTCCTTATAAAGAAGCCAGACATTAGAACTGAAAACCTAGGGAGATATCTGGTCTGGAATCTTCCTGTTCATTTAAAGGAATTGAGCAACCTGGAACGTGATCACAAGGTCGATAATACAGCAAAGAAAGACATTGGCAGCATAATTTTCGACATGCTCGGCCAGGGAACCATAATCGGGAGACATTGGAGTGGACATGCCTTTGTTCGGTAACACAACACAAATTTCGACGCTCCTGGCATGGCTGCAGGATCCTGATGTTACTAGCCATTTCGGGATATACCAGATGGATTGGCTGGACAGGGTAATTTCAAGTCCGAGCCCTCAACGTGCTTTCCTCTTCTCTATGGCCCGTGAAGTGGGCCACAGATAGCTCAAGAGCCGCGAGAATGACCCTTGGGAAGCATATCGGTCTCTCAACCGGTATCTTTCATTGGTAAGCCCACAATGATTCTTTATTTAAACACACACTCGTATAAAATATAACTGACGCCATACTAGGAATATCCAGAGGGAGACTCAAATGGGTCTGACGATTCGATCGTGATTTTGAGCACAGATGAAGCGTCTCTGGCTCTTGACAAGGTAGAAAGCTGGTGCAAGAGTATACTTCAGGTTAAAAGCGAGCAATCCTTATGGTACGAGAGAGTTGGTGAGACCGCCAGAAGAGTTGACGAGTTTGACCACGCGATTGCAATGTACTTGAAGGCGACCAAGATGCCTGGAGTGTCATGGACGTGTCACAGAGGTCTAGCGCAATCTTACCATCAAGCTGGAAAACTGAAAGACGCCTGTGCATCGCAGAAGGAAGTGTTGGAAATGCTCTACGATTCGAAGGAACCTAATCCTGGAGACGTCTGGATAACCAACATGGATCTTGGAAAATGGTGTTTTGAACTAAAGGAGCCGGACCAAGCAACCGTATACTACGAAAAGGCTCTTGAGGCCATTCCAGCTGACGAGGCATATTACTGCATCCTGGAAGCCAGCCTTATATCGCAGTCTAGCGACCGCACATTGGATCTTATTGAATCCATGAGTCATGAGACGTCTACAAACGGAGGTATAAATCGCCTGGGTTCTGTGCTCCTACTCATGGCAACGGATGAAAACACTTACGAGAGATACTTCACCAGTCTTCTCTCGTTGACTGCTTCTCGTGATGGGGTGTTGGGGATGGTTTTGAATGCCATGGACGAAGCCATTCAGCTCGCTACTGACAAGGAATGTTTATTCGAAAAAAGCGCACTTCGGCTCTACAAGGGCCTTGCGCTCTATTACTACGGCCACGAATCTGATGACAATCCACCAACGTCTGCGGTAAGACTCTGGGAGGAGTCTCACTATGATGCAAGAAAGGTGATTGAAAAAATGGGCACCTACGTCCAGTGGAAATGGATGTGGCTGGGTGGTCAAGTCATCAGTCATATAGTCTGCCATTACTTCAAAGAAGCAACGGCAGCAAACACTGATGTTTCAGCATTAGAAAAGCTTGACGAAATCACTATCGGCCACAGAATCTCGTACAACGACAACGGGGTATCCCCAGCCGAGTCTTACATGGGAGCCTACGAAACTCTACAAGGAAACTTCGCCGCCGCAAGAGCGCATTTCCGCAAGAACATGCTTACGGCTCATGAGATGCTATCTGACGATACAGATGAAAATGATGCAGATGCGTATTTCGTCCTGTTTCAGTGTCTACTTCACACTGGAGACGACATAAATGCGCTTATTGCCTTTGAGCTTACAGGGCCTGTAGAAAAGACGATAGAAATGAGGCTTAGTGAGATTCGCGGTGAGGATAAAGTCGCCGCAACGGACCTTTTTGGGTTTGCCAAGGAGAAGCTTTCACCAAGTGATGCCGCTCCTACCAGGTACACGGCTGTCCTTGACGAGGTGCAACGACGAATCCATATAGGGAATGACGAAGATGAGGAGACCACGAAAACTGAGTCCTATCAAAGGATATATTCGCTCTTGGCCGAGAAACGGCCTGCCGTGATCAACTGGCGATACCTCTGCAACGGGGACTGCGGCGGGGCGTGGGATTTCGAAACTGACATGAACATCTGCAAATACTGCTGGGACACTGCCTTTTGTCAAAACTGTTTACCACTGCTTCAGCAAGGCACCTCGAAGATATTGTCTTGTGATGCAGGTCACAAGTGGCTTCATGTGCCTCGTTGGAACTTGAGAGGAAGCACAGGGTTAAGGGATGGCACAGTCAGGATGGGAGGCGATATTGTTGATGGTAGGTACATAGGGGGACAAAGAGTCAAGATCAAAGAGTGGTTGAGCAGTATTTGGAAGGAATGGGATATCGAGTAGTAATGGCCAGGTTGAGTTCGTTCACTTGCTGGCTTTCGGTAGCGCAGCCCGTTGCCGAAAGCCAATTCTTTTCAACTTGCATTTTGTTGCTAGGATCTACGTAAAAGAAAAACCGAAACCAATCGCTCACAACAAGGATGCAAAGGCGCGATGCTTCAAAAGTTTATACGATGGAGAAATATTGCGGCCCGAAAATGATACGCATCCACTTTGCAAGCACGCAATTTGAGTTCGCCATGTCGTTTCCCTTTGATCCCTGATAGGCAATCCACAAGGAAAAGCTTTCATGTGGCTGATACTCACCAAGTTCAGTGGCACTTCACGCCACGAGATCGTGATGAAATGTTTTGTGTATCAATACGAAAACTCTGTTGTTTCAGAGGTCAACAAACATCCATGAGACGTATGTGGCTTGCTCAAATGTTCTCCACGCATCAGCGATCTTGAGAATGGATCATCTAGCACCTGGAGAAATAACAGACCCTTGAAAGACCCCCTCGCAAACAAACCCTGAGCGTCTGGATACTCTTATTAATCGTATCTCTTAGCCGCCTCGAGGGGTTCCATCGCCGGCCCGACAACCCACACTGCCCCATACGACCTTAACAGGACAAACGTAGGCATCAAGTCGGCGAGTATAGAGGATTGTCGTGCGCAATTACTCCATCGAGAAGACTCGCCAAGACAAACGTGTTGCAAGACAACTGGGTCTCCATCGGCCTCGTCCGACCAGATCTGCAATAAAGCCTTTTATAAGATGGCAACTCGATCTTCTGCGTTTCAAGGTGAGTCCATTGATACACCACAATCCAACACAGACATGGCCTCCAATCCTGAAAAGGCCGTCACAGATAGCGACATCCGAGCGACAGACAGGCGAGCTGATGTCGCCTCTACTGGATCTCTTAAGAATGAGTCCTTGAACGGGAGAGCCCAGATCTTGGGTGCTACGCCAGAGGAAATCATCGAAGCAGAAGAGCATGCGCGCACGATGGACTTGGATGAGACAAGAAGGGTGAGAAGACCCAAATTGATCGTTAGTATTTGCTAACATTGACCAAGCGCGCTGAAAACTTGCTCTACCTTCATGAGCATGACCCCAACTTCAACGCAGAGGCCATCGTGCGTATTCAACAGTTCCTGAGCAACGAAGATATCTTTGCCAATCCTCACAAACACGAAGATCTCATCTCGGACATCAAGACCGAGATTTCACTCGTCACCATCAACTCGCCTTACGCAGAAGTCCGCGCCGTAGTAAGCAACAAGGACGACCCATCGACACCAGCAGGAACAATCCGAGCCTGGACCATCGGTCTGTTCTTCGTGATCGTGCAGAGTTTCGTGAACCAGCTGTTCTCCGTGCGACAACCGACCATCCGACTTCAAGCTCCAGTCATCCAACTTCTCTCGTTTCCGCTTGGCAAGGCTTGGGAGAGATGGTTTCCACTCGGCGATTTCACGCTGTTTGGTCAAAGGCTACAGCTCAATCCTGGAAAGTTCAACCAGAAGGAGCACATGCTGATCTCAATCATGGCGAATGTCTCGACGAGCTTGCCTCATTCGCGATACATCATTTTCACTAGTTGGTTGAAGAAGTACTTTGACTTGCCATTTGCGGCCGACTTTGGCTTCCAGATCTGCCTCTCGGTGAGTAGAACTGCGAAATAACTCTCTGAAATTTGCTAACAGAAGTAGCTGGCTATGAACCTGTTGGGCTTCGGTCTTGCTGGGTTGGCGCGACGTTTCCTTGTCTACCCGTCATTCTGTATCTGGCCTCGCTCCCTCGCAACCATCGCTCTCAACCAGAGTCTACACAACGGTAAGTATAGAGGAAACGCACATTCTTTGTGGCAAGTTGACTTACCAACGAAGAATCTGGAAACGCAAGCGTGCTTGGTCCCTTCAAGAAGATGTACAACATGTCCCGGTACCGCTTCTTCATGCTCTCTTTCGCTGCCATGTTCGTCTGGTTCTGGTTCCCCGACCTTATCGCTACAGCCTTGTCTCTCTTCAACTGGCTTGCATGGATCTCTCCCAACAACTTCACCCTTACAGCCATAACTGGTGTATCCAAGGGTCTTGGGTTCAACCCTCTTCCAACCTTTGACTGGAACATCGCCACCTACTATATTGACCCTCTGCTGGTCCCCTTCCATGTCACTGTCAACATGTTCCTCGGTGCCTTGTTGGGTGGAATTACTATCATTGCCATGTACTGGAATAACACGTACAACACTGGATATCTCCCTATAAACACGAACACCATGTTCGATAACACTGGCGCCAAGTACAACGTATCTTCTATCTTGGATGATCGTGGACTGCTTGATGCAGAGAAGTATCAGGCTTACAGTCAGGTCTCCATCGCTGCTTCATCCATCACATACTAGCAAGTTCTCCTCTTTGACTAGTAACGCGCATGTCACTGACCAGAATAGCATCTACTTCTTCGCCGTGTATAGCGCGATTATCTCATATGCTGCTCTGTATCACTGGAACGACATCAAGCTTGGTTTCGTATCGCTCTGGCAAAGCTTCAAGAAGAAGAGCAAGATCAACGAGTTCAAGGATGTTCACACGAAGCTCATGGAGCAGTACAATGAGGTTCCAGAGTGGTGGTACTTGATACTCAACGTAAGTTCTTTGGGGAAGCGTAGTGGCCTTCACTAATTCGACACAGATTGTTGGTGTTGCTTTCGGCATTGCTTCAGTAGCAGGGTGGCCCACCAACACCAGTGTCGGCACCGTCTTCTTCGGCCTTGCACTCGCCATTCTCTTCACAATTCCCACTGGAATCATCTTTGCCACCACTGGTATCGAGGTTGAGTTTAATGTTCTCGCCGAGTTTATTGGAGGGGCATGGCAGCCGGGTAATGCCTTGGCTGTAAGTATCCAATGATCGAACATCTAGATCAATTAGCTAACGCCTTCAGATGAACTTCTTCAAAGGCTTTGGATACGTGACAGTCGCCCACGCCCTCGATTTCGCCAATGATCTAAAGCTTGGCCACTACCTCAAGATTCCTCAGCGCCAAACCTTCTGGTGCCAGACTGTGGCCAGTAAGTGATACCTCAGTAATTTTCGCTTACCTCCACTAACTGTAAATAGCGGTTGTCTCGGCCTTCGTCTGCACTGCAGTGATGAACTTCCAGATCCGCAACATTCCCGAAATCTGCCAGCCTACCCAGAAGGATCGCTTCACATGCCCCGGTGTCGAGTCTTACTTCACCGCCGCCGTACTTTTTGGCTCTCTCGCACCTCAAAGGGTATTTGGTGAAGGAGGCCTGTACACAGCTCTCCTCGCTGCGTTCCCAGTTGGATTGGCCTTCCCCGTTATCTACTACTACGCGACCCGCCACCTCCCCAAGACACACTGGCTTGCAAAGCTTCATCCCGTCGTCATATTCAGTGGTGGTCACATCTGGTCCCCCTACAACCTGGCCTATGTCTGGCCGGCTGTCATTCCAGGTTGGATCTCTTGGGTCATTGTGCGAAAGAGATACCTTCAGTTCTGGGGAAAGTACAACTATGTCCTCTCAGCAGCGTGGCAGACTGGCATCGCTCTCGCTGCGGTGGTCATCTTTTTCGCTGTGAGCTACCACGGCGCGTCCATCAATTGGATCGGCAACAGTGCAGACAGTGGTTGTGAAGCTGAGACCTGCACCAGACTCAAAGTTCCCAATGGAACCATCTTTGGTGCTCAGCCAGGGACCTTTGCCTAGATATGCTATAAATAGCCAATGGTATAGTGAAATTAAGTAGAAGGTGTTTTAATTCTCAAATACGATAAATGAAACCAATAACTCCAACGTAATAATGAATACGTGACTGTGCCGCTACGCCATTGCTAATTCGAGCATTGAGGAGGATCTTGATAATTGCGCGGTGGAATTGCCCCTCACTAACGACTTTTATCAGCCCGACTCAAAAGGAGTTTCCCGAGGGGAGTGTTGTTTTACAGCAGAAATACCAACTCGGATTCCCATGGCCAGAAGACTCACTGTAGGCGGAAGATAAACCGTCAAGCGGAATGGAGTAGAACACGAGCTTGACTGAGAATCCTTCTCTCTTGATAGGTCGTCGAACCACCAATAATATGTAATTACGCGCTTTAGCTCCGCCCTTCATGTCGCCGTAGCTTATCGTAGACGTTAATTCCCACGATGGCGGAACCGAGCATATCTCGACTAAGATAAGCGGCAAAGACAAAGACGATCATTTCCCAAAAAGCATCTTATCATCAGTCATTCTCAATCCTGCAGGACGCTTTCCCACATACAGAAAGTGCATCCCAGCCGTTGAATGGGTGGAACTTCCCAACGCAGCAATTTTTGGAGAATCGTGGTGGGGAGGAATGGTTGATTCATCAACTCCGCACAAAGACGATGAGATCCAGCATTAATGATAAATAGTTAGCAACTTCGTCAGCCATTATTCAAATTCGATTAACAACGGTTCTCAAGCATTGGGATTATCATCATGTCTTCTGCTCCTCACCCGCTATGCCCACTGACGGGCGCTGAGATTCAGGCTAGCGCACGCTTGATCGAGAGTGTTTGGCCACAGTCTGTCTCGCTATCTTTTAAGGTTATAACGCTCAGTGAGCCACCGAAGGAGAAGCTTGCACCATATTTGGAAGCCTTCGACAACGGAACTTCCCCTTCGCCGCTTGATCGATTAGCTTTCGTTGCGTATTATATCCGTGGAACGGTAAGTTGACTCCTCTTGGGTTGTCATCATGCATGATCTGACCGTCACAGGATATTTTCCATGAAGCTATCGTCAACTTGACCACTGGAAGGATCGAGAGCAATGTGAAGCTTGGGCCGAACGTTCACGGGAACGTTGACTATGATGAGGCTCAGAGAGTTGAGAAGCTTGCACTTCAGGATCCGCAGGTCTTGGCTGAGCTGGAAAAGCTGAAGTTGCCTGAGGGGACAGTCGTATGTGCTGATCCATGGATCTACGGTAAGCCCATTAGTGTGTGGTGAGATGGAGTAAGAATTGACATGCACAGGGTCCGACGGAGTTGAGGATGATGTCCGTATGTACCAGGTCTTCCTGTACATGCGAGACCCCGCAAATTCTGGAGAGGCTGATTCAAACCACTACGCATTCCCCTTGCCCGTATCGCCGGTCATTGAATGCGTCAACTACAAGGTCATCCGAATTGATGTACTCCCTACTGGTGCTGATAACACCATCAAGCCCCTGGCGCCGTATCAGCCAAAACCTGCCAATGAGTACATCCCAGAAGCACAGGAGCTGCGTAAGGATCTCAAGCCCCTGCATGTAAGCCAGCCTGAGGGACCAAGCTTTAATGTAACGCCGGTTGGCGAGACTGGAAACGTTATTTCGTGGCAGAAGTGGACTTTCTTTGTCGGTAAGTCTGATATCTTGTCTTACTCAATCATCTCTCACCTAACACAGATAGGCTTCAATCAGCGCGAAGGCATGGTGTTGTACAACGTCAAGTACGACAACCGCCCCTTGTTCTACAGACTCTCCCTGTCAGACATGAGCGTGCCCTACGGTGATCCCCGACACCCTTTCCACAAGAAGTCAGCATTTGACTTGGGTGACGCGGGTGCTGGTGCCACAGCCAATAACCTCAAGCTCGGCTGTGATTGCTTAGGCAGCATTCAGTACCTCAGCGGAGTCATCTGCGACGATCAAGGTAGACCACTGCCAATGGAGAATGTCATCTGTATTCATGAGCAAGATGCTGGTATTGGATGGAAGCACACAAACTACAGAACCGGAAGAGCTGCCATTGTACGGGCACGTGAGCTTGTCTTGCAGTCCATCATCACGGTTTCGAACTATGAGTATATCCTCATGTTCCTGTTCAACCAAGCAGGAGAGGTCACATATGAAGTCCGCGCCACAGGTATCCTGTCTACACAGCCGATTGACCACGAGCTGGACAAGACAGGAGTCCCATTTGGCACTGTCGTACATCCTGGTGTCCTAGCAGGTGTTCATCAACATATCTTCTCCTTGCGTGTCGATCCAATGATTGACGGCCATACAAATCAGCTGGTATACAGTGAAGCCCACAGAGTACCGCGTGATCCTCACTTGAACCCTCATGGCGTTGGCTACGAAGTCGTGGAGAAGACCATTGACAAGACTGCTGGTTTGGATATCGATTATGACCTTAGCAGGGTCTATAAGATCACCAACCCCAACTCCCTCAACCCTATCAACGGCAAGCCCGTGGGCTACAAGATTATGGCCCCGCCTTTCCAGAAGCTCATGGGCGACAAAGACAGCTTCCTGCATAAGCGTGCTGAGTTTGCCGACCATAATATTTATGTCACCACACATCGCGACCGCGAATTGTACGCGGGAGGATGGTACACCAACCAGTCTCGAGGAGGCACAGGCGTGAGAACTTGGGCGGAAAGGAACGAATCACTGACACCAGAGTCTGATATTGTGCTTTGGGTGCAATTTGGTATCAACCATATCCCACGCATCGAAGACTTCCCTGTCATGCCGGTCGAGATTCTCAAGGTGCATCTCAAGCCCGTCAACTTCTTCACTAAGAACCCTGCGCTGGATGTGCCACCTAGCGAGCAGAGCGTGAACAAGAGCACCCTTATTGAGAACAAGAAGGCAGAGGTCTCCGACAGTTGCGGTTGCGATACATCGAATGTTCCTTCAAAGCTGTAGTCTGAGATTTTAGTAAGAGACGCCTCACGGTGCAAAGAGTTTCGACATGAATGAAGCAATATTAATATTATTCGTGTACTGGGCCGATTATGGATAAGGCCCTAGACGTTCAACATGAACTGTAGTTTCTTCTGATATCTGTATCCCATCCAATCCCTCATTTACTGTCGGTGGAGGCGTTTGATGTCTCCACGGACTAGAAATTGTGATCTCTGTCCCGTAACTCCACCCAGCATGTGAGGCCTCAATGTCGTATCCCGCTGGGATATCATCGTTCATTACAAACTCACACACGGAACTTGACCCGTTCTGCACTGATGCCTTGGTACCGCGACTGCCCTTGGTGCCGTATTCTGGTGATAGGGCTGAGTCGATGACTGCGCGCTTGCTTCTGTGAGAAGCGAGAAATGAGGATGGGACAATTTTTCGGAATACGGGTCGCAGCATTGGTAGCGAAACTAGAGCACGTCAATTGAGGTTCGCACTATTGGGTCTATGTGATATACCCGAGACATTGGCGAGATTGCACTCTGCAGCAGCCAAAGACCCGTGATAACCGATCTTGAGAGCGATTTCTTTTGAACTGCTATTGAACTCGAAGGCATTTTGGATGACAAGAATTGTTAAAACACAAACACTGTCCACATATTAGTCCAGGACACGAGGTATCATTACGGGGAACACACAGAGCACCGAAGCCGAAGAGGGCCATAACAGCAAGTTTTTGGCCAAGCGGAAGATGCATCTTCATGACTTCAATCAGAGGCAGAAGAAGAATGACAATGTCCAGAACAGCATGCGTAAGGCCAGTGGAGAAGAAATAAATATTGCTTGAAACATGGCAGTGGGTAGCTCGTCGGGCGAGATCCCAGTAGGTTGATGTCGGCACACATGACAGTGTCAACAGGAGTAATCGGACGATGAACCATGCGATACAGAGAGCGAGGACAAGTTGGATTGCGATGCGCGAACTAGAGTATTTGAAGAGTCGCCAGTAAAATGTCAAGATGGCGAATTTGGCGAAGCCGATGCCGATGGTATACGTCAGGCTGCTCAGCCAAATGAGGAGGAGGGATCGTTCGAGTCGTTCTTCTTCAGTGAGATGCGACGGGCCATCTTTTAGTGGGCGACCGAGACCGAAGCCGAAAAGGACTTAGGAGGAATTTAGCCATCGCAATTGATGCAGTTTGAGTGGGCATGTTCTTACAGACAAGGTTGTCGATCGAGTACGCGAGAGCTCCAACCTGCGCATCAATTGTCAGCGAGCATTCCTTCAATCAGTGGCAAAATGTTAAGCATAACGCACAAACGCAACGACCGCCAACCAATCATCAATCCCATAGCCCGCCCTCGTCGTCCGTCTCGCCAATAGTCTCAGCACTAGCACCAGCGCAGCAAGCGGCAGGGTAATAAAGATAGAAGCATAGACATTCGGTCTATAATCCGCTTCCATCGTGCATGGTTCACACACTGCAGGCTCACTTGGAGCCCAGAAGAAGAGAAGAAGAAGAAGAAGAAGTATAGAAGGAAAAGAGAAGGGATGGGATGGGATGGGGAGGGGACATAAGACGAATTGAATGGACTTGTCTCACATTGAACCAGTCAGCTTGGGCGAATGATTCAAGTGACGACGCGCTAATGGGCGCCATGATGCTATCCTGGTTGTGCTAAGGGGGAACGGTTCGCGGGATATGCTTTAACGTTTGTCCGTTGGTGTTTTTACTGGTGAAAAGGAAACGCTTTGACTTTGGTATGGCTGTGGGATTGTTAGTCTAAAGGTCATTTGCCGGGTCAAGCGGGTTTAACGTTGAAAAGGCCTTCGGCACTCATGCTTATCGTTAATTTCCACAAGTTCCGGAGCGTCAATGCCTGGCAACTGACCCTATTCATCCTTCATGCATGAACTGAGAGCCCTACAGCTTCTGCATCATTACTACGTGTACTGAACCTGAGGCTCATCACTGCGCTGGGCAACAAAGCATTCTCAGCTTACCTGATCAATGACATGTCAGATTATCTCGACGAAACAAGCATAGCGTCGCTTTTCAGGTGCAACATCGCTAAATTGCGTAGAATGCTTGCCTTACTACGACGAGCGAATCCCAGCCAAAAGACGGCCCGGATATCCAGGGTAGCTCATTACCGGTGAGACGCGCTGACAGCTGAAGTTGTTCAGTGCAGACAGCAGAAAAGAGACTCGCCCAGAGATTTTAAATCGCCTAGCCCTCACGGAAATAGACTTTCGCATCCTCTCTGCTTGTTATCATAGGTGTTCTTCAGACATATCTCACAAATGGTAGCGACTTGGAAAGCTCTATATAAATAAGAACTTTTAATTTAAGCTTAATGTTCTTTGCTCTACGGCCGTAGAGATATGTTCATACCTTTCTTTGCCTGTGTACTGACGCCTGCGCTTCCATCAAAGTGTCAACCTTCTATAGACATAAACATAGCGAGATAAGGATGTTCGATATCATGCAACTTTGGTTGTATTGATATATCAAGAATGGAACCTTTCCAACTCGGCGAGTAGAACGAAACATAGGAGAATAAAGATGATACCTCGAGTTAATGCCATCGAATTGCGAGAATGGTAAACCTGTTCAAGGGTAGTTATTATGGCTATCTAGATAGCGCCTTTGATAGTGTCGTAGTATAGAAAGCTTCTGTGGTGTATATACTAGCCTTCAAGCCCTACCAATCAATAACTGAAATCAGAAAAACGCGCCAGCGGTTGAGACATGAAGAGTCAGCGTCTATTGTATGGGTGGTTGGTATGCTTCTTGAAGTGTGTTTATGATAGTACCATCTTCAGTTGATAGACCTGAAAGCTGATGCTTGTATCACGCACCCTACCCCGGACATTCAGCAGCAGGAATAACTTGAGCAATATTCATAGATATATCCATAGGCATGAGCTTAGTAAGCCCGGGATGGGAGAGGCTAATCTCAACATGAAAGCACGCAAGCGAAGCTGAGCTCTGAAGGCGGGGGGTAGTAGAAACAAGAGCAATGTGGGCTTTTCTGTTCAAGGTCGTATGAACTTGGATTGATCAGCTCGATCCTCGGCTTGTTCACAGTCCCCTGACGGAAAGTCCATCTACTATGATCACTGGACTCAAGTTAATCTATGGCATAGCTGAAACTGTTGACCGACTTTCTCTCTATTCCAGAGCTGGGGGTTTTCCAAGTAGTATTGATCTGGATATCAGCCTCAGCATAGTAACCAGGAGGTTTATGGGCGAATATAATCATCCTGATTTCCTTCAAACCACGGAGAGTTACCAAAATCCCATTAGCCGCCAGGTCCGAAGACACCGCAGAGAATAGGTCAATGGTAGGACTGCCGTCTTGGGGGAGGGACCCTGCTCAGCCTTCGAGAACGCGGGCTAGGAGGGCCTCAAAAAATAACAGCTAGCCCGGGCCGTTTGCGTGATTTGCTACTACGCTTTGAGTGCCGAATTCGATGAGCAGGTTATTAAATTCAGAAAGGCCTAGCCCATTCGATACTTGAGGATGGCGCAATCCAAATTGGAAAATGGCCTTTTTGGTTTGAGACATCCCCGCCCAAAAATGGTATAGGTAAGCTTCATCGCTAAGCTGAGAACCCCTGCTCGATTGCCAATCCCATCAACTATTTGCTCTTTTCAATTTCCAATTCGTAATCCAACATGTGTGGCGGTCTCGGCCCGCGCCGTTTAACCTCCCAATTAGTGTAGATTGCAAATCCAGGCTTCATGTCACGTACATGATCACTGTCGACGATGCCAGAATCAAGGTCTGGATTTGGTCCGAAGTGTATTCAGCTTACCACCAGTGCGATGCATCAAGACCCCTCACTGCAGCTGTATTCACAGGCGCTAAAAACCAATATCACCTATGCCTACTGCTGGATACGGCAACTGCGATGTCGCGAGGTTGACCCAAACCTACGCAATATGTGATCTCAGGCATCCTCTGGCATGATGTGAGGATCTCCAGAGTTAGATTATGCCACAGAGGACGGCTGAACGGCCAGCTGGAACTGAGACAGACATGATCAGCGCCGAAAGAACGGACGTGCTAAACCATCTCAGGATTTCTTCACCGATGGGCAAGCGCCGCTCATGAGCGATGCCATGATGTCAGTTGGACGAAAAGTTTCGTTTGCCGAGAGCATTCAAGTCATTGGGAACGGGAAAGCATCTGATCGCCCTTGGGACAAAATCTATATAAACTCTAGGAACTCCCAGTCGTAGAGATTCAAAACATCAACTCAACTCTTCAGATCTTCCCAACAACCAACAACAACTTTTACACTTCTTCGTTCTTCTCAACCCATCAAAATGGCTTCCATCGGATTCCCTCAGCAACAGCAGCAGCAGCAGCAGGCTCTGCCCATCCAGTCGGCCAGCTCTCCCTCTATTGACAGCGGTCTGCTGACTGCCC
Source organism: Fusarium gaditjirri (assembly GCA_013266175.1). Lineage (NCBI taxonomy): Eukaryota > Fungi > Ascomycota > Sordariomycetes > Hypocreales > Nectriaceae > Fusarium > Fusarium gaditjirri. The sequence continues at coordinate 84,777 of JABFAI010000007.1, read as the reverse complement.
TCGCAACCTACATCACTACTGGCCCCGATGCCCGCAGCACTACTGAGCAGGAGGTTCAGGAGCTCGCTGCTCAGGCCATCGCTACCCCTGGTGGTAAGGCTCACCTCGAGTCCCTCCTCCAGTCCAACAGCTCCATCGGCCACCAAACCTGGAAGAATAAGGATGACGCCAACGGAACAATCACTATTACCAAGACTACCATTGAATTGGCCATTGATGTCCCCAACATCCAGAGACACTTCACTGGCAAGGGATTTGGTGTTTTTGTCCCTGGTAAAGCGGCTATCCCACTGTAAGTAGCTCCCTCACTGTGTAGTGAGGCAGTGGTATGTGATACTGACGAGGACTCTGTTGATAGTGGAACCTTCTATTACCATGACTTCAACGACTTCGGCGAAGGAAGCGCAAGCTATGAACTCCATGTCAAGGGCGTAAGTAACCGAGATTGTCTCTTTTCAAAGGAATTGAAGCCGCCTAACACCAATAACAGCTCGAAGTCCATATCAAGGTGTACCGCAACCAGCAGCATGTCGGTACCTTCTGGTTCTCAAACCTTCCCATCGTCTTCCCCCCCGTCGTCGTCCGCCTCACCGGCAAGATTTCTACCACTGAGTAGGACTGTCTCACCAGTACGCTGTGCTCTCTCGTGGGCAGAAGCTGTTTGCTTGGACCCTGGCCTCTAGTTCGACCCATTTCCATAGTTATTTTGTTTTCAGCTAGCTGTTTCGCTCGTTAATCTGCGATAATCTTTCCCGGGATTCAATCACTTTCTACTACCATATGTCTCGTGTAGATCTGATTTGAAATGTGTTGTCATAAGGATTGTTCACGCACAGTAAGCTATCCAAGTCGAACCTTTCTCCACATCCTCAAGCATTCCTGTAGGTCCATAGACACTGTTCCCTCCAAAGCAGTAGATGTATCCCGAATTATAGCAACCAATAGCGATGCATGGGCAAAGTCGACCTGGTCATCTTGAACTGCCTGGTAGTCAGACTGTTTCATACCACCAACATCAGCCCAAGCCTTCCACTTGTCCAGCATACGGCAAATATTAGCCGTGAACTCCCCATCCAGAACCATGCGATGTAACATAAAGCCAACGACATCCTTTACAGTAAGAGATTCATCCCAATGGCCTTTTCCTTGGAGCCATCGAAGGCAATGCTCAGCAACAAGCTTTGTGTCCCACTTGGGGCTACGGAGGGCTTCCATCATTCGCTGGTCGCGTCTCAGCTGGCTTGTTCTGAGTTTCTCTCGCACTATGGCGTGTCATATTAGCAATGGACCCGGAGCTGTATACTATCGGGCTGACTTACTCTCATCCATCCGCTCCTGATTCTCCTTTTGCATCCGAGCCTGTGCTGCTGCTTGACGCTGAGCAGGAGGTAACAGTGCTTCTGCAGCCATCGCAGCTCGTTGTTCTTGAGACTTTCGCGCAAACTTGTGAATGTCAGTTCCATGATCGTCATGCCTGGTTGCCCATGTTGGTGTCTCAGATTCGTCAACGATGCCTAGAACAACCAACACTCCGCAGGGCACAGTCTCCTTCCGTGAGAAGGAAAGAATGTCGTCTGGGATTTTATAGTTCCATAGAATAGTCTGACTGGATGTTCCAAAGGCGGTGGCGGCGCTGGAGAACCAGACACCATCTGATTTGGCAGGCTGGATACGCAGATGGTCGATGTAAAGGCTTTCTAGGTTCAGAGTTGTCTGGGCACCATAATGGTCCTGCTCGGTCAGGGCAGTGACAATTCCTGACATGGAAATCTGACAAGTGATTGCACTTGACTGCGTGGAAGCTTGGTTAGTTCCAGGGCGCGAGTCAGTTTCCCGATCCTTTCCTGTTGTTAGTCCGTCCTCTGAGTTCCGAGCTGAGTGCTCAGGAACCTCCGACACGCTTCCAGGTTTGTTTGAATTTTCCTTCTGAGGTGTTGACGGCAATCGGACCCAGTATGGCGGCAAGTTGGAATAATCTCTTGTGATCCAAGAACTAGACCAGGCAACAGTCAAGGAGAGATTACCATCGGAATCATTCGACGGAGCGATTGTCAGCGCGTCTTGCCGGCCTTCAGGAGACATCATCAAACAACATCCCACAGGCGTCCAAAGTCCAGACGATCTCAGTAACTTCCATCCGTGCGGGTTCGGGACAGCGCCAAGGTCGAGAAGGTAACAAACAAGCTCATCGAATGCTACCTCGACCTGAGGTTGTCGTACTTGATCGGCATACTCAACCCGCTGAGTCTTCATGCCAATTGAGTGACTCTTCCAGTTGAAAGTGGTCCAGCTACCACCAGGGATAGAGCTGGGATGACGCGACAGAGTCCAGTACTCAGAGCGATCCTGGAATCTGTCCAGGGGCATGACAGCATAGCGCGGAAGCTCTATCTCGATGACTCTATTGACGATGTCACTCCGTGTAAGTGCTGTGAGACGACTATGCCGCAGCATACGCTTTATCTTGGAAAGCGAGATGAGCGTGGAGAGCGTGTTGTACAGGATTGGAAGAACTGCCGGGGTAGTTAGTCGCTTGGCATACAGTATACGTCCGTGGGGAACAGCGATATACCTCCCAAGACTGCCAACGGCACACCGATATAGGTGATGATGTCGGTTGGCGACTTGCCATTGTCTGCCATGCTGAAGTCGCGACTCAGCAATTGTCTCTGTGTCACAAAACATTTCGAAATTGGGAAAGGGGTTTTCTGAGAGTTCAGCTAAAATGAAAAAAAGCAGGCTAGACTGATTCGGGTATGATCTGAAGCCAAGACAGTCACGTACCAATAATGGAATGGAGTCTTTTATCATGCCTTGCAGTAACGGATTCCTAAATAAAAAGGATATCCTTTATAGGATTAATGTGGTTTATCATTTATGTCTATTAGGATCTGCCAATGAGGCCGGCGCTACTTGGATGTTGTTTAATAGAGGTGTTGGTCATTGCCTTGGAGCGGCCAGCATGCTTCGAGCACCATGTTACGTTGTCAGAAACTGTGACTTAGCGTGTCTGCACGAGAGACGACCAAGAACAAAAGAAATAGTATTTGTGACTGTGGGCTGGACTTTTTGTTTATTTCGAGACAGACCACTCATAACATATATGCATGGAAATGGCTCAAGAGATTGTGAAAACAGAACTACTCCAGGGTAGCTCGACATGCGCGCCCTCGTAGCAAATCATGTGCCTTTGAAACTTTATTTGCTTTCGTTATCAGCTCTTTGTTCCCCGCCCTAGCGCCCAAAACTTTGCAAACACCACGACTCTTCTCACAGCTGCCTAGCATGACAGAACAAGTAGTAATGAGAAACCCCATTTGGTCAAGCACTTGCTAATCGGAGAGCAGGCTGTTGATCTAGATTACGACTCAGCTATCGGAATAGTAGGTCCATTCCGACCCCAACCAAGGCCAAGGTTCTCACAAAGAAAGCCACTTGACGACTCGTTAAATTTATCACTCCGATCCAGCCTGCTCCATTTCGCGCAGGAAAATGGACGGACTTACCACAGGCTAAGCGAAGGGAGTGAGGATAATCCTCGGTTCAATCAAGTTGGCTCTGGCTGACGGAAATAGAGTATGCCTACCCAAATGACGATGTGAGCTTATCATGAAACAAACTGAGTGCCTCATCTAACCGCATTGGAGATCGAAAACGATAGACTAGGTAGGAATAGACCTAGAGATATGCCCGATAGTACTGACAACGAGTAGATCTGCAAGATGGCATGTATATCATTACACTTGACGGGAAGAGGGCCTTGAATCCAGGAGCCGATACTGCCAATCGAGTTTTAGATATAGGTACCGGAACAGGGATCTGGGCGTTGGAGTTTGGTCTGTTTTTTTTTTATCAAGGCCTTTTAATGCAACGTGGCTAACTAGACCCTAGCTGAGGAACATCCGGCTGCCGAAGTATGCTACTTACAACCCTCTACTGATCAGTCTAATCTCTGAGAACAGGTGATCGGCGTTGATCTGAGCCCCATCCAACCTCCATTGTTGGTCCCAACCTGTACTCGAGCTTTTTAAATCTCTGTCTGACCTCTATTGCAGCGTACCGCCAAACTGTAGTTTCGAGATCGACGACCTTGAGAAGGATTGGACATGGACAACACCATTTGACTTTATTTTCTCTCGCATGATGACAGGAAGCTTCTCCGACCCAGAAGCGATAGCCAAAAAAGCGTTTCAGTAAGCTCGCTAGGAGGAGATTTTGATCTACGGACATTGTGGTAACTCGCTGTAGTGGTCTGAGCCCCGGTGGTTGGTACGAGATCCAAGATATCCAACTCCCCGTCTTCTGCGATGATGGGACTCTCGATCCAGAAACGTCACCGTTGATGAAGTGGCAAGAATGCCTTATCGAGGGCTCTCGTAAGCTTGGCCGGCCACTCGCTGAGACTGACAAGTACAAAGCCATCGTCGAGAAAGCCGGTTTTCATAATGTCGTGGAGACTATCTACAGCTGGCCCACCAACAGCTGGCCTGAAGACCCAAAGCTAAAGGAGCTTGGAAAATGGAACCTTATCAACTTTGACTCAGGTCTTGAGGGCGTAAGTTTGGCCTTGTTCACCAGGATGCTCGGCTGGTCAAAGGATGAAGTGCTGTCTCTTTGTGCGGATGTGAGGAGCGAATTGAGAAACCCAGATGTGCATGGGTACTGGAAGATGTAAGTTGCCCTCGTCAATACATCGTTCCTATACTGACAGCAGAAGCTATGTGGTATATGGCCAGAAGCCAGGGAAAGATGCAGCTTGGTAAAAGGAAACTAGCCCTGAGGTCATGTAGTGTCGACTATGCAATAGCCAATGCCTTTTCTATTTGACGTGTAGGATGTTAGGGCCTCCGCTGTCTATCCAGTTTAAGACTTCAGATTAATTGATTTGTATTGTCATGCTGAAAAGCATGTTACATGGAAGATGAGTGAGAAGTCTGTTCCATGAGACCATGTCAATGTCGCCATTTCTCAGACTACTCGTGAACCCTGGATCATGACCTTGCCACAACGGGTTCCGAAGCCATTACACATAAGGTTAACTTCTGTCACGAGCAAAAACATAACATACGATTGACTCGAAATAACTGGTTCGTTCCCAAGATGCTGTACCCGAACCAATCGGTACCACCATAACATACCCCAGATTTGCCTCGGGGCAGCCGGAGCCGAAGTGGATAGCAGTCTAACCCAATCCTCGCCCCGACAAAAAGTCAGAACACCATCTCGCCCCCTCCAACTAATCCCAACTCGCACAGAATGAGGGGGAACCAGCCCTGCAAATCTGGGGACGACGTCGGACGGGCGCTACATGCCGTCTGGGGTCCAAAGTCCGGTCTATCACGACGGTAATATGCATGCAACTTGGCTTATATAAAGACCCATTGAGCTTGGCCCTTTGATCGACAGTCTTCATTCTTGGCTCAAGTCTCCACTGATTATTTGACAATATGGACTACAAAGCTGATGAGAAGGTCGCCGTTGACCATGGTGATGAGGTTCATGAGGCTCATGTCGCGGTCCAGCTTGCGCATGATGTTGAGAAGCAGAAGTTGTCGCCATGGACGCCTCGTATGTTCAGGCTGTACTTCATCCTGGCTTGCGCATATCTCTGTGGTTGCTTGGTGAGTGTTTCATAGGAGGACAATGCGCTGATCGCTGACTTGAGAAGAACGGATATGATGGCAGTCTTCTCGGCGGCATCAACGGCATGAAGGCATACCAACGCTACTTCAACATGTATGTGAAACCATCCAGGGAAAAGCATCTGGACTAACTATCGCAGGTCTTCCGAGGGCTCTTCGACCGGTATCGTCTTTGCCATGTACAACATCGGTTCCATTGCGGCTGTTTTCTTCACCGCCCCCGTAAACGATTTCTTCGGCCGACGATGGGGCATGTTCACCGGCGCCGCCGTAGTCATCATCGGAACATGCGTCCAAGCTACATCGACTGGACGAGGCCAATTCCTCGGCGGTCGCTTCATCCTCGGCTTCGGCGTCAGCTTCTGCTGTGTCTCTGCCCCTTGCTACGTTAGCGAGATGGCGCATCCCAACTGGCGAGGCACCATTACTGGTCTATACAACTGCACCTGGTACATCGGTAGCATCATCGCTAGCTGGGTCGTCTACGGCTGTAGTTATATCGATGGTGACATTGCCTGGAGAATTCCCATCTGGTGTCAGATGATCACCTCTGGCATTGTCGCGCTTGGCGTTCTGTGGCTGCCGGAGTCTCCACGATGGCTCATCGCTCAGGATAGAGTTGAGGATGCTGTCCAAGTTCTGGCCACATACCATGGTGAAGGCGATGAGAATCATCCCATGGTCGTCTTGCAGATCAAGGAGATGTCGAATCAGATTGCTGCTGATGCTACTGATAAGTCCTGGTGGGACTACCGCGGACTCTGGAACACTCACAGTGCGCGACGCCGACTTATTGGTGTTTTGGGTATGGCTGTCTTTGGCCAAGTCAGTGGAAACAGTTTGAGGTATGTCCAAAGTTCTTCTACAGCTCTAACCTTTCTCTAACCATGCCTAGCTCTTATTATCTCCCCGTCATGCTGAAGCAAGCTGGCATCACCAACGAAAAGAAGGTGTTGGCCCTGAACGGCATCAACCCTGTGCTCTGCTTCTTCGGTGCAATTCTCGGAGCTCGTCTCACTGACGTAGTCGGTCGCCGCCCTCTTCTGATCTACTCAATCATCTTCTGCTCTTGCTGTTTCGCCGTCATCACCGGCACCAGCAAGCTCTCACTCGACCAACCCGATAATACCTCCGCCGCCAACGCCACTGTTGCCATGATCTTCATCTTTGGTATCGTCTTCTCTTTCGGCTGGACTCCCCTCCAGTCAGCATACATCGCTGAATGCTTGTCCACCGACATTCGAGCCAAGGGTACTGCTGTAGGTAACCTTGCTAGTTCAATCGCCTCGACCATTATCCAGTACAGCAGTGGTCCCGCTTTCCAGGACATCGGTTACTACTTCTACCTTGTGTTTGTCTTTTGGGATCTTTTTGAAGCTGCCTTTATCTACTTCTTCTTCCCCGAGACAAAGGATCGTACTCTGGAGGAGTTGTCTGAGGTGTTTGAGGCACCAAACCCTGTGAAGAAGAGTCTTCAGAAGAGGGATGCTCAGACTGTTATGAACACTCTGAATGTGACGGGGGATGCGAAGCTTGCGGGAGAGGTTTGATTCGGCCAATCTCAATTGCCTCGTTATGTTTTAGGTAGCCATACTGAAGATAACCTCATCGCAATCAATATGATGCATAATGCACTACTACTTCACACACGTTTTCTTCACAACGTGGTACTTTGATCATGTTTAGCTTCAAAGCAGTGACCAACCAGAAAGATATATTGACTCCATTGTTTCAGACCCTCATCAATTGGTTCGCGACAATTTCGTATCGCATGTCAATTGAGCTCCCATTAAACTTGTCTGCCGATCGCCAAACCCTCGGCCTTACTTCCCGATATGCATACCACGTCGCAGCTAGCAATGGCACCTCATGACCTTGATTTCGACCCCAGTATTTCCAAGGTCTCATGCCCATCAAGCTTTTGAACCAACCTCGCAGACCAAGGAAGTGTCCAATCGGACAAGGTCACAAAAGCTGGGGTAACTAATCCATTCCCCGAATGAATTCCCGCACCAATCACAAGCTTTAATTGACCTCGGACCGAGCATCCCCGTGATCCATCAGATGATTCACAAACTCTTCCTTCATTATCTCCTCTTTTCCCCACGTTCATGCCGGCCCGTACCGGAGCGAATTGTTGCTCAGTCCCAGCGCAATGGATCAAGCAAATGATGAATGGCCTGCGAGGAAGAGGTTGAGAACGTCGCATGCAGTGAGTTTGCCATCATGTCTCATGTTGCATGTGCTGACCGACATTAGTGCGATGCTTGTCGTACCCGCAAGACAAGGTTGGGTGATCTACCAGAAACTTGACAGCTTGGCTGATAGCGATAGATGCGATGGAAACAATCCTTGCGCAACATGTGCGTCGATCGGCCATGAATGCACCTATGGTTCTGAAGCCAACTCGTAAGCCTCACCCTTCAATCTACTGCTCGGCTCCAGCATAGTAACACCGCTGTAGGAGGAGCAAAAACGATCTGATCCTAGAAAGTGTTCTGCGGGTCGAGAAGACGCTCCACGAGTTAAGATCTGCCATCGTAAGCCATAAGTATCTCTTCTAAATTATTTGTTCAGCCTTGACCATCGTAGCCTGCCGGTGTCCAACTCGCGAACTCACCTCAAACAAATCGCACAAACTCATTCTCCGGTTCGTCGCCGGATCTGAATCTCCGGCGGCAGAGCCATGCGATTCAAACTCCGACCAGTCAAGACCAACGCGAGAATGTCAACAACTTTGAGAATGCCGTCTTGGACTCGATGCATACCTCGACAACTGAGTCGATACTCCAATGGCCTCACTTTGATGTCTTTCCGCTGCTCCGACATGACGGAGACTCCATCTTCTATCTTGAACAGGCACGACCACCGCTACCAGTTGCATCAAACCCCATGTATCCATACGTTGACGCGGAAGACATAACCTCGATGCTGGAGGCGTTCGAACGAAACATCAACTTCTGGTACCCTTCCATGTCACAAGAACAACTCGGCAACATACGTGCGACACTTCAAAGCGGAATGCCTTCAGAGGATACTGTTCACTCTTGTCTTTGTCTACTCACTTTGGCCTTAGGATGTGCAAGTCAAGCTGCCGAGGATCTTCGTTTTACAGCTGAGCCCGATGCAACAGAAAAAGACAGAAGATTTCGGAAGCGGAAGCTTGGTGACATCTACTTTCAACTAGCTCTAAAGAAGCTCCATGTCGCACACCTGCAAGTTGACTCCCAAAGCACACAATGCCTCTTCTTCACAGCGTAAGATGACCCCCAGTGTTCAGTAAACCATCGTTTCTGACGTGCCAGCCTTTACTTCGCCTCTTTGGTCCGGCCACTTCAAGCTTGGGAGTACCTCAGTGCCACAGCGACGAGATGCATGCTGCTTTTATCCTATCCACCCAACACGCATGATGACGAAGCTGAAGAGCGCATCAGAAGAATATTCTGGTCATGCTATATTCTAGAAAGGTAAGCCATCGTTTGGTCCGTATTAACGCCAAGATGAAAGCCAACTGATACGTGTCTAAGTGACTACATGGCTGAGCTCTCAGCATGTCCCCCATCAGGAATCGCTCGCGTCGAGTCTTCTATCCCACTACCAAGCACATATCACACGCACCCATCCGAAATTGTAGAAGAGGAATCGTCCCTCTACTTCTTGGCCTGTATCAGTATGCGGCGTCTCCTCAACAGAGTCCATCAACTACTTTACGCAAAAGATGCCGGCGCCGCTTTCGATCACACTCGCTTCCCTCGCATCGTAGCTGAACTCCAGCGGCAACTGGATGATTGGCGCGAAGTCTTGCCAGCTTCGTTCTCCTTCAGCATCGATACGGAAGAGGCAGCAACAGCAGCTGGTGGCTTTCTTCGACAGCGATATCTCACCTGCAAAGGTGTGATCTACCGACCCTACTTGATGTGGATGCTAAGCACTAGCTACACTGAAACGAGGGTGCCTTCAATACCAGATGCTATGCAGAACTGCAAGTTATGCCTTGATGCTTGTTTGTTACATGCATTAGATCTTCGAGGGTTTCCGCAAACAGTTCTGATTGATACCTGGATATGCTCTCTATCGTAAGTGAATCATCGCATCCGAGTGGCATCATACTAACAAGGAATAGTATGTCAGGTGCAATGCTGATCATCCTCGCTGCATCACACGTACCTGCTCTCAAAGAGTTCATTGGTTCACGAGCCACGCTTGTAGGGAGTCATCTTGAGAAGTTGTTCCGAAACTGGCGTGAGGTATCATTTGGTGGAGATTCACCAAGTGTCGATCGAAGTATGTGGCTCATACAACAAGCAGATAGTTACATAAGGGATTGCTATTGAGCGGCATTTGGATTTATCGCAAAGGGCTATTGTAGGATTGTACACAAGAATTCGTGAAGACTGCACAAGTGCTTGGTATAAAGCTCTACTGTAAAGCTCTTAAAATAAATTTGGTACTGCTATATAATAGAAGTGAAAGCTAACAACACCATCCATTGAAAAAAGAAAGAGAACATTCATCCATATACCAACCGCACACCTCCTGTGTCGATCAGATTCCCGGCCCTTTAAACCAAATACATCTTGAAAGGGGTGGTTGGGTAGACACTAGTCTCAGTGGAGCAAGCAAATCTGCTAAACAGGGTGCCAAACCTCAAGTCCTTTCGTCCCTTGACAGAAACCTCAAGTTATCTTGCCTCCCTCAGACTAGGTAGCTTAAAGCTACCATCCATGCCCTCGATGGGGTCAGTTGAGATCGCCCTTGCCTCCTGAGTCACAATGTTTGAAGCTGATTTCCGGTCCACACTCAGCATTGTGGTCAAACTTGTCCGCGGGTCCGATGAGAAGGTATCCGTTCCAGGTTCCTCCGTGAGTTAGGTTCAAGCATTCGGTACCGCAAATCTTATGACCATGCCTCTTGATATGACGCTCGATTGCTCCTGCGATGGTTTCCTGCTCAGCAGTCGTGTCACAGTGTCGGCCGTTAGACTGGAATTCTCCTGTTAGATTCTTACACTATCGGAAATAAGAGGGTGTTGAGGTTTACTAACATGATAGCGGTAGAAGAGGTTGCCGCCCGGGCCAGCGCGTCCAGTAAACGTGGTACAGGTCTGGACATTTGAGGCATGCTTAATGGCAGAGCCTGAGTCCTAACTTAGCTTATAATCTACATCAGATTATCGCTTACTTACTTATCTGGAGGATTCCATCCTAAAAGAGTGATGTTAGAGACCTGTAGCTGCCTCCAAAAGCGTTTCTTTATTCTTACCTTAAGAGCGTTCCCGATAACAACGCAGTGAGAAGTAATAGCAAGAATTCTCTCGCAGACCTTCAGAGATGTTAGATGTGTGAAAGGAACCGGAGACACGCTAACTGACTCTGACGTTTCTACGCTTTTCAAGGGCAGAATCCTCAGACTCAAAGTCCTCGAGATGGTACAGCGCAATCAAATCTGGCATCTTAACTGCCTCGGTCACCTCTGTGGTGGGCATAGAGTAAACAGACAAAGGCAAGGACATTAATGCGAAGAAGCTCATAAGGGCGGGTTTCATCTTGACTAAGAAAGGCAACGAGGTTCGCTGCTAGAAGTGTTGCAGGAATGATGTAACCGGCTGATGCTTGAACGATTCGATCGAGAAAATGAGGCTCGAGCTGAGGTTCTGGAGTCATTACTGTGATATGAATGCTAGATCTTGGAGAAGGGCTAGTCTTTTATACAATTCTGATGAGGATTTGGGAGTATTCGGTGATATGAGACGAAAGCGACTGCCGAGCTTCAGAGAGTCCGGAGATGAAGATATTTTCGGCGTGAAAGTGAGTATGCCGCTTTAGCCGACCCCTGCGAGATGCTGTTGGCTCTACAAGAAGGCAGAAACTTGCGAGAATACATCAATCACAGAACCAACAGTCTTTGAATGCAGCCAACAGCGGCTTTATTTATGTGAAAGGTCCATGCACCTCGGGTGACCGGCACGGCTTGCGATTGTAAAGGCTCACGACTGTGCATAGTACCTTTTGGAGCATCCGACCATTCCGCACGGGTTCCCAGGACAAACAAGCATCTATCATAGTTTCATTTGTGCTTTTAACCAGTGCTTTATGTTGTAACATCCTGCCGTGTATAGTAAAACATACTTCTATGAAGACTTTTCTACGCAGCTGTTGTCAAAACCCCGCAGAAGATGAATGTCTCGGCTTTTGCTATCTAGCAAAAGTCATCTACCGAAGGATTTTATCCCTGTGCTTCACATTATGTATCTTCTTATTAGTAGTGTCAACGTTGGCTGCAAGCACGAACCTTCATCTTCTGCGTCTTTCGGTTGGTCATTCAACGTCTTGTGATCCTCCCTCTGTGCCGAAATGCCGCATGGATGACTGTCTCAAGAATCAGACCCTTCGGTAAGTCCAAAGGGCTTCGCATTCGCCATTGACTCCTATTGCTACGTTGGTGGATCGACGGGTCTGGGTTCCTGGAATCTATGAGGGTTCCTTTTAAATCCATGAAACATATGCTTTTGAAGGAAGCATCTGACCAGCATTTTACAGTATGGGCAAGAGTTCCCTCGGGTTGGATGTATTACGAGACAAGGACCCAACTGCTGAAGAAAATTCCGGTCTTCTGTGAAATAAGTTCCGAACTCCTATAGGATAGTCAAGGTTCTCTGGTACGGAAGTAGATCATCTTCAAGTCAATGAAATACTTCCATTAAACTCACAGCAGTTTCATTTACCAGCCATCTAGACTACGAGGGTAGAGAGGTTATTAGCAGATATGGAGAAGCTTATTCTCTCAGCGTCTGGTAAGTTGCCTAAATAAAACCCTGGAGTAAATAAGCTCATTTGGCTGAGATGTGCTACCGGGACTTTGCAGGCCACAATGCCATTGGTGCTAAAATCACCCAATTCTTCTAAAGTTTAATGAATTCGTATGCCATCGACGTAAGGAGTACGCTATAATAAGTTACATGTACTGGGTGAGTACAACAGTCAAAATTCCGGTATGCGTGCCACTTGCTGCGATTAATATTCTCTCGGACTTGATTGATTCTGGCAGTGACTCCCTAATGATTCATCCCTTGAAATCGACCCCTTTGACTTCTAATTGCCCAATGAAATATGCTAAAGTCTACCCTTTTGCTGAATCCGTTGTCAAGTAGACTCGATCTTCTACAGCTCACGGTCGGCTTGCTTTTCTTTCTCTCTCTCCTGCTCAGCTTTTTCCAAACTCTCCAAGTCCCACATCATGGACACTGGGGTGACAATAAGCTTTGGCCCGCATTCTATCTCGTAGTCAAAGCCTTTCGTCGGTCCAATAAGTAGGTGGCCATTCCAAACCCAAGTATCGGTAAGGTCCATGCATTTGGTGGTGCGAAGAGTTATCCCTTCCTTTTTAATACGACGTTCGATTGCCTTCTCAATCTCGATTTGTTCGATGACAGTGTCGCAGTGGCCGTCATCAGTCTGCCCTAGTTTAGCCTTCTGACACTAAGTTCGATAGAGATGGACAAACCTCATACTGATAGTAGATCTCTTTATTTGGGCCGGCGTACCCACTGAAGTGTCCGCATTCTGCCAGACCAACGGCATGTTTGATTTCGAAAGCTAAGTACTCAGTTCATATCCGCTGTCCAGTCACGGGTGTTCTGCTCAAACTTACTCCAGCGCAGCCATATTATCTGTAATGGATATGTTAGAATTCTTCTTTCGCATTTAAGAGACTGATATACCTTTAATCCCTCTTTAAACTCATGTGATGGCGCAATAGAATCCCATGCACGCTCGAAAATCTAACTCGATCAGAGTTCTGTGAATGGATATTGAGGTTTGTATTACTGACAGATCTCCGTTTCTCGGGTACTTCATTCTCTGGATCACTGTGTTGAAGTTGATCAAGTGCATGAAGCAGCTCAAGATACATCTCTTGCTTCACTGCACTCGGTCGAGGACCACTAGCCGAACCTGTCGCCTCTAAGATAGGCTCCAAGCAAATAGAGGTTGGCAAAGACGTTAAGGCCAGTAAGATCATAAGCTTTGGATGCATCTTTGTTGATGTAGGTAATCAGATTCGTGACTATGAGAAGGAGAGGCACGATATACCCGGCTGCTGCCCGATTGAATCTATCGATAGTGCCGGAGTCGAAGGAAATATTTGGTGACATCACAGTACGCCGGGTGGTATTCTAAGGATTTGTGGCTGGATTAGCGGTATTTGTTGATGAAAATTGAAGAAACGGGCGAAAGCAACTGGTGAATGGTGATATGACATGTGCAGACCAGGCTATGCCAGGCGATATGTGCCGGATATCCGGTAGCGGAGACACTATTGGCTGAAAACGCGTTGTCACTTACGAGTTTCATCAACATTCAGAACCAACATGCTCCAAAGAAACAGTCGATTGGTCAATAGCGCTGTGGCTCTCCATCTCGGAAGTTCGGCAACTCCGGTGTGAAACGCTGCCATATAATCACATATCGACCTTATCTTATCGCATACGATCACAGTTTTACTCGTTAATATAGTGTTAGGGTAGACACGTTTTTCATACCTATGTATTTGAGATGAAAATAAATTTATGAGGGGAGATGCTATGAAATCACTCGCTATCATTCCTTCGCGTCTCGTAGTCCCCGGCCGGTTACGGAGTAGCTGCACAGTTGTTGCTGATCTCCAGCACCTAATTCTTACGAAACCACGTCAGGTATTCGACAACTACAGAGAGTTTCTTCCACTTTATTGTGCCTAGTATAGACACTCTATTAGCGAAGTCTCCTTTGATTCTACTATAATTTTGATGGCGCAAATCTGTTGATAATGAAAACAGGTGTCGTGGTCGGGGAATATTCAGCGATACACTACAGCAGAAGACTGACTTGGCATCTGACACCAACGCCAAGGGAACTTCAGCCCTAATAGTGGACCGCATTTACAGATTGTGACTTGGGGGCCTAGAAGCTTGTCGGACTTCCTAAGAATAGATTTCGATATGCAATCGTTTCCTCTAGCTTGTGAGTCTAGAGGCCCCTTAACTATGCCGAGAGAAGTAGAGAGGCTAAGTGGCGTAACCAATGGAATAACATGATTATGGGAAATGCTACACTCTATGATCCGTAAGTCAGTAGCGTCATGTACATAAACTACCAGCATATTTTAATGCTTCCATACGTATTATCATCTTGTCACATCAATCTTTTACCCAATATACCGCTAAACTTGAATGGTCCTTATTACCCTTATCTGCTACTCAAATAGGCCTCACTTTCAAATTTCTCAATTCAGTACCTATTATCAAGACCATTCCATCCCATGCCTGGTCCCATGAGGTCGTAATCAGCTGGCAGGTAACAATTTCTTCAGACTTGTTCCGCTCTCGGGTAGCCAAGCTAAGTTCTCCCCCCAGTCTTGCCCCGCTCCGGCTCCGACATCCCCGGGATGTTACCCTCTAATCCCAATACGATCTGGTGCATTCAGGCTGTTCCACCAAACAAGACAAGATCAACACCAATCGAGCCATGTACCCGCACCTATCATGGATTCTAGTGGAGTCCTCTCTTCCCCGAGAGTCAATCCGAAGCACGTGTTGAGTGAGAGCAAGTTGTATCACGATGCGGGGGCTGTGCTATCGCGGAGGAAGAATTACAAGATAAAAGTCCAATAATTCCTGAGACTTGCTTGGTTTTTCAATTCATTTCAATCACTCTTCTTTCATCGTCAATATGGGAGACAGCATTCAGCAAGAGCCAAAGGGCATTCCTCTCCAAGAGGATCCCTCGCGACCGGACTACATCAACGAAGCTGTCTTTAGGAGAAACACTCTCCCCACTCGTTCGTATCATATTCCTGATACCTCAATCTCACTGAACGGAACATGGGACTTTTCTCTCGCTGGCACAGTTCTGGAAGCACCTGAACCAGGCGCAAAAGATGTCGCTTATGGTCAGATCCAAGTCCCTGGCCATTGGCAGCTTCAAGGCCACGGAAAGCCCTGGTACACCAATGTTCAGTACCCCATTCCCGTCTGCCCACCATACGTTCCTACCGAGAACCCTACGGGAACTTATCGTCGAGAATTTTATGTCCCGACTGCCTGGGCTGCGGATTCCCAGCTGAGATTGAGATTCGATGGCGTTGATAGCGCGTATCATATTTGGGTCAACGATACCCTGATCGGATACGCTCAAGGCTCAAGAAACCCTTCCGAGTTTGATGTTTCATCGTTTGTCAACCGCGGGGGCGCAAATGAGCTCTTTGTGAGGGTTTATCAGTGGTCTGATGCAACGTACATCGAAGATCAGGACCAATGGTGGCTGTCAGGTTAGTAGCGCCCGAACCACCAGCATAGCCAATAACTAATCATCCCAGGCATCTTCCGAGATGTGTATCTTATTTCCTTCCCAGCTGCCAGAATCGAGGATTTCTTCCTCACGCCACATCTTGACACTGACTACAAGAACGCTCGGCTCAACGCCTCCGTTGATGTCTCTGCTCAAAAAGGCGTCGTCGTGGAGCTCACAGTCTCTGAGCTTGCAAAGAACGGAGGAGCCGTCATTGGATCCACTGAGGCCTCTTTCGATGGACAGTCAAAGGCTACTCTCAGTCTTGATGTTGAGGATCCAAAGAAATGGACCGCAGAGACCCCATATCTATATTCAGCAGAAATAACACTCAAGTCTGAGGATAAGCAGACTGTACTTCACAGAGTCCAGCAACGCGTTGGTTTCAGGACGGTCGAGCTGAAAGATGGCCTCATGAAGGTCAATGGAAAGCGAATTCGTCTCCGAGGTGTTAACCGCCACGAACATCACCCTCTTCTCGGCCGCTCTGTACCTCTGGAATTCGCCAAGCGTGATCTTCTCATCATGAAGAAGCACAATATCAACGCTCTTCGCTGCGCACATCAACCTCATGATCCTCGCATTCTCGACCTCTGTGACGAGTATGGTCTCTGGGTTATGGCAGAGGCTGATCTTGAGTGCCATGGCTTCTATGATGCTGTTGCTCGACCTCTTGACATCCCTGAGTCAATGGACTATGGTGAGCGAAAGAAGCTTGCTTTCGGCAAGGCCGCCGAGTTCACCTCCAACAACCCCAAGTGGAAGGATGCCTACCTTGATCGTATTCGGGCTGTTCTTAACCGTGATAAGAATCACGCCAGTGTTATCATGTGGAGTTTTGGTAACGAGGCCTTCTATGGTGACAATCACAGAGAGATGTTCAAGTATGCTACTGAAGCTGATCCCTCGAGACTTATTCACTATGAGGGAGACATGGAGGCCGAGACAACACACATGTATAGTTATATGTATCCCACGGTTGATCGATTGATCAAGTACGCCGAGGAAGAGGGTGTCAAGGACGGCAAGTACGAGAAGCCCATCGTTCTCTGTGAGTATGGACATGCTATGGGCAACGGACCCGGTTGGTTAGAAGACTACGAGCAAGCCTTCCGGGACTATCCTCGTCTCCAAGGTGGATTTATCTGGGAGTGGGCGAACCATGGTCTATGGAAGGATGATCACGAGGGAGCAGGCTATTACGCTTATGGCGGTGACTTTGGCGATACGCCCAATGATGGAACCTTTGTCATGGACGGCCTTCTGAACAGTCAGCATGAGCCTACACCCGGTCTGACAGAGTTCAAGAAGGTTATCCAACCTGTTGGGTTCTCTTTCAAGGACGGAGAGTTGAAGATTGAGAACTGGCATGACTTTGCTGGCCTGGACCACTTGACTGCATCTTACAAGGTGGAGCAGTTTGGTCAAGAGTGAGTTGATTCGAAAAGAAATGAGCCATCCAAGATACTAATTATGAAGCAGATCTACATTGATTCACTCTGGGTCATTCGATATCCCTGAGATCCCAGCTGGAGAGACACGTTCTGTATCTCTTCCGGTCGACACCAAGCGATACAACAAAGACAACGAAGTTTATCTAACAGTGACACTATCCCTCAAGCACTCCACGGCTTGGGCACCTGCCGGCCACGAGATTGCCTGGTATCAGCAGCAGCTCCAGGCTCCTCAGACCAATGCCAAGACTGCTTCTGTCGCAAGTAATACCCTCACCTCCAAGTTGTCTGTTTCCGAGAGGGGCGCTACTATGTCAGTCTCTGGCAAGAACTTCGAGTTCGTCTTCGACCGCGCCTACGGCTCTTTGAAGAGCTGGATCTCGAATAACGTTGCTCTGCTCACCTTCGACCCCAAGACTCAGGCTGCCATCATACCATCCTTCTGGCGTCCCAAGACCGACAACGATGTCCCCGGAGCTGTACCATACTGGGAACGATTTGGTGTTGAGCAACTCCAATCTCAACTTCGGTCTTTCTCTGTGGAAGCCTCTACTTCCGACAAGGTTGTTCTCAAGTCACATACCTTCATCACTCCTCCAGTTCTCTTCTGGGGATGGGACTGTGAGATTGAGTACACTGTTTACCTCACCGGAGCTCTCAGTGTCAATGTCACACGCCTATCACCAACAGGATCGTTCCCTGAGCACGTTCCAAGAATTGGTCTCAACCTCTATGGTAGCAAGACCCTGGAGCATGTCAAGTGGCTAGGCCGTGGACCTGGAGAAAGCTATCCTGACAAGAAGGATTCTCAACGCGTTGGAATATGGAACGTTGAGTCTGTTTCTGAGCTCCAGACTCCTTACGACGTTCCCCAAGAGAACGGCAATAGGGAGGACACGCGATGGGTGTCCCTTCGGGACTCCAAGTCTTCTAACGTTGGTCTGCGTGCCACACGATTGGATGGAAAGAATTTCAGCTTTTTGGCATCGCATCATAGGGATACAACTATTCATGATGCAAGGCATCCTCCTGATTTGAAAGAGGAGGATGCGCTGTTTATTAGGCTGGATAGTAAGGTTGCTGGTGTCGGTTCTGGTGCTTGTGGACCAGCAGTTCGCGAAGACCTGATGGTTAAGACTGAGGAGACGACTTTTGGATTCCTGTTGGAGCCGCTATGAACCAGATTGATAGATATTATGAGTAAATGATAAGATACATAAATCGAGAGACCAGCTTTGTCAAGACATTGTCTCTTTGTGATGTTTGTTGGGTTTCGCCAATCATCTAGTGCTCCACCAGGTGGCCAGCCTCACTTGAGAGTTTCCTCCTACAGTGACAGACTTATCGAAGCCTTGGCCCAGATGTGCAGATGAGCTTGATAAAGTTTCTCCGCCATTTAATGTAGAATAAATCAGCATTCGGTGTCTTGAGCTTGCTTGACGCCCTCGTCGTCATTCGGGTACTAGGTCTTGGTGTTCATTCGCGAGTCACTAAGCCACCCGAATCATCATCGCTAACTTGGCCGAGTGGTTAAGGCGCTGTGTTTAGGTTCTTATCAGAAACCAAACCCGCAGTGGGAAACCGCGGAGGTTCGAACCCTCCAGTTAGCATAACAAGCGATTCATTTTTTGCTTTTGTAACAGTAATTTTTATGCTTTCTATACACTATTCGATAATGGGGGCTGAATTCGCGCGCAGAGTTACATGTACCACGATGCGACTCTCCAAAGTCCCCACGTTGCGCCGAAAAGAGCAAACCAAGACAAAACCCCTTTCGCGATGAATACATATCTCACGATCTGGAAAGTCTTTTTCTCATTCAACCGAGGAAAAGGTTCACTCGGAACGTCTTTGCCCAAGAACTTGCAGAGAGGCTCCCATCCATCCTCTGCCTTGAACTGGAGAACCTCTCGATTCCTCTTCTTCGCCTCAGCTAATACCTCCTCATTATACTTGCTGTACATTTCTGCCGAGAAGATGTTTGCTGCACCGTACTTCTCCTTGCCCAACTTGATGTTCTCCATATTAAGGGTATACCACATCCGATCGGAAGGCCAGAGCAAACCAACCCAGTAGAACCAAGGACTGAAGAAGAACCAGAAGCTCTCCTTAGCGCTCTTGGCCCAGACTTCAGGATCGGGTCTCTGGTTGAGCACAATCTTGGCATCTGGATATGCGTCCATCATGTCGGGTGTAAAATACATGACGGGAAGATCGCAGATGGAGCGGTGACCGTGAATGAGTTGCTTTACCATCTTTTGCCGAACCTCAGGATTCTTCTCGCGCAGCGCGGCAATGAAGAGGCGTAAACGCGAAGGATGGGGTAGGATCTCGGCCATGTGCATGCATGGTCCGCAGCCTAACTTCTCAAAGGCCGCTTGCATTGATGATGTGGCAGCACGAGGGAGCCCAGCCCCAATGACAAGGAGAGGGACCTCCTCAGAGTTTGGGTCACCAAGGCCTCGAGAATCCGTAAGGAAGCGCATCGCCACAACTAGCGACAGAAAACACTTGATAAAAATCAGATGGCTTATATTGCAGTAAGGGCAGAAAGTCCTTGATCCTGTAAGAGCGGGGATCAATCGGTTTTTAAGCTCACATAATATTGAAGCACAGAAATAGTGCTGACGCCAAGCGGCACAGCGAATCTCTTGTCAGATTTTTGCTGACTTTGCATCAGCATACCAGCTTCTAACTGGATTTGCATGCCTGTGATAATTGTTTAGCCTCGAATTATTTCTGTAAAGCATCGGGAGTTTCCTTTTCGAGTAATCGTTAGACTCAAGTTGTGAAAGCCCATGGCCACAAATTCCAAGGCATATTGGGCACTAGAATACATGCTTCCCGTCCAAGTAGCTCGGCTTACATAGCCTTATTTATTTTCCAATCTCACAGCCCATATGGATGGCTTTCAGCGGGACGGCAACCCACCACAGTAATGACCAATGATCTTTGGCTGCAGATGCCCCAGCTAAAATATTTCGGCACTTTTCATAAGCTTCAACCCTGGAGGATCATCACATAGACCGTCTCTAACTTTAGACTATCATCACTCCTCTCACCTGACGGCTTCTTATGACGCTCAACCTTGGCTACCAAGCGGACTGGGGAATCACGGCATCAAATCACCAGCTTCATAGTTAGTGTTAAAAAGTACAGAACTTTTTGAAGCCATAATCAATGGTCCAACGGCTAAGAGTAACAATTGCATCATGCAAATAGTGCTAGCTACATACTAAACTAGAGAGATCGGCTCTTGACTGTCGATTGAAGATCCTTCTGCTTTTTTTCACGGTCTCTTTTCATGGCTGTTGTAAATTTCCCCAGAGTCTCACATTTGCATAATGCCGATATGCACGAAGTCAGGGGAACTGCCTGTTGTGGCTTGAACTAATTAAACATCGTGGTGTCAAAACCCGATCCGTCGATCTGCCATCAAGTTTTAGTCTTATTTTCTCTCATCACTCACCTAACAGACTAACTCAATAGGTTGAGGGCCATGCGCTCAGACGTGTGCAGTTTAACCTGACCTGAAACAAAACAAGCCCAGGTGGAGACGAGGGCCTCAGTATGCTGTGCAACTGTAAGCAGATTGTGCAATACGAGGAGACCATTTTCTTTTCTTAGATACTTTGAACTTTGCTGGCCAATCAGAGGACTAGTCTTTTCGTAAACCCGATATTGAAGGTAGTCGTCTCGATCCGTCTAGCTAAGCTGAAATGAACCATGTGAGCTGAAGTAGGTGTGCCGCCTGCGGTGCGATGGATCTACCGGCTGTGTATGCGTCTGATGTCAGGGCTGCTAGAACAAACCTGCACCAGAAAAGTACTCAATAAATAATATGATATCCTGGAGCCAACTTGCTTCTGGTTCTAGTTCGTTCCATTCTTTCACCTTGTATTCTTCTCCATATCTTACAATTGTCATTTTTTTCCATTACTTTTGCTACTATGAAGTCCCTTTGGACACTTGCTGTTTACCTCGGGAGCGCTAGTGCTGTCGCCATCTCCCAACCGGCAGCAAAAGCTGAGACTCCTGAAGGATCCTTAAAATTCTTAAGTCTTAGAGCCTCAGCTCCCATCGGCACTGCTCTCAACCGCAACGACTGGCGAGTCAACTGCGACAGCCAACACGAAGGAGATGAGTGCTCCAAGGCCATTGACGGCGACCGCAACACCTTCTGGCACACTCAATGGGCTGCGGGAGGTACCGATGACCCAAAGCCTCCTCATACCATCACTATCGACATGGGCTCTTCCCAGAATGTGAACGGCTTGTCTGTTCTTCCTCGCCAGGACGGTAGTGATCACGGCTGGATCGGCCGTCACAATGTCTTTCTAAGCACGGATGGAAAGGACTGGGGCGATGCTGTCGCAACTGGAACATGGTTTGCTGATAACACTGAGAAATACTCCAACTTTGAGACTCGCCCCGCTCGTTACGTCCGTCTTGTCACTGTCACTGAAGCAAATGGCCAGCCTTGGACGAGCATCGCCGAGATCAATGTCTTCAAGGCAGCTTCTTATACCGGTCCTAAGCCTGGCATCGGGCGCTGGGGCCCAACACTTGACTTTCCTATCGTGCCAGTGGCTGCTGCAGTCGAGCCAACATCAGGAAAGGTTCTTGTTTGGTCTTCCTATCGCAACGATGCGTTCGGAGGCTCCCCTGGTGGTGTAACTTTGACATCGAGTTGGGACCCATCTACGGGCGAGATCTCCCAACGCACTGTAACTGTCACGAAGCACGATATGTTTTGCCCTGGTATCTCCATGGATGGAAATGGGCAGGTCGTTGTCACGGGTGGCAATGATGCTCAGAAAACAAGTCTTTATGACTCGTCTAGTGATAGTTGGATCCCAGGCCCAGATATGAAGGTAGCCCGCGGATACCAGTCATCGGCAACTCTATCGAACGGTCGCGTCTTTACTATCGGCGGCTCATGGAGCGGTGGCATATTTGAGAAGAACGGAGAAGTCTATGACCCATCCTCAAAGACATGGACCTCGCTTCCAAAAGCTTTGGTCAAGCCAATGTTGACTGCCGATCAACAGGGCCTCTATCGTTCAGATAACCACGCATGGCTCTTCGGCTGGAAGAAGGGATCCATTTTCCAAGCTGGACCCAGCACGGCTATGAATTGGTATTATACCAGTGGAAGTGGTGATACAAAGTCAGCCGGCAAGCGCCAGTCCAGCCGAGGCACTGATCCAGATGCGATGTGCGGAAATGCTGTTATGTATGATGCAGTTAATGGAAAGATCCTGACGTTTGGCGGTTCCCCAAGCTACCAAGACTCTGATGCCACGACCAATGCTCACATCATCACAATCGGCGAGCCCGGAAGCACACCAAAGACAGTATTCGCGAGCAATGGCTTGTACTATCCTCGGACCTTTCATACTTCCGTTGTTCTCCCCGATGGAAACGTTTTCATCACAGGCGGTCAACAGCGTGGTATTCCTTTCGCCGACACAACTCCCCAGCTTACACCCGAGCTCTATGTCCCAAACGATGACACTTTCTACAAACAGCAGCCTAACTCCATTGTCCGAGTCTACCACAGTATTTCATTATTACTCCCTGATGGCAGGGTTTTCAACGGTGGTGGCGGTCTTTGTGGTGATTGCAGCACCAACCATTTCGACGCCCAGATCTATACGCCAAACAACCTTTACGACTCTAGTGGAAAACTAGCGACGCGTCCCAAGATCACCAAAGTCTCTGCTAAGAGTGTCAAGGTCGGTGGCAAGATCACAATCTCGACAGATACCAGCATCAAGCAGGCTTCGTTGATCCGGTATGGTACATCAACTCATACAGTTAATACTGACCAACGTCGTATTCCTTTGAGTCTGAGAAGTACTGGAAGTGGAAATAGCTATTCTTTCCAGGTTCCAAGCGACTCTGGTATTGCTTTGCCTGGGTACTGGATGTTGTTCGTAATGAACTCGGCGGGTGTACCAAGTGTTGCAAGTACTCTTCTCGTTACTCAGTAGTGTCGCTCAATCTCATTTCTCCATGTATTTCTGCCATCTTTCAATATTTGGGAACAGGGTATTACATATACTATTTTAACTTCATCTTTTTGTATCTATACCAGAGGAACACCATGGGCTTTCATCTCAATCCTTATCTTCTATATCTGCATTCAGCTCAACTGCAATTATCGGAAACAACTTTCTTAACCGGTATTAAGCAATTATTCTTCCGATCAATTTACCTTCTCCTCAGTATATTAGTTCCAAGCCATTCTCATCCCCAAGCTGCAAACGCTAACTTTGACTCCAATTATTGAGACTGCAACCAGGTACATGTCACGAAACCTGATATAAGTTGCATATGAAATGACATATCTGTAAATCTGAATGTACACGTATATGGGTATAATAGTTATAAGAAACAGTATTAATGTGAGATCATTCTCATCTCTTCATCACGTATGTGTAGTTCGACTCCTCAACCTTTTGCACAACGTCATTCCGCACATAAATCCCTGGCATATCCTGCTCCCGCGAATGGAGCGACTCAGTAGTTCGACTTGAGATGAACGTCCGAGGTCCCTGCTTTCCATCGATAATCTCAAACTCACCAGGGATCCCTTGCTCAGGATCGGCAAGTTGATGAGTCGAGCTTGTTTCGTCTTCTTCCTTGTCCTTGTTGGTACGGTTGATAGTAGTAAGACGAATGCCGTGGGTGGTTCGGCTGATGGGATGACTGCTTCCCGCAGAGCTGAGGAATCTCTTGGGAAGAATCTTGGTGAAGATTGGACGGAGGAGAGGGAAGCATCCGGAGACGATGGCGACGTTGATTTCTACACCTCCCCACATGTCGTTTGTGGCGACGTCGCGAGGCATTTGTCTTGATGCGGGATCATACTGGAGGGCTGTGACGATGACAAATACGGATGCAAGACACACACTTTCTTTGTTAGTATAATACAGTGACATGATTACAGAAGACTTACATGAAACCGAGGGCGAACAGAGCAGTGATAGCAATCTTTTGCCCCAGACGAAGTCGCAACTTGAACACTTCAATAACCGGCAGTGCCAAGATAACAACATCAAGGATGAAGTGAGTGAGGCATGTCGCGAAGAAGAATTGTGAGTCGTTGATCTTGCACACAGCGTTCTCGATTGTCTTGTCCCAATAGGCTTGAACTGGTATGCAGTGGAAGATGACCATGAATGTACGAAGGACGAGCCAGGCGCCGCTGATGCCAAGCATAACCTGGATTGGGATTCGAATAGCTGACTGTTTGAAGATACGCCAGTAGAAGAGAAGGATAGAGAGTTTCGAGAGACCGATAGAGTATGAGTAGGTGAGGGAGATGAGGAACTGCATTAGTCGCGCGTGGAGGTTGATCTCTTCATATCGTTCATCGCTGACGGAGTCGGGAATAGTTGTGCCAAGATACCATGTCAAGGCCCCTACATCTGTCAGCCTCTATTCACACCATCAAAGCAAAGGGTAGTCTTACAGTATATCATCACAACATTGTATCCGATACCAACAACCTACAACGTATAAGCAACAACACCTCAAAGGCTTCAAAAGCAAAACTTACAAAGGCACCGACACACAAGTAGTCGTCATACCACCACGGCACCTTTGTCATGCGCCTCGCAAAGACACGTGCAACCAGCGCCAACAAGGCCGACACCCACGTGATGACCATGGCACTGATGATATCCGACTTGAGGCTCATGGCGGGCTATGATCCTGCGCTGCCGCAGGCTTGTCAAAACTAAAGAACTTTGGACGAACTTTTGTTTTAGTTAAGTTAAGAAAAGCAACGCAAGGTGCAGGAGTACACACACACACGCCAGGCACGGATGTCTGTGGGAGTGATCTGCATTTGAAGGATGTTCCCTTTCCACATGGTCCCTTGACAGTGAGGATCCTTGACGCTTATCTGGACGGGTCTAATCCGGGGAGAGAAAGGCGTTGGCTGAGGCTCTGGGGTAAAGGGGGACTGGGCTTGGCTTCCAGAACAACTGACTCGTGGTCTATACCACCAGGAACTCGGCGGGTATGTTAACCGGAGTGCCATTGTGTGACTGGACCAAGTCTAGCGTTAGCTACAATACATACAGTGGACCGGCGGGAATCGTCCGGGGGAGATGTTGGCAGGGCTGATCATCTCTGGGTCCCTGAGTGATTTTGTCTGTTTAGGGAATATTCCCCTTGACGATCATCAATGACGTGATGTTGATTGAGTTTGCCTGACTGAACAGCTTGGCAAACGAATCAGAGTTGACAACCATTTGTCGGATACTCGGCCCTTTAGAACATGACTGGTTGATCAACTCACTGCAGACCTTCCAGAACCAGAAAAATGGCGTCGATAGCTGTCGCATTGATCAACAGCTTCATAACCAGCGTCTCGTTGACCATTTCAGCAGGTGGGAAAACGAAGCCATTGATTGCTCATACGAGGATTATTCTAGAAGAGGAAGCTCTGGAGAGAAAAAATCACTCAACCGCCCTTGGAGAACAACATGGCCTCAGCTTTAGACTGTTAAGCCAGTGATGGACAGGGGCATCTCAACCAACCCGGCCCGTAAGCTCGGTCCCGATTTTTCGGTTGTTCTAGCAGAAACTCTCGAGACTCTGTTAGATTTGATCCGATGTACTGAAACAGCATCTCACCTATCACCATCACTTCACAGCGCCCTATCATCCATGGTGGCGCCACCTCTGCTTGTAGTGCGTCAATATTTAGCGCGCTGGGACCAGTGGCTGATCCCTGGGCTTTACCACCTACTGCTTCTGGACTTAGGGGATTACAAGTCTACCCCGGACAAGCATTAGCCAACATTC
Organism: Fusarium gaditjirri; assembly: GCA_013266175.1. Lineage (NCBI taxonomy): Eukaryota > Fungi > Ascomycota > Sordariomycetes > Hypocreales > Nectriaceae > Fusarium > Fusarium gaditjirri. Next base: position 58,533 of record JABFAI010000007.1, on the reverse strand, counting down.
TCTGTCTTATCTTCTTGTGATCTTGACCGTTTCCTGTTGTAATGTCATGATTTATTTCCGGCTAACGCACGCCATCGCTCTCGCTCTCTCCGCGGTATGGCACTACGGACGGCGCTGCTCAAAACTATCGAGACTCTGGGTTGCATTCCAGCCCTGTAGGAATCTGGCTAATGATTGACCTTACATAAAAACGTTGCTGTCGCTTCAGCTGAACATGCCAGGTTCACTCCGTGGATTACGTTCTGTACCCGTAACCTAATCTTTTCATCGCCTAGAGCGCTGAAAGATGAACCCTGCAGCATGAGATTGGGGAACCTGGAAGTCGTCCCACTTCCCCTGGACCAAACAGATAAATCAGGATTCTAGACTCTCGTTTATCGCCTGTCAAATTTGACCAAGAGATGATCCTCCAAGTTTTTCGAATATTTATGACATGATAGTTTCTCCAATGTATTGGAAATGGTAAGGCATGCGAGACGAGGCCAGATGCACATGACAGATCCCAGCGGAGAAGAACACAGATGACAGATTTCAGTGGAGTAAAACCCCAGACCCATAAAGATAACGATGACACTTCCACTTCCACTTCCACTTGTCCGTGGTGGACCATGCCATGTCGTAAGTGTTGCTTGGCACGTTCCACGCCTACATCCAGAAACTCGTCTGTCGAGAATGAAGTTACGACGATGCTCGATCTACCAGTAAAACCACTCATATTCGTTACGCAGCAGATTAGTTGGTGAGTCAATGAACCGGTGTTACAAATGGTCAGTATCCTTTCCTTGTTGGCTCTAGCAACGCTTGGACCGTGATAAGGGCGTCGATCCCTATCGCAAGCGCGTCATGAACATTGTCAATCAGACACAATCAGTATCTTTATTGACTCCTGTCGGACCGAACCATATCTGTCTGATACGAGTCAACGATCTGAGCAATCTCATTCTCTCCATCTTATCGCCCAGTCCCCCTTTGCAAAGCTCGGTTCCACGATTTTTCCCGCCATCACCGCCTCGCAAAGACGCTTCTCGCCCTCGTCGCTGACAGTGAACCCAAAAACAACACCTCGTCGTGCAGCGCACTTTGTCATTTCCCGTTCCTTCGCGCGTTTCTGTCCTTGTTTTCGCTTCTCGAGCATCGCGTCTGTTTCGTGAACTCGTTCTGCTCGGCCCTTTTCGCCGCCGACACTGCCGTTGACTTCAGAGACGGATTGTGGTGGGCGGATGCGAGTGCCGCTGCGGACTGACATGCGGGCGAGAACGTCGCCGTCGATATGATTGTCGTCTTTGATGTTGCCAGATAGGTCCATGTCTTGTGATGATCGCGGCTGTGCTTGTTCCGTTTCATTCGGTTCCTCCTCGTCGCTGTGATGTTGTTTAATTTCTCCCTCAATTGACGTTCGGTTCAGTCCAAAGACGAGTTCCTCTGCTGCGCTGCAGGGCACCAAGATCCGATTGTCGCCTTTGCTGTTCTTCCCTTTCTTGTGCTTGCCACCTTTGGCCTGTTTCTTTAACTCATCTACTGTGCTTTCTTCGGCCGTTAGCAATTTCACAAAGGCTTTCTCCAGCTCGCGGTCCAGCTTTCCGGGCTTCTGAGTGCGACATCGGCTCGAGCAGTACTTGGTCGGCGTGTGGGTATTTGCTGTCGCAGTAGTTCGCCTCGTACTGATCACTCTGCCGCATGAGTGACAATACGCAGTTGCTTCGCCTCCGGGTAATAAGTAGAAGGGTGCTGGTGTTGCTTGCGATTTGGAGGGTCGACTCCAGCTGTCCATCCAACTCATCTTGACCGGCTCCGATGACCTCCGCTGTAGTTGCTGTTGTGTTGAGAAATGCCGACAATTTCGTCCCAAGGCTTGAGTTGTTGCTGTGTGTAGCCTTTGGACGTGTTTGAGGCAAATCATGTCGCTCCAAGCCTTGCTAGGATGAGAATGCAGTTCAGGTTGAGCGATGGATATCGTGGTGATGATGTCATTGTCGTCATCAAGCGCTGCGAACTGATAAACATCAATCAATTGGTACTACGACACAGTGGCAGTGACTTCAGTTAAAGAAGAAACTGAGATCAATCGCTCTAAGAATGTTCGATTATTCTGATTTTATTGAAACCTTTTATAGATAATATCACCTTTTCTCATTGGAGTGTAGGGTAATCCAACACTTGTCCTTCGAGAGCGTGCTTAAGCGTAAAGGTTCAGCATTAATCATTAAAATAGTATCTCAAGTCAAAATTTCACAGTATTTAACATATAATCGTCTTAGAAAGGCAAAAATTGTATACTTAGGTCTGTGTCCTTGGGTGAGGTTTATGTTTTGCTGTTTTGGGAATTTATCACAAACCATGGCCGTCTGTTGAAAGAGTCGCACTTTAGGTGACACCTCATCCGGCAGCTCCAAGCCTCGCCACTAATTGATATACTGGATGACCGGTACCAGGCAAACTGAAACTCTCGTGTTAACTCCATCATGATGTGCCGTCTATTATACGGACCCGATGTCGAACTGAGGTATTGCTGACAATAACTGTGTTTGGAGACGAAGTAGAGAAGCCCTTGACGAGGCGATGACAGTAAGTTTGCTTGGGGGAGAAGAGAAGTTCTTTGTTTCATCTCCTCCCGTCGAGACTCAAATAAACCATGACGAAAGGCAGTCTCGATGTTGGAAAGGCAAGAGCAGCATGCACGACAAGAGAGGCGGTCGTCGAGTCTGCCCCCTTCCCAATCTGTAACAGGCCTCTCCGTGTAAAGATTGGATTATTTACAACGACACTTCGAAGCAGACACATGATGGGCTTGTTTGTTCAGATGTGGTGATGCACACCCAGCCCAGTGAATGAATTAGCTGCTAACAAATCGAGAGAACACAAACGTCCAGTCGTTAATCACAGATCTCCAAGTACCTGAACATTGAATCACTGATAATGCTTTCTTATTTAAAGTCCTCAGGTCTGGTCACTGGACTCATGGCACGCGTTCCGTAAATGCAAGTCGAAAATGTCGGACTTCCGCACACGCATCCCTTGCAGTGAGATCACCTCTCTTAGCAAGCTCTACAATGTGCTGACGACTGAATACGGAAATATGTACTATAAGTTGGAAACGGAAAATAACGAGCATGGCGAGCTCTTTTACGTTATTGGTGTCTCGTGCCATTTCGCGCGTGATGTCAGGGAACTTCTGGTTACGAAGGGGGTTCTTCGACAGCGTGTGAGACCACAGGGATTTACGGCAATTAACGCCCAAAAAGCTCATGGAGACTCATTGCCTGAAGTGATTGATCTCACTGGGGATGATTCGGATGATGAGACTCCTCCGGCTCACCCGAGTACAAACACAGCAAAAGTCCGAAGAGATCTGACTCCCGAATCACGTCAACGTCTTCCTGGCATAGAAGAAACACCCTGCCACATTACCAAGCCAGTGATGAAGAAGCAAAATAGCCTTGAGAAAATACAAGAAAGCGCTGTTACGCGAACCCCAGAACACTGTCGCCGAGGTGAACAACGACCAATGACAACAGGCAACGGCACGGTTGGTCAAGGAGACCCTCCGACAGGGAGGATCCCGATATCTATGCTACTCGAGAGTGCTCATTCCTGACCTTGGTTTGTGCCTAGAGATAGGCCAGGTCACACAAGTCTTTGCAGCAAATTTGGCCTTCAGGAACGGACGAGATTGGGGGTTTGGGGATTCAGTGTTTGGTGCTTGTTTGCAAAGTTGGTCACTCCAGGCCGCTCAGCGACCTCTGACATGACGAATTTCTTGGGTAATATGGAAACGGGATAGAAAGAATTAATAGAGAAATCGATACCCTTCTGCTCTGGGCGTCACATGAGTGTTGGCGTTACCTTGGATTGAGAGGTTAAGCATAATTGTGCCCGATGGGGCTGTCATTTTTTAGAGTAACCATAGCGAAGTGGCTGTTACAAAAATAACCCTCAAGCACCACTAAGCGTAGGGCTTTGGGCTCACAAGGCGTTCTTTGGTGGTATTTTGTGCCTCGTCGATGTGAAACTAATGCTTCAGCTGAATGCGTAGACCGGTCTGGACTCTGCCCGTGAGGAGTCATATTTAACCGTCATCTGCCCCATCAAACAAGTGAAGCTTGGCGATTCTGTGAATAAATTGAGGAAGTATCTGTGAATACCGTCATAAGAGTTATTGAAGCGCTTTTTGAGGATTGTGATATCAAGATGGCGAGTGGTCCGCCTTACAACGGTTACCAGATGCCGCCTGGTCCGGGTGTGCCTAACCAAGCTCCACCACCATCGCAGCAGTACCCCCATCAATCACCTCACCTCCAACAATACTCTTCACCTCCGCCTTATCAATATGGTGCCGGCCACCAGCCGAATTATCAATCGCCTCATCCGGGCCACGCGCAGCAGGTCTACCAAACCCAGCAGCCGCCTCCGGCACAATATGCGCAATCACCGCAAGGCGTGCCTCAGCAGTACGCGCCAGCACAACAGCACAACTACCAGTCCCCGGCTCCGCCAGGCCACTACCAAGTGAACCAACCTGCACAATCACCTCAGGTCCAGCATAATCAATCGCCGCAAGGCCAGTACCCTCAGCAGCAGACGCCAGGCCAGCAGCCCAGCTACCAGACACCGACGTACGGTGTCGCAGCCCCACCAACACCTGCGCAGCACCAGCAGCAGTACCAGCAACAGGCCGCTCAATTCGCAACTCGACCCTCTGCTCAAGCCCAACTGCAATCAACCGCTCAATCCTTGTTCAAGTCCGGGAAAGGAATTCTGGGAAATCTTGCTAGCAACATCAAGTCAAAGTACCCCGCTTCCGCACCTTCCGGCGCTCCGCCAAGTTCTGGCACCTCATACACTGGCGAGGCGCCGAAGCCAACATACAATCCCGCGCAGCATCCCACGCAAACGCCTTTGAGCCCGACAAACTCGTTCCCGCAAGGCTATGGCCAACCTCAGTCTCAGCAGGCATACGCCAATCAGGCGCCTCAAGCACCACAGCAGAGCGTCCCGCCCGCTGCTCCAGGCTACCCTCCAACTCAGCACCAAGCAGCGCAAGCGACATCCTCAGGTCAGCCACCCAGTGCGCCTGGTCAACCACCTCACTTGAGTTGGCAAGAGCGTTTAGAGGCTGCTCAGCACCCAAGTGTGGGGTTTCAGCAACCGCATGCGAATGTTCATGTAGGTGTACCAGGCACCGTATCTCAGCCACCGGTTCAATCACCACCAGGTACCTCGCCATATCCTCAACCTGCATTGCACCATCAGGGGTCCAATCAGTATCAACCTGCACCTGCACCGCCTGTTCATCAACCTGTTCAACAAGCAGCGGGCTCTGGCGCCTCACCTGGGTACGGCCAGAACCCTCCTCAAGCGCTTTCACCGCATCAACAGCACCAGAGTGCTCCTCCTCAGCTTCAGCAACAGACATCATGGCCACAACAGAGCGGCGTGAGCAATTCATTCAACCAGGCACTGTCATCGCCCCCACCTCCGCCGCAGACAGCCCCCCAGTCTGGTCCTCCCGTTGGCCCTCCCGTTGGCCCTCCCAGCCATGACCCTCCGGCTCTACAGCACCAGCCTCAGTATCACCAGCAAGCTGGCGCGACCAATCCTCAAGACCCAACAACGATCCAGCAAGCTGGTCAAGCACCACCGTATCAGGCTTCCCCAGCTAGTGCTACGCACAACCCGCAGCAGGTCCTCCCACCGCAGCAGCTCTATCAGAGCCCCCCTGCCCAAGGGTACCCCCAACAGCAGGCACCTGCTCCTTACAACCCAATGGCCGCTCCAGGGATGTCGCCGACCGCGCATACGGTACCTGTCCCGCCAGCTCAGAGTGTTCCCATGAGCCACCCACAAGGTTCGCCTGCAGCACAGTCACCGCACCAGCAACACCAAACTCCACCAGCGCAGCAGCTAGTCAGCCCGTCGACAGCAACTCAGCATGAGCAGGCGCCTTTCCAGGGCGTTTCTGGACCACCGGGGCAGTATTATACACCAAACCAGGCGCAAGTCCCTCAGACTGCAGCCGGCGGTGTCCAGCCGATCGCCCCCCCAGGCCAGGCTCACAGCTACCCGCCTCCACCACCTCTGCAGCAACCACAACACGATATACACTCTGTCGTTGCCCCAGTACCAAGCCAATACCAAACGTACAGCCCACCAGTCAACCAGCAGGCTCCACCAGCACAGTACGTGCCGCATCCTGAAGTCGCAGCTACCAACCCTCCGACTTCTCAGCATTATACGTCGCCTCCTAATCTACCGCCCCCAGCTGGCGCGATTAATCATGGACAAGTGCCTGCAAATCTACCACCAACGATACCAGGTCAGCAGATCCAGCCATATCAGCCTGCACCCGAACTGCCAAACTCTCAGCTTCCACCAGCAGATGCGAATGGTGTACACAGCCAATCCACTTCTTATGGCTATCAACAAGATCCTATCGCTTCTCTGTCTGCTCAAATGAACAATCTGAACGTCCTGAACAGTGGTCACCCTCCAACGGTACCCAGTACTGGCTCGACCGCACGACAGGATGGTCCTCGGGGACCACCTCCCTGCCAAGCTACTGGTATGTCCAGCGACACTCTCCCATACTGTCCTGAAGACAGGACCGTGAGCTATTCGCTTGACTGGTATCGTTTCATTGCTGTGCCACAGTATCTCATTTGCACAAGGTGCTATGCCGACTATGTTCAGAACACTCACCTCGCGGGCCACTTCGAGAGGTATCATTCGCCCGAGGGCACAGAATCCAAGTGCGGCTTCTGGTCTCCTCGCACACGAGAGGTGCTCTGGCCACAGGCTCTTCAGAATAACGACGTCAGACCTTTACAGGCATGGATGGATAAGAGCCTGACTCTCAAACCTTGCAAGGGTAGGACCTGGACAACTGCTGCTGACGGGGTCAAGTGGTGGGGTATGGTCAACAACGACATCGATGGGTTCATATCGTGCGATGCCTGCTACGAGGATCGTGTCGTTGGCACGTCCTTTGAGCCTCGCTTCCAACCTTACCGCGAGCAAGGACAAGACCAAAAGTGGATGTGTGATTTGTGCCTACCTTACATCGCCAAAATAGTAGTCAAGATGGCAAAGCAAAATCACTGGAACGGCTTCGTCGAAGCCGCAAAGGTGCGCGTTAATCTTCCACTGTGCGAAGGCAGAGATGAAGAGTCCAACAATGGACATTGGATGCTACCGCGTCGCAAGATCAAAGACATGACCATCTGCGAGGCATGTTATCTGGATAAACTCGCGTTAACGCCATTTGGCAACGAGTTCGAACGTCACATCCGTGCAGAAGGCTTTGACGCCTTCGTCGAGTCAATTGGCCAGAGATGGAAGTGCAAGCTCACTGACACAGCTGTCAACATGAGTATTGCGCTCGAAGCAGCCATCTATCGTCGAGACTTTGACGTCTTCTGGAATGCTGCCAATGCTATATCAGCTCTTGTCCCATGCACGATTCATGGCATCGTGCGTGGCAATTGGTGGACAGTCGCTGGCGGATGTGCCAACTTCGATGTCTGCGAGGCTTGCTACAAGGGAATCGTCGAGACGTCTGGCCTGGAGAGATTCTTCGAGCCTGCCCAGCGCGATCAGACTGTCGACATCATTTGCAACTTTTGTCCAGGTACTCCTCGATGGGGCGCGTTCATCACAAAGTTTGCCGAAGCTCTTGACAAAGGTGTCTTCAGTCACTACTCCGACTACATCAAAAAATGGGCTGGAGTACCGGTATGTCCAGGTATCAAGAACAGAGGGAAGAGTAGATGGTGGGGACACCCAGAAGCGCTGGCCTGTCAAGACTGCTGGTTGAACTTTGTGGCCGATACTCCCTTGGGCGATTCTGTTCCTGTCAAGGACGTTTACGATGAGCGTACATTGATCTGTCAGCTGTGGTCTCCAAGAATGCGCAACATGTGGCTCGCAGCTTGTGCCGCCGGACCTCCTGGATCGCCTGAGTCACAGAAGGCTCTGGATGAGTTCAAAGCCTTTGGAACAAGGCGTGTTCAGGTGTACAACGCGACCGTGCCCCACATTGAGATGATACAGCAGATGCAGATGATGAAGCAAATGCAGGCCATGCAACAGGGACAACTGAGCTTGATGTACCAGGGCATGAATAGCATGGCAGCTCTTAGTGGTACTACGGACGGGTACTTGCATGGTAATAGTTCCGTTGGATACTATGAGACTGAGCATGGAGTCACGGCGGCGAATATGATGAACAACATGCACGCTGGGATGGCGGATGCGAATAAGATGAGTGATTGGCAAACGTTGATGCAGCTGCAGGCCACTTGGATGGAGGTTGAGTAATCTAGTTCTTGAACGTGGATAGCTTTATCTCGAGAGAGGTGTGGGTGATCATGAAATCTATTCTCTTGTTGTATTCTGTTCTCATGAGAGTCGTGCATTCGTGTATCTGAAGTCTATGCCATTGCTAGCCAGAATCTGCCCTGTAGCGTTTGATATAGCCTCTATTTTCCTTTCTTTTCGCCACTTCACGCTCTGAATGTCGGAAATATTGCCTTTACTTATGCTCTCACAGGCAAACCCACCTGCAGATACCCAAGCCCTCCCTCCATCGTGTCCGCCGGTGCGATCAACTTCTTCAGAAGAGCAATCGCTTCATTTCCACCACGACCATCCGATGTCCTCTCATCCTCCCAGTACTGATACAGCTGCCACCACCAGCAATGTGTGACCCCATCGAGGCCCTTGTAACCAGCTACTCCATCCAGCCCGACACGCTTTGCCCAAGGCTTGTCGACGATGTAGTGCAGGCAGACGACTTCCTCATCGCGCCAGATGTTAGGATGCCAGTACCGCATCGTCTTGATAGCGTTGTACTGCCATCCAAGCGCATACCACTTATTCTTAAAGAAGAAGGCCAAAAAGTCTTGATCTGGAAACATGAATGATGAAAGCAGCGGTGTCGTGTTGAACACGCGCAGCATTCTATCCCAAAGTCCCTCAGAAGGATGAAAGATGAACATGCCACCATTGAGAAGCTTGTGAGGGACAGGCGACGTCTCAGTAGGCTGTAGAGGCTCCGTGAGCGCAGTGGGATGCTCAAGCGGCGTGTAAGCACAATTCTCTGCCCTCCAATCCTCAGGCGCCCAAGAGTCCGAATCAAGATTACAAACACAAACATGATTCGCCGCAATCCAATCATGAGGCAAATGCGTCTCAACTCTGAACACAACATCCATGTTATCCAGCACCGCCATATCAGCGTCAAGGTAACACACAGCGTCGTACTCAAACAACTCAAAGACGCGAAGTTTCGTCCACGTGTCCGCAAACCGCTCAGCGATAAGCGTCATCTTCACGCCCTCTGGCGGAAGAAGATGCTCGCATTCGCGAAGGACCATGTTGCATTTTGACGCCTCAAGCTCAAGAACGCGCTTCGCATCTTTGGGGATGTTAGGCGTGTAGAGCACCACGAGAGGGTAGATTGAGGCGTTGCGTTTGAGGGTGTAGGCGAGGATGATGACACCGGGGAGGTATGAGTCGCGGGTAATGAGGGTTGCATAGGCATTGTGCCTCGTTGCGTTGTCTGCCATTTTTGTCGTGTTGCAGATTTTGATTGTGACTTTGTGATAAGAGATGAGGGTGAGCAGTCGTTTGCGTTTGCTGGGTGAATAGGGCGGGAGAAAGAGGGGCTAGGGTGAGATTCGTGCACGTCATGACCTAAATATGTGAAGTCATTATTTAGTATTATTTATCCATTGCATTATTCACGCTGGTTCAGGGTCTGTATGCAAAACTGTATTAGCTATACGAAAAGCAAACACGGTGTGAATGCTGTGCTACAGAGAGTGTCGGTGAGGCTTTGTCGACGCCACGACGTTGGTCCCGAAAATGAGACGTTGAGATTATCGTGATTATCGGGATTGTACCTGAAGTGAATCTGCGTCAATGACGCGTATAAGCATTGACCTATGCGAAGCTAAGAACTCGTTTATCTAAGATCTACAATCCAAGAGACGGGCCAGATCTCGAGATCTAAAGTTCAAGTTAACCTCTCAGGTCCCCATCCTGCACTGCAACCCAACGCCTGGAACCGTTGCCCAATTTTATCACATAGTGACATTAAATGGCATTCAATAATTATCCACCGCTTGCACAATTGCACCCGCAGCGCCCTCGTCCAGATCATCCAGCGCCTTCATATCCTTGTCATCCAGATCAAACCCAAAAACATCGGCGTTAGCTTTGATGCGCTCGGGCGTATCGCTCTTTGGAAGAGGAACCCAATTCTTTTGGAGACAGTACCGGATTAGAACTTGGTTAGGTGTGACCTGGTGCTTTGAGGCGATACTTTTGAGGGTTTCGTTATCAGCTTTTTGGTTGCGGACGAGAGGAGCGTAGGCTTCTACTACGATGTTGTTCCTTTCGCAGTACTCTACGGCTTCTCGCTGCTGTGCCCATGGGTGCAGCTGATGTGTCTGTTAGTGTTTTATCTTGGCACCGTTTGGTGACATACCTCAATCTGATTGACATGGGGAGGCCAAACTTTAGCGAATTGCTTCAGCTCTTCAATATGCTTGATACCGAAGTTGCTCACGCCAATACTCTTGGCCTTTTCATCCTCGTACAGCCTCTCCAGGGCCTGCCACATCTCTTTTCTCTTTGCAGAACCGCTATTGGGGCTATGAATGAGGAAAAGGTCAACAAAGCCGCTCTCAGGATCAAGCTTCTCTATACTCTCAATGCATTTCGTGTAGCTTGCGTCCACAGAGCCACCAGCCTCGAGAATCTTTGTAGTCAAGAAAACGTCTTTTCGATCGACGTTGGACTTTTGAACTGCCAGCCCAACCTCTGCTTCATTGGCGTAGTACTGCGCCGTGTCGATATGGCGATATCCAGCTTCAAGTGCAGTGAGGCATGACTTGGTGCAAACTTCAGGCGGCGATAAGTACACGCCGAATCCAAGCTGAGGAATCTGGACCGAGTTCGCCAGAGGCAGAGTATCAGATTGAGAGCGCTCCATGACAAGAGAAACAAAAACTTATCTAACAAGATTAAATTTGGTGCTTTTGCACAAGAGGGGTAGACTGTGTTTTGCTGCTGTGTAACATGTGCGGAGCGCGTAGAGATCCAGTCATAACTCGTCAGTTGAGTCGATGACGTTGTCAATGCTCCTCTTTTTTGCCTTCTTGTAAAACTGAGTAAATGATGCCATGATTGATATATGCTAAGACGATTGAATGATATAAAAAGGCACTTATAGAATTGAATTGCATGTCTGAGTTAATCTTTTCCCCAGTTCATTGTGACTGCAGAGGTTGCCCGCGACCTCGCTATATTGGTCAGAGCGTCATGACGCAGTGACCTTACATAGTCAACCAAGTCGAGCAGTCCATCCTCGTATTGGTAGTGTGATTGACTCTACATCGTCTCAACGAGCCTAGCCTCCACGTCACAGGATCGGGTCTCGCAGTTCCTCCATCCTGTCCCAGGGTTCAGCCATGAATCCTCCCAATCATCAGTGAAATTGCGCAGGAAACCACCGTGTGTTACGAGAGCAACTTGAGGGTCAGTCTAGATCTTACACAAGCGGGTCTGTAAGCGAACGAGGAGACTTCGGCTCAGAACTTGTGAATGGGGGCTGCCTTGTAGCCACGACAGGATGCCGGGGCGCTTGTAAACTCGCGGTCGTCTCTCCATTCTGAATCTTGCCCATATTCTCGAATGTTACACCAACCATTTTCGCACGACTTGCCATACCTTTATCCCACCGCAACAGAAGGCCATTGTCCAGACAACTCTGACCCTTGCTGGTGCATTTCAAGCACTGCGGAATTGATCGGTCACATTTCAAGCGGTCGCGCCTATCATTTTGCCATGATCCTAGCCTTGCACCCATAGCTTGGCTGAGTAGGAGAAGGGAGACGCCCAGAATGGTGCTACGTAGTACCGTGAAAGGGAACCAGTATGCGCTGTGACGGGATCCAGCGCCAGTGAATGGTCAATAGATAAGATAAAGGAGATAAGATAGGCCAAGTACCTATGACGCGTTGATTCATGTGGGTCAGTGGCCATGGCAAGCCAGTTTCGCAAGCTCATATATCAAGAATTAAGTCAGTTGCCATAAGTCAAACAGATTGAAGACGTGGTTAACTATACGTCGCCAGTAATTCATTTTATCAGTACCAAACGTGTTTCTTTGTTCGAGTATTGTGGAATGGCGGATGCGAACTATTTTACCTGCACGCTTGGCGAAGCTGCGAGGTTGAAGCAAAAAGACGACAAGGCCAAAACATGGACGACAGTGGTGGAATTGATTGATGATCAGGCTGAAAGGAATCCAGATGCACCGGCTCTTGGATTCGCGACATTTACGCATTTGAAGTCTACTCAAGGTTAGCATCAGCCTTGACGTCAAATGCGTGGCTAACATGGGCAGTGTTCCGTCATCTCCTCACATTTCGGCATCTCTCAGACACATCAAAACATGCCGCTCAGATACTTTCCACTCATTTGCCAAAGGCACCCAAGTCCTTGAAAATTGGCCTTCTATCCTCCAGTAGCACCGAGTTTGTCTTGACATGGCTTGGTTTGATGCGCCTGGGTTATACCGTTTTGCTTCTTGCGTAAGTGACTAGCCTCAAGGGATGTGCAAGCCTGACCATATTGAAGGCCTCAATTGGCACCACCAGCGGTTCAGCATCTTTGTGAGACTCTAGACATTAGACATGTTTTTGTGGACGATATCTACGAGTATAGAGCGAGGGGACTCTCAAACGACATCGAGATCATTAGAATACCTTCATATACAGATGACTCGCCGACGGATGACTTGGAACAGACTCCCGGTATTTCCGGCACAGCGTACATATGTCACACGTCGGGGACCTCATCAGGGCTGCCCAAGCCAATCCCTCAAACGCAGTTCGGGGTGATGAGAGCCCTGTACAGCTTTCCAGGGAAAAACAAACCCGCGACCTTTTCCACGACTCCCCTCTATCACGGAGGATTTCCGGATTGTCTAAGAGCGTGGACAAGCAGTGCTTCCATATGGTTCTTCCCGGAAGGACAGGCTCCCATTACAGGTGCCAACATCATCAGAGCTATCGACTTTGCACGCGCGCACAGCCCAATACCTGTCAAATACTTCTCGTCAGTTCCTTATGTGCTTCAAATGCTCTCCGAGGAATACGGGGGCATCGAAGCTCTTCAGACAATGGACCTTGTTGGTGTCGGCGGCGCTGCTTTACCACCAGCAATAGGCGATACACTCGTGGATGCAGGCGTGAATCTCCTCTCACGTATGGGAAGCGCAGAATGCGGGTTCTTGATGTCTTCACACAGAGACTACGATAACGACAAAGACTGGCAATTCCTCCGGGCCATTGATGATCAAAAGCTTATTGAATTCGAGGCACGCGAAAATGGACTGTCGGAACTTATTGTGAAGCCTGGCTGGCCTTTCTTGATCAAGACGAATCGTGAGGATGGATCATTCGCTACTTCTGACCTCTTTGAAGCACATCCATCGATCCCAAATGCATGGCGGTATCACAGCAGAGCTGATGCGCAAATCATCCTAGCAAACGGAAAGAAATTTGATCCATCACCTATCGAGGGGAGCATACTTGCCTCTAGTAAACTGCTGCAGGATGTTCTCATCTTTGGCAGTGGCAGAGACTATGCTGGAGCGCTGCTCTTCCCTTCCTCGAGTGACATCGGCGCCGACGAAGTGATCAATTCAGTATGGCCGCACATCGACAAGTTGAACTCAGACAGTCAAACCCACACCCGAATCAACAAGACGATGTTGGTAGTCGTCCCTGTCAAAGAGGGGAAGAAGCCTTTAGAGAAGAGTAGCAAAGGCACTATTCTTCGTCGACAAGCTGAAGAGCGATACTCGGATGAGATCGAGGGGGCTTACAGCAATACATCATCATCGGCCACGAAAGTTCCCGGAGGCGGGATTCGGGAAGCGGTTCAAGATTGTTTCGAGCAAGTCCTCGGCCGGCAAGTTGAGCCAGATCAAGACTTGTATCGCCAGGGCGTCGACTCGATCTCTTGCATACAAATCCGAAAGCTGCTCGAAAAGGCTTGCCTATCATCTAAGAATGACCAACTTCCACTGAACGTCGTCTATGATCAAGGCACGGTCAATTCCCTCGTTGAGTATCTGGAAAGAACGAATTCAGGCGACAACGAGCTGAACGTCGACCCCGATGATTCAGAGCTCAACCTCATGCAAGCTCTCGCTGAGAAGTACAGCAACTTTGATCGAGCCTCGCGTGATACTAGCAATCTGGTAGGGTCAGCTGTATCTTCTTCAACCAGCGGCGTCAAAACTCAGGCGCGGCAAAATCGCGTAGCCTTGGATGATAAGAAACGGCTGGCCCAGATGGCTATGAAGATTGTCCAAGACCCCAATGATCGCCCCATGCGTGTAGTACTAACCGGTGCGACTGGGTTCCTCGGGGCGCATATCCTCCACCTTCTTCGAGAACATTCAAACGTCGAGAGGATCTACTGTTTACTCCGAGCTGATGGTCCCTTTGCCGCTCAGAAACGAGCCTCTGAAGCCCTCTTCCAACGATTTCTGCCACCTCTAGAACCACATCAGGATAAAGTCGTCTGTCTTCCGTGCGATTTGACACAAAAGGATCTTGGGATCTCAGAAGAGCAGCTTCGGGAAATCTCGACAAGTACTACGAAGGTCATTCACTCAGCTTGGGCGGTCAACTTTAGTCTTCGACTAAGCTCCTTCGAGGATCAGATTTCGAGTACGAAAAACTTGATCAACCTTGCTAAAGAGGCTGGGGCACAGTTCATCTTCGTCAGCTCCATCGCAGCAGTTAGCAACTCTACCGCTCGACCAGTTCCCGAGACGCTCTCCCATGATCCTAAGGAGGCTTCACCACTAGGCTACTCCCGCTCCAAGTGGGTAGCCGAACAGGTTTGTGATGCAGCGAGCAAGACGGAGAAATCTCCTATGACCTCGATCGTCCGCGTTGGGCAACTCTGCAGCAATGAATTTGGGGTCTGGAACACAACTGAGGCATATCCGTTGTTGCTCTCTACGTCCAAGATCACAGGGTGTCTGCCTGATCTTCCAAATGAAGTGCTCAATTGGCTTCCTGTCGAGCAAGCTGCTCAAGCTGTGATCAAAATTGCATTCACGCACTCCAAAGGTTCGAAGACGCCTGTCTACCATGTATTGAACCCGAATTTCACGCCGTCCTGGAAAGACATGCTAGGCTGGCTCACTGTTAGTAATGAAGGTCCCGAGTTTGAGGTCGTCTCATCATCAGAGTGGCTTGAGCGCCTGGAGAAGGCTTTGGGTGACGAGAGTACCAATCATCCGTCACAGGCTCTTCTGGGTCTTTGGAAGCGGTCATATTCCAAAGAGGATGGCAGTGCAAGTGATGATCACGGGAGTTCTTTATTCGATGTTGCTCAAACACAGAAGGTCTCTGCTTCAATACGGCATGTGAAGCCACTGAGTCGCGAGCGACTGATCAAGACTTGGAAGTGGGTGAACGAGAATATCAAGGATTAGATATATGAATAGAATGTGTAACCCGTCCCTAAGGAAGTTAGAAAGCTTCTGATCAAGAGGCAAAGTGCCAAAAATAACTAGCCTAATGTCTAATAAACTGGCACCAATCCTGTCAAAGCTATTCTGTCATCAGGCACAGACCGTCGGCGAGTTGTCAGACTCGTGATTCGTCACATCCCTTAGTCCCCCCACCTCGCCAGTCACGATGCTGGAAAGTCTCCGACTATGATATCGAGTCCACGATGCGCTCCAACACTTCTTCCACTACAACCTGTCAAGTAACTTTCTTTAAATAATCTCGCCGATATGAATCTTTCCGCGATGGCCTTAAAATCTATTACCAAGCCGAATATTCCGAGCCCCGCTCGGCGGTCAGCCTGCGATTGTTGCCGTACGTTATATACTCTCATGCTGCACTGGTAACAAAGCCTAACAGGTCTAGGGCAAAGAAAGTCAAGATGTGACGGTGGAAGGCCTTCGTGCCAAAGATGCTCTACTTTAGGCCTTGACTGTCACTACTCAGTCAAGAAGCAAATGGGCAGACCCGCAAAACGGCGACAAGCTTTGGCGGCGGCACTACCTTGTCCAGCTGTTCAAGATGACACGCCCTTTCTGTCACTCTTATCACCTCAATCAAGTATTGAAGCGCTCAGTCAGGTTGACGTGAATGCCTATGTAGCCCCAAGTTTCATGCCTGACCTGAGCTCTGAGATACTTAGCGGACTTCAACTTGAGTTGGGACTGGGAAGCGACTGCTCGTGCCCAACGTCTGACGTCTTATTGGGCTCAAGTGCCGCCCCAGCTCTTGAATCCCCAGCTTCAACTTCTGTCTCGGTAGCCACAGTGTCTCCCGAATCGCAAACATCGTCACAGTCATGTTCTTGTCTAGCAACTTTCTATCTCACAGTAGATGATCTCTGCAAGAACAAAAAGCTTTCCTTTCCGTCAGGTCTTCCGTTCCTTCGCAAAATCATCTCGACAGCTAGTCAGATCGCTCACTGTCAGATCTGTCCGACTAGCCACCTCTCTGCCATGCAAAACATTCAACTGCTGGGAACACTCCTCATGTCAGTGGGGCAGCAGTACGGGGTCATTCTGGAGTACATAGACAAAGAGGCCAACGCATCAAAAGAGAAAAATGAGCTGAAACGTCTCCAGTTCAGTGAAGTCGGAGTCGAGTATTCTCAAGAGGCTCCGAGTTACAGCTTGGAATTGGGCCCTTCAGAATGGGCTGATTTGGCTAAAAAAGCTGTCAAGGCTGAGGTTTACGGGAACGGGAGGGAAGAAGAATGTTTGTGGAGTGTTCTGAACTATCTCGAAAAACGGCAGGCCCAGTGGCATGCCGCGCCGCCGCATCAAGATTGCCCTCATCAGTACCACCAGTCTGAAGAGGAGCCTTTTTGCATAAAGATACTTCATAAGGCTAAAGAGTCGGTAGAGGCTCTGAAGTGGAAGTGTCGCGAACTCTACGGTCCAGATGAACCTGATGTTGGTGCGATTTCCCTTCTCTAAAGCGAGTCGCCGATCTAGATGAACTGGGAACTGGTCTCGTTAAGGTAATTTTACGCCTTAATTCATGGAAGATCTCTCAAACCTTCGTTCTCGAGCTTACTTCGGTGTAATTGCCTGGCCATCACACAGGAAGGCTGTTGATACTGATGCTGAGACAGAGCGAGGAGTACTTTCAGGCATTACAAGGAAGCATACTTCAGCCTGAATCAGATTCCCATCATTAAGTCTTCATAAGCTCTAACTATCAATCGAAAGTGAATATCACTAAGTCCTATGCAGTAAATATAATCTCTTCTAAAACAGAGAATGGCACACTTGTATTTTACCGTGAATAGTTTATTATTAGAACAGGACATCAGTTACTCTAAGTACTCCTCAGTGATACTCAGAAAACTATCATTATTATATTATAAAAGCTCGTCTCGCGACCTCGCGTCTTTGACTGGGACAAACTCAACAGTTCATTACACAAAACCTCTTCCTACTATCAAGAACTGATTAACTAATTCTAGCAATTATACCTGATTATATTTCAGGTAATGAAACCTTATATAGAAGCTAGCTAGAGCAGTGAGATATCGTCACACCAGGGGAAGGGAGTTCACAGTTACGATAACGGAAAACGGAATAACCGAGCTGGGTTTAGACATACTGTAGTTGTCAGACATCGCACATCGAATCTTCCATAATCCAATGCACCGGATACAACAAATCGAGATGCCAACGTTGCGAGGTAGAACATAGGAGCGGTCAGAGAACGACACAGATCAGTACCAGTGAGGACACCATGGGAGACTCGATCGATGTATCCGGTCGGAATATCAGGACATAAGATCTGCTACCATGATTGCAGGGATGGCGTCTTGAGAATGACATTCGAAAAAAGTAGTTACTCCTTTTCAAGCAATAGTAAATATCCGACGAGGTACTGGATTCGCCTTGGGCATTATGACATGACATCATCACGTGATACTGCCTGTCATCTAACCGTAAATGGGAATTATCCATGTTAATTAAACCAGTATACCAGTGATCACAGTTGCACCAGTGACGATTCTACTTGTTTCTGCCTAATATGCTGTGTCGCCTTGATAGTGGCCTAGCTACGTATATAACGAGTTGTGTCCACTCCCAGTATCATCACACATCTGAACTTTTGGAGACTCATAGTCGAACCTTGGATCAACATCCATTCTCTCTTCTCCCCCCCTTTCGAAAGTAATCCTTAAGTAAGCATCAAACGAATTATTTATTAACTATTTATAATAATAAAATTTCTAATATGTTTCTTAGATTTATAATGAGCAACAGAACGGCAATAAAGAGACACAGGCATGGCCTGGTAAAAAGAAAAGTGAGGAGTCATGATAAACTGGCGGAGTTGTTAGACTATATAAATAATTAGATTCTTATTTAATGAGTATCATATCATTATACGAAGCGCTAAGATTCCTTTATCAGAAAGTCGATCCTTGGGATCTAGCAGCAACTGCCTATAGGCCGTAAGTAGCTCAATAGTTGGTCTAGAAACTACCTATCCATCTAGAAGGCAAAAGTACCCACTTGTCTCTCCTGGAAGGCCAGCGTATATAATTATTCTGCGTCCCCTCTTCATCTCATTTGCGTTCTCCACGCAATATGACTTCGTCTTGGGGTTAACCATCATTTTCAAAGATGCCTCACGTGATCAGCACACCATTAATCAAACCTCTTTTACTTCGCAATGTTCTTGACGTTCTGATCATTAGGACTGGTACGGCTGGTCTCTCTGCGGCTTTGGCTCTTGGCCATGCTCGAAGGAGTGCCATTGTTTTCGATGGTGCTGAGTTTCAAGATAACCAGCGAGAGATTTTGCAGACTGCTATTAGCCAACCGATCTCGGAGCCTATACAGGAACAAACCATAGCGGAGATCGATACCAAGTTCAGGACTATAATATTTAGCCGCGGGGCAGCTTCGTCTATTCGTGTGAAAGGCATGGTTTTCGAAGTAGAAGACGTTACAGGTCGAACTTGGAAGGAAAGAAAGGTGATACTGGCTCTGAACGGCCGTGGTGTTATCCCAGACATCCCTGGATACGAAGAAGCTTGGGGGACGAGTATGTAAGGACTTTTTTGACTACGGAACCTGGAATCCTGACTTGTGGGACAGTTTTGATGTATCATAATGCCTCGAAATTAGTAAAAAAGTTACTGGCCAAGCTGTTGTGCTCATTACATCCGACTCTTCAAGTTCTATGGAGACCGCGGTGCTATCAGCTCATCTTGCTCGCCAATTCAGCCCCGATATAACATTCCTCACTAACGGCCTTTTACATGTCGAGCGTGATTCTCAAATCAAAGCGACTGAGAATTGTGCCTTCAAATTAGACAACAGACCCATGAAATTATTGCAACATGTGAACTCACCAGTGGCTGTCCTATTCGCCGATGGGACAGAATCGGAGTATGGCTTGATAGCGCATAACCCTAGAAAGGTTTTTTGCGGGCCTTTTTTCAGAGCAGTTAGATCTGGAGATGACAGCTGAAGGGAGGATTGTGGTAGAAAATGAGTTTCAGGATACAAGCACGCGTGGTGTCTTCGCAGTTGGTGACTGTGCGAGCTCTCTCAAAGAAGGGAGTGCTGTGGCCAGGGCTGCATGTCGGGCCGGGGTTGGTGCAATCTTGCAAATTGCCGAGATCATATGAGTCTGTAGTGTATATTTGCTCCCGAAATAGAATGAACATAAAAAAGTCGCCGATTCTTCCTATGATGACCCTTGTTGATTGTGGTTTGACTTCACGATCCTGTCATCGGGGATTAGCTTTTGGTCGCCGACCATGTCTACAACCTACCTTGTATTATAACCGCGGTCAAATTTTGATATCCTGCTTCTACTTGAAGCATTAGACGCCGATGTTCATGTTTAATGGGCAGAAATGCTAGATCAAGCAATTAGTAGGCACTGCGTCTGGGTTAATGGTAGTTTAGGGTAATTCGGCAACCAAGGAGGTTCCATTGTATCTTGTTATATCCGCTACGTCAAGACTAAACTTGAGGCTCTCGGGAGCAGTAGCTATTATCAGTTAGTTTCTGATGAATTTAGACCACATCCCGTACTGACATACTAATCATTCCATGGGATCTTTGTTACCTGAACTTTACGTGAAGCCAGAGAGTTTGCATCACGATGAAAGTTCTGGTGTCTCGAAGGCAGATGCAGGGCCCATCTCGGTACATTGGATGTTTATGCCAATCAAAGTCAACATAACACTCAATCATGCTATTATTCTTCAGCTGTCTCAGCTTATGACCGGAAGTCGCCGTTCCAAAGAGCGCAGTTGGGCCATCGGGCTCTAAATTTCGGACCATCGGCGGCAATCACTTTATCCCTGGATCACGCAATTGGGACTTATCCTCGGTCGGTTAGTTCCCGATCCGGAAAAACCATAACCCACCTTTATGATACCCCAAAACAGCAAAGCGCCTCACGCTAGTGGGTACGTACAGTACGTCACTCTGATTGTACTTTTTCTGGCGTGTTCACTCTTCAGTTTGAGCTTTTTCTCGCATTTGACTTCACTCTCTTTTTGAAGAAAGACACAAAAACTCAAAATGCTTTCGAGTCGCGTGACACTGGCAGTTCGATCTGCGGCTTTCGGCCAGTCGCGAAGGGGTCTCGCAACTGCTGCGGCTGTCACAGCTGCTAGCCGAAGTCACAAGGTCGTAGTCATTGGAGGAGGCTCTGCTGGTCTTGCGATCAGCCATCAACTTCTCCGGAGCGGCCGATTTGCCAGTGAGGACATCGCTGTTGTCGATCCCGCCCTGTGGCACCATTATCAGCCTGGATGGACACTCGTCGGCGCTGGGCTCAAGACCAAGGAGGAGTTGAAGATGTCCATGCCTGAGCTTATCGACCCCAAGCTCAAGTTCTACAACGTCAGCGTTGATGCTCTCACTCCCGAGGACAACAGCATCACTCTTGGAACTGGCGACAAGGTCAACTACGAGCACCTTGTTGTTGCGCCTGGTATCAAGATCAACTACGACAGCATCAAGGGTCTTCCCGAAGCTCTTGCCGAGCGTAACGGCCCTGTCTCTTCCATCTACGGCTATGACTACTGCGATAAGGTCTTCCCCAACATTCAGCGCCTCCAGAAGGGTAACGCCATCTTCACTCAGCCCGCCGGCGTCATCAAGTGCGCCGGTGCTCCCCAGAAGTCCATGTGGCTTGCCCTCGACCACTGGAAGCAGACGGGTCTCTATGACCCCAAGAACCCCTCCGCCTCCCCTATCAAGATAACCTTCGCCACCGGCCTTCCCGTCATGTTTGGTGTCCCCAAGTACAGCGCCGAGCTCGAGAAGATGCGACAAGAGCGTGGTGTTGAGGGTCTTTTCCAGCATGATCTTGTTGCTATTGAGGGCAACAACGCTATCTTTGCCAATGGCCAGGACAAGATTACCAGGCCGTTTGACTTCCTGCACGTCGTCCCCAAGATGGGACCTCATGCTTTCGTCAAGAAGAGCGCTCTCGCAAACGAGGCTGGTTACGTTGACGTCAACGACAACACCCTCCGCCACAACAAGTTCGCCAACGTCTGGTCCGCTGGTGATGCTTCAAGCCTTCCTACCTCCAAGACCGCCGCCGCCGTCACCTCTGAAGCCCCCGTTCTTGTCAGCAACCTGCTCCGCGCCATCGATGGCCAAGAGCCCGAGCCCGCCTATGATGGCTACACCTCATGCCCTCTCCTCACAGAATACGGCAAGGTGATGCTCGCCGAGTTTAAGTACGGTGGCGTTCCCAAGGAGACTTTCGGAGACATTCTCGGCATTGACCAAGCCGTTCCCCGCCGCTCATTCTACCACCTGAAGAAGGACTTCTTCCCCTGGGTTTACAAGAACTACATGGTCAAGGGAACATGGGGAGGACCTAAGGGATGGATTAAATAGATAAAAGTTTGAACTTGCTCTGTACGTTAGACCTGCACCATTGGGGAGATTGTATACCCACGGAGAAACTGGAATAAAAATTGGAAATTAATAACCCCAAGTACTCATCGCTTGGCCGCCGTGATGCCGGTTTATCTGCCCTTTGGCCAATCAAAAGAGGCGGTGGCTGATAGCTCTCGGTCAAATCGGAGAGAAGCTCACCTTTCGAGATAAGGCGAGATCCTCATTTGGGAACACTCATCCGTATTCCTAACGGTGCGCACTTGATGTGAACTCCCTTCCCTCCTGCATAAATAAGCATTTTGCCTGCCGTTGTACACAGTAGTCTCCTGGGTGCAAGCCGGCCAGCTTCCCCAAACCGCGGATGTCTTACAATCACTCACCACACGATGTCGCAAGTCTCAAATCCTCCCCAGGCACCGGAAATTCTGGTTTCTACCTCGACAGCCAAGCGGTCAAACTCCTCCACAAAATCGAATGCTTGGAGCACAACCTCCGTTTAGTCAAGCGTCAACTAGACACCAACACACGCGATCTCGAAAAAATACACTTCTACAGCGCGAAAGCTAGACTCGGCTGGTTCGGACAGCTACGGCGACGGTTGAACGAGCAACTAGACTACCAGAAGCGACGCGAGCGCCAGATTGACCAGACACGAGCCGAGCTCCTGATAGTCCAGATTGTATCGGATAGGGAGGTGATAGCGAGAAGGGAAGCGAGGCTGGCGCAACTTCAGACAGATTTCGAAGCGAGGATTCAGTGGAAGACTGAGAAAGATGAGCAGGATTATCGGGATTGGCTTAGTGATGTGAAGAGGCGAGGAGATAAGAAGAATATTTGGAAGATGAAGCAGAAAAAGAGAGACAAAGAAAGGTGGGAAGTGAAGTGGCAGGAGTTTTTGTCAAGCAAAGGAGCAAAGACAAATGTTTCTAGGGGACATCCTGAGTTATGGGGCTCTTTGCTTCTGTAAACGGCCCTTGATAATTGCAGTTCTGGTTGTATGCATGGCTTGGACAGATTGTTGCGTTTGGAGGTCGTTTGGTGTTGAGAGAGGGACACGACATCACAATGAGATTTCGGAGGATTGAAATAAGACGACTGGCAGATTCCACGATTTGACTTTATTTCCTTTTTAACTTTTTTCCTATGTTTATTCCGCTTTATTCACCCCCATTTTTGCATAGCCATTCTCGGCATTCGATTCAACCGCCGTGGCACAGACGGCTGGCGGAGCATTCAGTAGGATATTCATTTCAGTAGGACAATGGGAAGTCCAGTTGTACGTGGTTCTTTCATGCGAATCGAATATACCGCGGATATCACTTTTATGACAAAGGCTCAAGCCTGGGCTTGGGTTTGGTTTGGCCTCATAATGTTTAATATCTCAGATCAGTTTTAGGTTGCACAAATAGCCAATCCTTTTATCATTCAAGATCCCCACAACGAGTTGTTACTCTAGCCCGAAGGAAACGAAAGGGAATCCCTCCGATACTAAACATATGAGTGATGGTCGCCACTTGGTTCCCTTGGACATATGTCATCAAGCTGCCGTATCAACACGTGGCGAGTTCGCCCTCTTCAGCAATTCACTTGGCCAATGATATGAAGAGGAGGCCAGAGTTAAATCCCGAGGTTCCTGATATCTGAGTTTGGCCCTAGCTGTCATTCAGGTGGTGCGAAGAGTTCGCATAAAACAGAATCACTATCATTGATCTCTTACATTATCGTGTCTTCATTACCTGTGTTAGCAGCCTAAAGTCTAACCTTAAGGCCGCACTTAAAGCCATAGATCTCTTACATGCTTCAAAACGAGCGAAATTCCGCAACTCCCACTATAGTTCAACCCTAAGATCCCCTGGGGCTCCCCTCCACGGTGTAGGCCTTAGTGTCGTACTTCTGCCAACTAGGTTCCGTGTGGTAATGTAAGCTCAGGTACTCGTGGCAATGTCGGGGACTTGAGCTCCATTGCGCATCCAGCATAAGAGCATGTCTTTCCAAAGCCCCTGGGCACTTCTAATTTCCTGATGCGGTGTCTCCCTGGAAGCCTCTAGGTGTTTCTCGACTGTCCTCCCCTTTTCTTTCTTGACGACGCCTTACCGCTTCCTCGAATTCCCCCTTCGTACCAGGCTGCACATCCGTAAAAGCTTGTTTCTTCTCCATCCTTGTACGCGGCACGGTACTGAACGGCCACTGTTCTCTATTCAGTGGATCAGACTCGAATGCTGCCTCGAATTTTACACCCAAATTATCTCTCTCTTTTTCCCAATATGAGAGTCGACGGCTGAAATCCAGAAGCTGACTTTCGAGGCTTGACAGCTTTTCTTCTTCTTCCTTGAGATCAGCTTCCATTTCAACCTTGCGTCTAGTCCCGATGGATTCTTTGACTCATTATGAGATAAGAAGAGCGGCAGAGAGAGCCGTACCTCAGAGAAGCTACAGGAGAACACCCACCACAATGCAGATCATCGTAAGGGAGCCCACCTCTATGCTGGTCTCGCCGGGTGAAGAAGGCTCGTCATCCAGGGCGTACAAGGTCAAAATGATGTTAGCTGGAGCAGCACGCTTATCGAGCGCCTTACGTGGGCCAACCCAGGGACGCTCGGAAGAGGATACAACCAAACCACCGCAGATATGGCTGCTATCACCGGGACAGGGGATATCACATCGGCCGTTCAACACCATAGTAGTCGAATCAAGGGAGTCTGAAGCATAACAGGATCTGTACAGATAGAGTCTGGAGATAAATGATTGTTTGATGTCAGCTTACTGGACATAGATTCCAACGTAAGCCTGGCCTCTTGCCAACGCAACACAGCTCGCTGTAGTCATGTTTGCACCGGAGCCTACAAGGCTGAAGCTTAAGTAACCGTCCGCTGATCTAAGATAACCCTTTCAGGTATACCCGCGAATGGTATCGATATTCGAAGAGCCTTCAGCCAGTGAAGATGTCGCTGGTGGAGCATCGGAGGAGGAGGTTGTAGGCCTTTCCGGGGAGCTGGACGTCGCTGGTTCAACTGAAGTAGACGTTGTCTCTTGGGCCGCCCGTGAAGTCGAAATTGAAGTCTCTTCAGCAAAAGAAGTACTTGTAGAGGAAAGTGGAGAGAGACCAGTGCTGACAATTGAGGATGTGATAGACTCGCTAGAGACTTCCGGAGGACAGAGCTAGAAACGGATATACTTCTCGTTGCTTGTTACTTGACGAGAAAGCATGTTATTCGATGGCTAAGCTAGGCGAGGTAGGGTAACTTGTAATCTCTATCCTAACTTATAAGAATCCTTAGGTAAATTTAGTAAATCTCAGGATACTTTAGACCAGTATATTCATCTGTATCTATTTGCTTATTATCGTCCTCCCGATGCAAAGTCCATCAGCAGATCAAAGCCCAGCGCAGTCTCCTTGTTAGTGGGCCCAATCAGTTCCTCTGAAGTCGATACGATTGCCTCACTCGTCGATGTGTCTGAAATAATAGGTCCCTGATTAACGCTGGTGGAAGTAACCTCACTGGTCGTGCTGAGAACAGTCTCGATATCAACAGATGTTGAAAACTCAATTTGGATAGACGTTGTCGTATCTGCCAAGGAAACTGGCGCCTCATCAGCGGTGAGTGTTTCCAGTTCGCTAGTGACAACAATCGTAGATGGTTCTGTGATGGTTGTTTCTTCTGTGGTGGAACTCGACTTGGTTGAAATAACAGCCGTGGTGGTGGTTGTCTCGTGAATTACCAAGACCGTCATTTCAGTTGTTGTGAGTTCGTCAATAGTGGTAATTGTTGTCTCAGCGGCTGTTGTAGACTCCTCCGTGGTTTTTGTTACTTGACCAGTTGTTGTCGTGAGGTCATCCGTTGTCGTCGTTGTTGGTTCAGCAGTGGTAGTAACCGTCGTCTCACCAATAGTGGTTGTCTCATCAGCAGTCGTAGCGGGCTCACTCGTGGTGGTAGTGGCCCCGGTAGGCTCCACGAAAACAATAAAAGTACCAGGTGAGGTACCTGACGCAGTAATAGTAGATGTGTAAGGCTGTTCTCCAGGTGGGAGTGTCGAAGTCGTAAAAGCATACTTGATCTCAACTTCGCCCGAGCCATAATCGCACTCAACGAAAGCCTCTGCTCCGACAAGGAAACCGGAGTCGTTGAGTGCATCCCCAACGTCACAGACTGATATAACCAAGACCATGGGACCAGCTGGTGGAGCCGGTATCGTTCTCACGAGCGGAGGCTAGGACCTCGTATAGCCCGTGAGACTGTCTGGTGGGACGATTGCATCCGGTACGAGCAGGGAAGGAGAGAAGACATTCATTTGATTTCCAATTGTATCAAGGGCGTACTGAACTGGAGGGCCATTGCTCACATCAAGGATGGATATAGCGTCCATATTGGCAAGGAAACTACGTAGTCAGATGAATATCGTTTAGTCACAGAGCGATGGGCTTGTACCTTGGAGCTTCCTGTGTAGCAAAGACAAATTCAATACGGACTCCGTTGTATCCAGAAGCAAGTTCCAGCTGAACTTGTAAGGCGTTGATGTTCTGGCTCCCCGAAGCACAAACGTAATCGTACTGGCCTCCGGAGCCAATACCATTATCAACGTTTCGATCCCCCATGAGGTAGGTTCCTGTAGCCTTTCCGCTGGTCAGTATACCTCCACATCCGAGACCGAATGGTCCATCGGTGAATGTTCCCATGCTTGATTCACTGAGCGCATTCACATTCGTAATCGTGAGACCTGGTCCAGTAAAGATGGCAGAGGCCACTGTATCATCATCGGCTGTTTTGGTGATAGAGAAGCAAGCTGCCAGCAAGGGAAGTGCCGTAAACACGACCAGGGACTTGGGGTTGGTGAACCTCATGCTGTTAGTGAGCGACACCTACTCAAGGCTTCAGCAGCCAAAGGTAGAAAATACAATCTTCGCAAAAGAGTGGACGAAGTGAATGAATGAATGCATCTTCTTTTTGATACAGTTCTAGATTCTCAAATAGATGAAGGTTACACCAAATGAAATATTATATCTTGTCTGACTCGGTTCCTCGCGTTGCGATACTAATTGTTGTTGAAACGTAATCTGGCTATGGCCTGACACGCACGACCTGACTCGTGGGATGCTAACTATGACATGTCAGCCAAAAAGCCCTCTGACTTGCGTTAACTATCTTGTGAAACTTACCATTGACTGGCATAGTAGCATTGCTGCCAATGGCATCCTGTAACATGCATAATGGCAAAACAAGGGAGGGAGAAATGGATGTCATTCGATTTGAGTAAGTAATTGGCTGGAATTTACCATGCGCTCATTTGTGTAGTAGCTCCGCGGCCCCAGCAAAGAGAAGAACCGAGGCCTTGGGAGTACTGTGCTGATCCCAATCTTCGGCCGAGACGTGCAAGATTTGACGCAGCAAACTCTGGGGTAGCGGGGTAAATAAGTTCGGGGGCTTCGGGGACAAGACAAGATGCTGACACTTGAACTTGAGCAGATAGGATGTACCCCACGTCATTGGGACACAACTATCACTGTTTAAGCCTCGGGAGTACCGATCGGCAATTCTCATGACTGGCCGACGTGCGCTATAAAACCTTGGCGAGTCCGGCCTGAACAAGTAACCTCATTCTCATCTGCCGCCTCTCGACAATGACGACACTTCGAGATGACGTCCCCAATTGCAGTATTTGCTATCCCGGCGGTGATTCTAGCACTCCTATTGCGGTTCATTGTCCAGTCGTTTCGCTCTCCACTACGAACCGTCCCAGGACCTACTGTCGCCCGATTTACAGATGGTTGGTACTTCTGGAAAGTCTGGAAAGGCTCATTCCAAGATGTAAACCTGGACCTACATAAGAAATACGGTATATTTACCCACCAATGACGTATGTACTCCATTCACTTAATACTCTGCTGTAGGAACGATTGTACGATATGGACCCAACCGCTATAGTTTCAACCATCCTGAAGCAGCCAAGATAATCTATGGTCTGGGGAATCACTTCCCAAAGTCATCATGGTACTCGGCCTGGGCAAGTCCCGGCACATGGGCCATCTTCAGTGATCAATCAGTCAAACGTCACAATCAGAACCGAAAGCTGTATCAAGCAACATACTCAATGTCGTCACTTGTTCACTACGAGTCCTTCGTCGATGATTGCGCCGACCTCTTTATCCAACGTCTCTCCGAGATGTCCAGCACCTCGACTAATCTACCTGTCGACATGCGGCACTGGTTCCAGTGCTATGCATTCGATGTCATCGGTTTGATCACATATGCAAAGCGTTTTGGCTTCCTCGACAGTGGAGACGATATTGGTAATGTCATCGGCGCTTTGGAGGACCACTTGGGCTACGCAACCCTGGTTGGTATTTTCCCTAGCCTCCATAAGCACCTCTTCAAGATCAGGAACTGGCTAGCTGGAGGAAAGGGAACAGGAAGAGCATACATCTTGAACTTCACAAACGACAGGATCCGTGAAGCCCAGGTAGCTCCCAAGCCCGTCGCCGCAGAGAGTGAGGTCACCATGGAAGACTTCCTCACCAAGTTTCTCGCCAAGCATGCTGCTTCACCGGATGTCTTCACTCAGTATCATGTTCTCATGGGATGTACATCGAACATGGTAGCGGGCTCTGATACAACTGCCATCAGTCTTTCAGCTGTTTTGTATTATTTACTGAAGAACCCGGATTGCCTAGAGAAGTTAAGGGACGAGATTGACGACTTGACAGCACGTGGAGAATTGTCGAAATCTCCCACCTTTAAGGAAAGCCAGCAGATGGTCTATTTCCAGACTGTTATCAAAGAGGCGCTAAGGATGCATCCTGCCACTGGTCTGCCACTCGAGAGAGTTGTTCCCGAGGGCGGCGCAACAATCTGCGGAAGATTCTTCCCAGAAGGAGTAAGTTCATTATGATGAGGCCTCGGATAGTATGAGCCTGAAGCTGACGAATAGCACAGACTATTGTCGGCATCAACACATGGGTAGCTCACCGTGATACTCGTGTGTTTGGCCAAGATGCCGATTACTTCAACCCGGACAGATGGCTCACTGAGGAAAGTGAGAAACTCTCTATGATGAACCGTTACTATATGCCGGTAAGACTATCTATCATTAATGGGCCATGCCACAAGATTACTAACAGCTCGGTCACTCTTAGTTCGGACTGGGTTCACGCACTTGCATCGGCCGCCACGTCTCAATGCTTGAGATGTCAAAACTGATCCCTCGAATTATTCGCGACTTTGACTTTAGCCTTGATTCGTCGTTGCAACAGCAGAATTGGCATACCCAGAGCTATTGGTTCGTCAAGCCGTTGGACTTCAAAGTTCGCATTCAACCACGTCTTTCGGAGGAGCATAAGTCATGAGGAGAGCAGCCAGGCCGCTGTGATTACAGCGATTCTTTGGGAATCAATATCTATCTGTACTGATGAGATCAACTTCCCTCGGTACAGTTCTGACTCACAAACATTAGGACTTGCAACAGCATCTTGTCTCAAATTGACACCAAGAGATGTACATCGTGCAAGAAACTTGTGAACCTTTAATAAGTAATGGACTTGCTAGATCATGCCGAAATTGTCTTCAAGAAGCTTCCTTAATAAGTTTCTCTGATAGCTCCCAAAGCTTATCCGCCTCTTCGTCAGACTCAGCCTTCGGATGCAAACCGCTGCAAATCTGAGAATCTTCCAAGAATACACCATAATTCTGCTTCCCTTCTCGTGTCTCACCTGGTCCAAGTTTGGGATCCAGTGCCGCAACAACAGTGGTTGACCCCCCAGCCTGAAGAGTCTTGTACTTCACCCCCCTGTCTTTTCCTACCTTTGTAATTGCCTCACGAGCTTCAGAGGGAATGTGTCTGCTGAGTTCTGTCTCAATCCATCCCGGGAACACTGCCAGAGATAGGATCCCGTACCGCTCGTACCATCGCTTGTTTGCGCCAATGCTGAAAAGCACGTTTGCGACTTTGCTCTGGTTGTAAGCCGCTAGAGGAATGTAGCTCAGCTCTTCGACATTAGGGGACCCCCATGCTCTATGCACGTCGTAGTTGGGTCTCTCTTCTTCCGGTAGGTCTTTGTTCTTCTTCTCAAAGTTGATGTCACTCCATCTCATGTACGCCCATTTTGGCGATCCACTGGACACGTTAATAATACGAGTTGCACCTTTGGGGCTCCCCTCAGCGGCCTTGATAAGCTTTGGTAAAATGAGACTAGCGAACAGGAAGTGGCCGATATGATTGGTCGCAAAATGCATCTCAATTTTCTCTGGGCTGTACGTGTGTTCTGGGAGGAATGCAACTCCAGCATTGTTGATCAGCAGGTCGATCTTCGGAATGTCATCTCGACTGAGAAGTTCCGTAGCAGCGGCGCGGACTGACTGTTGGCTTGAGAGGTCGAACTGGAGGATGACGTAGTTGACCTGAGGGTAGAGACTCTGCATTGCGTCAACGCTTTCTTGGAGCTTGGTACGAGAGCGGCCGGTGATGATGAGATGCGATGGCCCCTGTGATGCCTTCAACACGATTTTGGTTAGAATATGGCTGCTTTATGAGTCGTAAGCCCTGTTTCTCACACACCAAAGCCTCAGCTGTTGAATAGCCGATCCCGCCCCGGTTCACACCAGTTACCAGCACAACCTTCCCAGAAACCTGCGCAGAGAAGGCTTGGGCGACCTCAAGGCCCTCTGTGTCACCATTGAATTGAGAGAATGTTGTTGCAGTCATTTTTACGAGTCTTGAGTGATGATGATGGACTGGATTAAAAATAGAGAGCTTGAGATGCTTGAGCGAAACATCCAAGTTCTACATCTTTTCCAAGCGGGAAACCCTTTAATTTATAGCTGATACAATAGAGTGAAACTTGGTTATCGTCATAGTAGACTCCGCTTATTGCTATGACTTAATCTGAGTTGTTCCGGTAATAGATACCATCAACATGGACTTAAGCGGAGTTAAGCGATTCAACTCCAGGATTTCGGCAACCAGATGTCCAATTCCATTGGTCATTTCAAAGCTGGAACTTCGAGTCGGTTCCGAAATACTCAGAATCCTAGGTTTTCGGTGGTTTCTAGTCCGTTGAGCTCGGAATATCGGTAAGGCTGATCCCGTAGAACTAAACTATGTCGAAAGTGTCGGGCCGTCTGATTGTATGTGAGGAATGAGCAGGTGGTTTTATTCATGCGCTAGTTCACTTTCCATGGATCTTTAACTTTTCTTTTATCTTGCAAACTTGGCAAATATGATATATGTCAGGCCCTTCCTTAAGGGTCCATCATGGACATATACAAGGGTTCCGAGTTGCAGCAAGCTGAAAAAGGTTGACTTAGATACAGGCCCGCTACTGCTGATAATTATCGATGGAATGACCGAGATTTGTTTCCATCCAAGGTGAAAAACACAGCCTTATCATGGTACTCACATCTTTACTGAATCACCTTATCATCAGCTGTGGTTTCTCGATGGCGGGTTCAAGCGAGATTCGTCTGTATACTACGATTCATGGGAAGAAGACAACTCTATCGTGTACTGCATCACCACCAACACGGCTACCGTTGGCAAACTCCTTGCCCCATTCATGCCCACCAAAGCAAACTATATGCTCCTCAAGGTCCAACTTTCAGCGCCAGATGCAGCATACAACGCACTTAAGACAAGCGCTCCCCAGGGTATGCCGCCCACCGCCGCCCCGGATGACTTCAAATCAGCCCTAGAAGACAAGAACTTTATGACTGCCGAGCCTTGGGCAGGCTTTAAAGGTTCTGAAACCAGGAAATTTCTCAGAACCAACGAGTCTAATATTCTCATCGAGAAGAGGGAGTATAATGCTATGAGAGTCTATACCATTGTTTGGGCACCGAGGGGCGACAGGTGTCGATTAGAGGGCATGGATAGGTTTATTTGGAGGGTTATTGGCGGCGAGCTTAACGTCGACAGCTGGACCAACTTTATGCGCCTTACGGTCTCTGTCACAGTTGGAGGTCCAAACTGAGGCTTGACCGGTTATAAGAGTGTTATTTTGAGTTGATAGAACTGACAGCTGATGCTCACATCATGCGCCTTACTCAAGCCTTGACCGGATACCAGACAAGGTGTGATAGGATGCAGCACGTTAAAGAGAACGGGCGCAGAATATCCATAGCAAAGATATTAGATTGAATTAAACTCATATAAGTGGGTATAAAACTACTAAGCAACGATTTTGTCCCTTGAATCCTAGCGCCAATAAGCACCTCATAATCAACAGGAAACAACTGAAAAGAGACAGGAGATCTTAGACAACGGTATCGTAAGTCGGCAGCGCATCATAAAGGTCTTGCCCTGCCTGAACTTGTTCCTATTCGCTTATTAGTTGTAAAGTCTTCGCAGCTTGGACTTGGCAGACTCACATAAGTTGGCACGTGGTTGATGCCCGATTCATGATGTCCCTCGACGGCAATCTGCAGTGGGAGTCGCAGCGTGAAGCTCGAGCCATGCGTTCTCGAAGCCAGGACGACTTCCAGTATGTATGTTCTGCTGATCAGGCAAGAGTAGAAGGTCGGGAGCAAGATCTTGTTATCGGGGCTCGGCAACTCAATACAAACAGGCAAAGTGGATGTATATCGAGGCGCTTCCGCCTTGATGATATCACTACTCTTTGAGCCTCGTCGGGAAGCTGTGCGGGGAGGTTCCTCGCCCACGGTAGAGTTCTCGGAGCCTCTGCGAGAGCTTGGTGCTGAGATTGAAGCTGTTGTTTGTTCCCAGTGAGGCGCGGGAGACTTGGTAACGGTGGCGCTCTCATCGAGAACAAAACTGAGTATAGGGTTTGGCATCACGCTTGGAAAGTTGTGTTGATCCGGTAGAAAGCTAAGGTGGCCAGTAGAGTAGTATGTCGATGCTTTGATGGTAGCTGACTTGGCGTACATCTCTGGTGGAGTCGCTTTCTTGGAAGTTGGCCAGAACTCGAGATCGATATTGAGTGAGCATTCTGATGGCTGTAGCTTGTCGGCTGAGATGATCACGGGATCCGGTTGACGTGTGGTTGCTCTGATATAGCCTAGCTTAGACGAGAGAATGTCCTTTCGGATGGACTTCTCTTGAGTCAGGATGAATCGCGGGTTTCCGGGTACGAGGTGCAGAGGAGGCTGCTCTGGAAGATAAGGCATGACCTTCACAGGATGAGTTCTTTCCAGAACCATGGATTTGCCCTTATCGGTCTTGAGTAGTGCTCGCGCATCAACGCCGTAGTTAATAGCAATGGTATGAACAGCCATGTCATCGTGCTCCCAGGATCCAATAGTCGGCGGTAACTGCAGATGCCGTTCCCGGATCATTGGGTTTCGATGCTTGCAAGCCGCACTGGGTAGTTGGTATGGAATGACGAACGAGAAAGGAACCTCGTACAATTGGCCAGCCTGAAGCACTCCATCGGGAGGAAGGGCACTTTCTGGAATCGGCATTCGCAGACGAAGAAATTTGTGTCCTGATTTGGGCATTGTTCCTTGATGAAACATCTGAACCAGAGTTGTTTCAGAGCCCGTGAAGACTATCTCGAATGCATCGACGGTTAGATCTGCGTTGGGTGAGAATGATACAGAGCCGGTGATGGTCGAGCCTGAGGTGTAGATCTTGGCCTCAAAGTGTCGATCGATGGAGACTTCGAGAGGACATTCTGACTTTCTTCGCGTGGGAACCCAACTTCCTCTCCGCTTTGGCTCAGTTTGTGTGGTGTTGATGGGTGTAGAGTTGAACAAAACCTGGGCAGCCGACATTTTGATGGTGTTGCTCAAGGAATTGTTAGCGCCGATAGCGAGAAAACTGGACAATCTCAGACATGAGCTGAGATAATGATATCCGTTTGTGATGAAGTTGAAAGAAGATAAAAGAGTCTCCCCCCGGATACTTGAGCTGACCTTTCAGTTCCGCCACAAGACGAGTTGGGCCTGCCAACACATGACCCTTTATCTCAGCCAAGGCTCGAGTCCGCGATGATTGGCTGACCTGGCCGACGCGACGTCCTGGTAGTGCATTTGGCCGAGCGTAATTGGCTAACAAAAGCCGACCCCAGACTTGGAGCCAAGACCTCCGATTCCCGCACGACTTGACGCCCTGGGACTGACATTTGCCAATGTCTCATCAGAGTCATCGAGAGAAATGATCAGCAGCTTACCAATCGCAATCCATCACATCTCAATGCTGAGCTGCCAAGTCGTCGCATGCTCCCTCGTAGCGACACTCGCATTTTAGGAAAATTACAAGCAAGTCTGTGGGGAATTCGCTATCTCCCCGGGCTGTCACACTCCTACAAAAGCCAAGAACTAGCAGTAAGCCACCTATCAGTGAGTGAGGGGTACCGCCATGATCACAGGGAACAAATCAGCCTATAGTTATCTCGAGCCAAGATACGCTGGCATCTTCCGCAAAACACTGACGGACTCAAAGATAAGGCTTCAGAGATGGCTGTGCCGCGCTAATACAGGAAATGCTTCCTGATGATGCTATCATCGGCTATACGGCAAGCGACGCGCCCTCTCAGGACGCTCTTGGGGAGGTTATCAATTGGGTTTAGTGGGCTGACTTACCCCGGACTTTTGCGCTTTGAAGGGCAGTTTTCGCATGAAATGGTGCATCGTGACAGGCGGTTAGGGCGGGTTTTTATGGTGGCCGTGATCGGCGGGGCAAAGTAAGAACAAGTGAGAGCACAATGCCGCAGGGATTGGTGAAAGCTTTGTACAAGCGTGCGTGCCTAGAAACTGGGCTTGAGTCGGAGATGCTCTCATTTGTCACATGCGTTAACTTTATCGACTTGGCAGCCACAGCCGCCGACGTTGCACGCGGGCTAATTACAAATTGGATTAAGTAAAAGGGTTGAGGCTCTGAGGAGGCTGTTCGTTGAGCGGATTTGAGAGGGAAGCATACGGCATCTCAGTACATCATCGTCAATTAAAATTCTTCACCCTTGGGGGCTCCCTCAAAAAAAGAGAGCAGCTCCACAAGCTACCCCAAATACAGTGGAGCGATATCCATTGCTCTCATCGTGAAGTGGGCTGGTGATTGCCGATGGACTTGTTCTCGCTCAGCCGCATCTCAGTGTAGTCCTTCAATTGGATCCAGAATTTTCCAATGGCCCCATTTCCCCAACGTTGATCAGGAACTTTTTCAGGAATCCTCAATTCTATGGAGATGGAAAAGAAAAAGAGAACATAACTTCCGAAATCCCGCTCAAGATCCACCGTCTCCATCGTCAACTTCCGACCGATATTGACAGATGGATCCGATGTGACGTGCTTGGCCAATGCGGGGTCTTATCGCCATGAGGTCAGCTTCGATAATCCACCTCAGCTTCACATTGAGACCATTGTCTCGGTAATTATTCTCAGTGTTTCGCGAATAATATATTTTGCAAATAGTTACATACACGACATGACAAGCATTTCAAGTCCTATCGATATCGGGAGATGCTCGTTGAAGCATCGCGTCGTCATGGCACCAATGACGCGCTTGAGGGCAGATGAAAATCACGCACCGTTGGATATGATGAGGGAGTATTACGCTCAGAGGGCTTCAGTTCCTGGCACGCTTCTAATTACTGAAGCCACATTTGTGTCGGCGAAATCACGAGGTCGTGATGAGAACGCGCCAGGCATATTCACGCCGGAGCAGGTCGAGGCATGGAGACATGTAACGGACCAAGTTCACAGCAAAGGGTCCTTCATCTTCATGCAGCTATGGCACGTCGGTAGAGCAGCTCGACAGCAGGCCCTGGACAAAGCTGGCCTGGAAATGGTCAGCAGTAGCAACATTCCCATCAGCCAAGAGTACCCGACACCACGGCCCATGACGACCGAAGAAATCCCGGAGTGCATTGCATCTTTCGCCAGCGCTGCCAGAAATGCTATTGACGCAGGTTTTGATGGAGTCGAGATTCATGCTGCAAATGGATACCTCATCGACCAATTCACACAAGATACATGTAACAGACGAACAGATGAATGGGGTAGCAGTATTGAGAATCGGTCACGGTTCTGTCTTGAGATTGCGAAAGCTGTTTCACAAGAGATTGGTGCGGACCGGACAGCCATTCGACTCTCACCTTTCAGCACGTTCCAAGGCATGCGAATGCAGGACCCGGAGCCGCAGTTCACCCATCTGATCTCCGAGCTGAAGCATCTGGGCCTTGCGTACCTACATCTCATTGAGCCCCGTATTGCCGGGAACGTGGACAGGGAGACAGACGACAAGGAAAGCCTTGACTTTGCGCTCAATGCATGGAGTTGGGCTGGACCAGTCATTCTAGCTGGAGGCTACACGGCGGAAAAGGCAAACAAAGCCTTGGAAACAACTTTCGAAGACCAGCCTGTTGCGTTTGCTTTTGGAAGACACTTTATATCTAATCCGGATTTGCCGCTCAGACTTGCAAGGGATATTCCCCTGACGCCGTATCAGAGGGATACCTTTTACAAAGTACAGAGCACGGATGGGTACACGGATTATCCTTTCAGCGAAGTATGGAAGGAAGGACAAACGGTAAAGTAAACGGCGGTATAAAGGCTGGTTGGTTTGTCTTGTTCGGCATGTTCGTTGCTGCGTTTGTTGACGCATGGAAGATGCTGGATGTTTACAGAATAAGTGACGCTTTAGCTGCCGCCTAAATTCAGGACCGGGGTGCCCCAAGATGAGATGAGACGAGACGAGAACGGCTACGGAATTATAAGAGGCGGTGCATCTAATCGTCGCTCTTTCAGCGTCGGAGCATTCTCGTGAGTTCGAAAAAACACATGCACTACCTTATTCTCTGTGTAAGGTTCATGTCATGAGGACGGAGGCCGTTTTAATAATGCCGATAGTGGGGTGGTGAAACGCACGGTCTCAAAACGTACGATGCTTGACCAAATTCATGAGTACAAACAGTGATATCCCCCAATAAAGTGCTTAAGTGACTGTGCACACAGAAAAACAAACAGCAAAAACGAGTGAAACAATTCTTACGTGGCCGCCCTTCTTCCGTCTTGTTGCACCATCGAGCAAGATTGGGTTTCCGCCGTTGACGCCTGAACAGTATCACACGTGGCACATCACATGACTCCGCAACCGCAGTCTCATCTACCGCCTTAAAATTGCCCCGGCATTTCTTTGCTTTGTGCCCGCACTCACCATAAGCGACAGCATACTCTCTCCTCTTTCACCTCACACCTCGCTCACAAATCTCCCCGGAATCTTCGGCAATGCAGGGCATGTCGTCGTCATCCGCCGACAATGCTTCCTGATGCGACAATCGACAGTGCAGCTGAGAAGCTTGCCGAGTTCCGCAATAACAACGCCCTCAACGACATTCTCGACCAATACGCTGTTCTGATCGAAGACTATAAGCGTCTTAAAAGCGATTATGAAGAGGAGCGTGAGGGCAGAGAGCGCTACAAGCAGCTCGCAAGAGGTCAAGAGCGTAATCCTTTTGCTCTTGTAGTCGTCGATGGAGATGGTTACATCTTTGACGAACGCTTCGTCAAAGACGGTGAAGAAGGCGGGAGCAGAGCCGCCAAACAGCTCAACGATACTATTAAAGATAGTCTACGCCGCAAAGGTCTCGAATCCTGCGAGGTCATGGTCCGCGTCTACGCCAACCTCACAGGCCTATCAAAAGCCCTCTGCAAAAACGGCCTCGCCGGTGCAGAGAAGCGCTCATTCTCATCCTTCACAGCTGGGTTCAACCGATCTTACGGTCTCGCTGATTTTATCGACGCCGGTGAATTAAAAGAAAACGCCGATTTTAAAGTCAAAGCCATTCTCCGTCTCTACGCCGACAACGCCCAGTGCAAACATATTTACTTCGCGGCCTGCCACGATGTGGGCTACGTATCCGACCTTCTCCCCTTTAGGGGCAACCGTGAAAGATTCACGCTTATTCGAACGCCGAGTGTGTTGTTTCATAAGGAGTTTGACAGACTTGGCATGAATGTTGAAGAACTCCCTGGTGTATTCCGCCATGTACCACTCACATACGCTTATTCTACTGCGCAAACAAAGTCGGCTCTTGCGTCGTCTAACAATATCAGCAAAGTCGTCAGCGCACCATACACAAATTCTACAATCAAAGGAAACTCGAGTGATGGGAACTCAGTCTGCAGCTTTTACATGCAAGGAAATTGCCGATATGGCAGCGGCTGCAAGTTCTCTCACAACGACAGTAAAACATCCAGTCAAAATAGTACACCATCGCCATCTACAATCGGCACAAGCGCAAAGAACTTGACAGGCGATTGGCGACGCGGTTCCAGCCAAATGAAGAGTAACATCGAGTCTCTTCCCCGAAAGGAAGATATCCCAGACGGTCATGTGGCCATCAATTCAGTTGAAGATCGCCTTGACGCTTACTTACCCCCGCCTGATCCCGATGCCGCAAGACGTCTCAAGATGCTATCGCAGGAGAAGAGATTCTGCAATAATGCACAGCTGTATAATTCATGCGACAGCGACAACTGTGGATATGAACATGCACCAATTGATAAAGAACTGCTCCCGGCGCTTGAACATCTGTCACGTTCTGTACCTTGCACGCGTGGGGGAGCTTGCCGAAGAGCAAACTGTGTTTATGGACATGTCTGTCAGCGGGCAGACTGTCGCAATCGAGCTGGTGGGAAAAGCTATTGTCGTTTCCGCCCAAGAGTTTGCACCGCAGACTATTCCCCCACCAACTACGTTCCGGCTGTTGACCAGCCTATGATGTCCCCGTCTCTACGCTCTGAAGATGTTGATGGGAGCTACGCCGAGAATGGGGGAACGAATTTATGGGGAGATCAGTAAACAACTACAAACTACAGCTGTATACCTGATAGGATGGGTATACATATAACGTGTTTTGGGGAAGCAGATTATGTTTCTATCTCGGGGACCTCATTATAGAATGGCTGAGGCTTGAGGGCGCTCGTTATTGCGTGAGATGGCCTTCGCCCGCAGCATTAGGGTAAAAACGGAAGGCCAGGGGTTTTTGATGTTCATTCAACTGGACGGGTCGAAGGGATAATTTGGATGGACCGTATTCAAGAAAATCGACATTGGGTGTTTCATGAGAAAGACACTAGAATACGGCACTCCCACAAATATACATACAAGGATACTATCGTGTTGAAACTTGACTCAGGGACGTGGCGAAGGTTGTGATATTCATCATGACTTCCATCCTAAGCAATGTAATGACTTATGTAACTTAGTATAACTTAGTATACTCTGAACTTAGTATACTATTACCTCAGTATACTATTACCTCAGTATATTCTGAACTTATGGTGCTCTTTTTGTTCAGATTGGGGGTAAAGCTTTAATTCGATAGCTTGCGAAGCAAAATGATCTCGGATTCTGCAACGATTGGTATCACAGAACAAGAGAATTTGTATTTTATATCTCAGCCAGTGTTGGTTGTGTCTTTAATTCTTATTCCAGATGATCATCTCTCTCTCCTCACAGGACCTATGTCTTCTTGTATAATGATGCCCAATGCACCAACACAAATTCCACGCCGATGGCTAACAGGGTGAGTTTGCGGAGAATTAGGTGCCTTACAGTTCCAAAGGAGACGTCGTCTGGGCAGTCAAGGAGACTTCTCTCCGCTTGTAGATGTCAGGGCGGATTTGCATCATCCGGAAGTGGACAACACCAAAGAGTGAGTCACTTCCCATGCACATTCCCGGGATATGTTGTAGAAGCTTCTATCGTGGCGAGGTGTGATGAAATTTTGTGCCCTGTCGGAGTTGAAGTCACCTGAATCTGTTGAAAGAGTAGGCAAACTTGACCGATTGTGTGAAGTGTCTTCAATCATAATCAGGTGCACACTCCCGTCTTCGTAGCCCTTAGCAACACTTATGTAATCTCTTGAGATAGTGGCAGGGCCGGTACATTTGTTGTGGCTTCCAACCTAATTTGATTGATACTTCTTCATTCTCATTGTGACCGCGCCCGTGGTTGTCCTTGTGGAAATGGGACGCGTCGTCATCACGGCCACGGTCCTTACTCAAAGTTGGCCAAAGCATTTCCGGTTGACTGGCCTTCGTCTAGAGCTCCCAGATTTAACAACTTCATCATTCCAACAAACATGGAAACCCTTCTGCTTCATGCACAGTCATCCCATCCATCGCCAAAATCAGGTGTACAGGCCTTGGTGAGTGAGAGCGTCTTCACTTCATCCACTGCAACCAAGAGTAAGCAAGATACGGCTAACGTGGACAGTGCCGCTTTGATGCATCCAGTGTCATCGAAGCAAAGTCCCGGCTGATCAAGTCCGAAACCAAATGATCGACCGACCGAGCGCTCGACAAGCAGATGAGTCAACGATCGAAAGCAACGAGCGAGGCATCCATCTCGACCGAATCGGAACAATCGAGCGGTCGACTGCAAGGCCTCAACCCACAAAGAGGAACGGCCTCGGCGTCGCGAATGGCATTTAGCAGCGCGCCAGTATCATGATGCCTGATAGCCCCGAAAGCGAGGGCAAGTGGGACGACCTCAGTCTTGAAAGGAAGTCCTGCGCTTGGTTATCAATGCTGAATTATGCAGTGCTTATCCACGACCCCTGACGCGTGCCAGGCAAAATTGCAGGTAACGGCCAGAAGAGTCTCTGTAGCACTGAAAGCTGGGCTCGGTCGGGGGCTCATCATCGACCTAACGCGTATCAGTTCCATCAGGTTCCTTGATCAGAAGAGTCCTTTTCGCATATAGAGCCAGGCTCAGTTAGGAGGGCTTGTCCCTGTTGCTACGATGCTTGCCATCGGTCCAACGCGTACCTGTCTCATGAGGGACTTGGTCAGAAGAGTCTTAACAGCATAGCGGCTGGGCTCGGTTGGAATGGGTTCGTCCCTATAGCAATTCGATGCTTCCTTTAGCATTCATCCAAAGAATGGGGAAGATGCTGACCCTCCATGTCATAGTGAGAGGGTTCGGCGGGCGGCGAAGTCGGACTCTGCAACCTCCTCGTGGTGCCGCCTGGGAACCCGGTCAAGACCGGAGCCAGTGCAGAGACGCATCTCGTTTCCTCAACTTCCTATAGCTGATAGGTCACATAGGGATGACTCGGGCTGCCGTCTGCTTGTTGACTCATGGATGAAGGGGGGTTGAGGATTGTCGCCAGAACGCACAGGTAAGGTTTTTTTATCCATTGACAAGGCTTAAGGTCACAGGCTGGCGATAGTTTAAGGCGCATGTTATTCCAACGAATATGGTTCTGGGTGTTTGTGCCCAGTGATCCTATCAGAACGTATCAAGGTCGCATATTCAAGACCTCAGGCTTTTATGTTCTGTTTTCCAATCACTATCCGCGCAGCATGATCATCTTTGTACGATTGAAAATTATATTCTTATCAATTGTAATTTAGTAGTTGTCTCCGTTCTAGGAAACCTCTTTGTTTCACAATCTAGATTATGTGGAACGTTCGAGTATCGGCACAAGGATTCAACCATCAGACAGAAGATGCTAACAATATTATGACCTTCATAAACTGTATTTCATATTTGAGGTCGGCGGCCTAGTAAGCTTAATCATTCTGCTGATAATGGATATATTATATCTCATATCGAGAGTTCAAAGTTCGTCCCACCCAAGCAGTCCGATTTTACAGTAAGACGCATGATCCCGAAGACGGTAATGACAATTTCCCGAATCAGTGCACCTTTGCCTGGCTAGTTCATTCATCTTTCGCATAAAATTCACAGAGGAACTGCCATCTTGGTTCGATGCGTTCCCTGCTGGCTTTACAAAGCCCCAGTCTTCCAGTGGGTCAAAACAGGAGCGCCAGTCGATTTCCAGGAACTTCCTGTCTCTGGCATAGAATGCATTGATCGGTCTCCAGCAATCAGCTCTTTCATTAAAAACTGGCGCATTCTTCTTTCTTTTGAGGCTGCCATCAATGAACCATAGCTTTTGGATATCCTTCAACTCGAAAGCAGCTTCCACCAAGTGACTGATCGCTGTAGTATAAACATCCCCAAGGTGTAATGATTCACTTTTCTCAAGCGACCACTCTGGATCATATTCAATTGCGATGTTCTGGAGCCTCCGAAAGGCCGGCCGAACGTCTCCCTTTCTTGGACGCGACCCAACAAAATACCAACCCACACCATCTAGTTTATCGGGCTGGAAAACAAACAGATCTCTGCGGGGAAACACTGTCAAATAGTGTGGAGAGCCTCCCTCGAAGTATCCTGTCGAGGGCACCTAGAACACTTTGTCGTAAGGGTAGCCATAATAAGGTCTTGTGTCACTTCGCGTATCCCAAAAGCCATCAGTAGGCCACTCATACTGACCAAAATGCTTTTCGATGGCAAGTTGTGACTCTTTACAGGTATTCCACATTGCACCGTCGATGAGATACGTGGATATGTTCTCGTTCTTGCGGTCCTTATCCAGGTTAGCGAAGTATCTGTCGGGCGACGGCTCAGATAGTATGCCACTGAAGAGGCTGCCATGCATCATAGAACGGCCCTCGGCCATGCCATTCTTGTTCTCATCGTATTACCCAAAGATGTAAACACCCGGATGATTATCTCGAAGGACGAGCGGCCATATCATGTCTCGAATCTCCCGAGGAAGATCGGAAAAGTTTGCCATGATCAAGTATGCGCTAAGAAGTTAGATTTGTAAAGGTAGATTGCTAGAGTGAGGTGCGCTCTGAGGTGTTGCTAAATCGATTGTCGATTTGACTGCGCTTGAAGAATTTGTGTATTTGAGAGAATTTTAAGGGAATGTAAGATGGCCAGAATAGGAGGAAGAGTCAGGCTTCTTATAATAAGGACAGAAGCAGTTATAGTTCACGCACTTTGTCATCTACCATTTACGTATACTTAAACTTTCCACTGCTAACTGTGTGATTCGTAGTTAAGGCCGACGTCTTAAATCTTAAAACCACTATGTAGAATTTAATTACTTCTACGTGTACCTACACAATATATCATATTCTAAATTTTAAGTTCAACTTTTAAATAATTATATTATAAACCCTCAAGATCACACCTATGCTTAGAGCTTCCTACTTTATTAAATTACTATTTATATCATACTTAGAGTAAAATTAAAAGTTTATGTAAACTTCATTAAGCCCGAAGCCTCTAGTCTATGTCTGGTTCAGCTTATAACTCCCCCCACCCAAGTATCCCAATGCTGCAGTAAGGCTCACGATAATAAATCGATGTAACAGCTTGATTTACAGCGATCACGCAAGCCAAAGATGAGCTACATAAACTTTCGGTCGACTATAGTGCAGCAAGGAATAACCACTTGTACTCACTGTAAGTATGAGCCAAGGGGGTTCACAGCAAGCCTGAAGTCCTGGCACAAGGGATAGCAACACATAAACCTTTTGATTGTGATGGCTTATAAGATTTTAACGTTGCGGCAGAAATCAGTCTTGTTCTTGAATTTTCTGTAAATCACCCTTGGCGAAGTCAGTTCTTCACTTGATACCCGTTTATCTACAGTAAGCTTTTGCAAATAAAGAAGGGATTTAGCGCTCTCTTCTGAGAGATTTGGTCTAAGAAGAATAGACTTATTCCTCTAGCTATTCGCATAACGTCGCTGAACACCCGAGCCTTGGCCTCGATGTTGCGAATCCTTGGGAAACCCTCTCCTTCAATCTCACAGGTGTTCCCAGCCAAGAAGTTTCATATCGCAATTAAATCGCCAATCATCTTCTTCGTCTTCATATTGCCCATAAAGCATGAATTGCGAATGTTCATCGTCTCTTATATATCTAAGCTCTTTGCTAGACCAATAGAACACTCATCTCTGCTAAATCTTGTTTCTTTAGATAGTGGTTTCATATGCCGCCAGCGTTCCAAAGGTTGATATCTCCAACTGACCTCTATGAACTTTCTATCGTAAGCATAGAAGACTTTAGTGTATCGGTCATTTGTGTTCTTGTCTATGTCTCCTCTTCGTTTGAGATTATGGTCGATTATCCATAACTGGGCACCAATATCGTGACAGGCTTGGAACAACAGTTCAAAATCATCATCCTCCTTTTTAATTCCCCACTGGACATCCCATTCGATCTCAATATCGATTCTGAAACGAAAACCCCTAGGATCAATTGTTTTCGGATATCGTAAGCGACCTAGGGCCAGTTGATGTCCTCGATTTTGCTGGGCTGCAACGCGAAGAGATCTGCATGGGGTTGAACCAGAAATTGTTGTAAAGTGCTGCAACGGAGCATCGCGGGCAGATGTTCCGCATCTTCGAACGACCGATATATCTTTTTTGCTTCATTTGCAAGAATTTTCTTTGTTCGCTGTGCGGTCTTCTCCATGATATCCCGTGATTCTTTACAGGCAGTCTATAATCCGATGTCGGCTATGTATCTAGACACATTCGAAGTGCCTGTGCTCACGTCAAGAGCCGGGAAATATTTACTTGGCAACGGCGTAGCAAGTTGTTGCCTAAGGGGTCGAGTACCTGGGGTCTTGGTGTCTGAGGTCTCGCCATCTTGTTTCGGTTCGGGAGTCTGAAGTTCAAAGATTTGGACGCCGCCAATATTACGTTGAGGAGCATAGTCCCATGCCATATCCCGCAGCTCTTTGGGTACGTCCGGGAAGCGCCTGAAGCTAGCCATGGTAGATGAATTGATCTAAGTTTTGAGGTGCAAGGAGATCCAAGTAAAAGCTGAGAAGATCCGATGAAGTGGAAGAGTTGAATGAGGAAAGAGAAGAAAATAGGAAA
Organism: Fusarium gaditjirri; assembly: GCA_013266175.1. NCBI lineage: Eukaryota > Fungi > Ascomycota > Sordariomycetes > Hypocreales > Nectriaceae > Fusarium > Fusarium gaditjirri. The sequence continues at coordinate 13,924 of JABFAI010000007.1, read as the reverse complement.
ATAAGCGGGCAGCATATTTATATAATCACCCTTTAACTTCCTTTCTACAACTTGCAAAACTCTAGTAGGAAGATACGCCGGTTTGTGACGAGACAAAAGTTTACGGGATCTTCCTGGAAGTTAAAACCTATAAGTCGTCTAATTCTTGGCTTATGTGAACCCATTTTAGATGAAGATTAAAGTATAAAAAAGAACTTTCAGTCTTTTCAGTATGACTTGACTGCATCAAAGTATAATTTGCTCTCATCGCACCACGGGGCCACAGACAGTGCAAAGGGGTTTTTAACTTCCTGGGTCTTTTAATTAGCTGCTTTTAGCCCACCAATACAGGGTGCCTATGAAAGAGCTCATGGTGGCACCTGAGCGTGATAGATAAGTCTTACTTACTTTAACACGCTCTTCGATTATTTGCTTTTACATCAATCAGAGGTCTAGAGAAAATGCTTTCTCTTCCATAAATCATTTTGCTTTTGTAATGTCCATTGTCTCAAATGTGCTCTCTAGACCCAAGCAAATTCTGGCATCTACCTAAGCGCTCTTTGCCATGCCTTGGTGCAGCAATAGGAACTCGCTTCCGTCTTTTTCGGTTCCGGTTCGGTGTAAGAATTCTCAGCTATAGACTGAAAATAATCTTAGTAATTCTGTTGGAGAATGTTGCACTTCTCGCCAATATCCCCGACCAGATCATCAGCAGGGACCAGTAACGTCTCCCATTTGCGATGCCTATGCCATCCATGTCCCCGTTTCTTAAACCCAGCCATACTCGCTGTAAGTCCATCAGCGCGTATCCGCTGTAGCCAGGCGCATCCCACTAAAGGGCATGAGCGATATGATCGTCTCTTTTGGATACTCCATGTTTGATCTTGGTCTGCGACTTGGTGTCCTAACGCGGCATCATTGATGTTGTGCATTGCTTGACATACTGAAGGGAATTAAGCAGCATCAACGTCCGTTTTCACCGCGTCTTGGGAAATCCCAGCTTTTAGAAAGGGGTTTCTCCCGGCTACGCCCAAGCGATCTCCACTGCCAATTACTTCGACAACCAGTCGCAGAGTACAGAGAATATTGCTCATGTTTACCAATCTAGGTAACCGGTCACAAAATGATCCATACCTGGATCTGTAGGCTCAGTAGTCTGGCCGGAACGATATTTTGTCGCAAAGTCTTCTTTTCAGATAATCACAAGCATTTGGTCATGAATCGGTGCAGTGGTGACTCGTTTTGTGGAAGATGAAGAGTTCCACGATGGTTAAGAACTAAGGGTCGACCTCAGCCCACGCTATCTGTTTGAGGTTTACCGCCAATATTGAGAATGCTTAGTTCTTTGATCTTCGCTAAGGCGTCAAATCAGAAGCGACTTGGACAATCTAGACCAACGCCGTGTCTTGGCTGATCGGTCACTACAGGGTTCAGTCGCGATAGTTTCACGCTACCCAAGCCACAAGACCTCAGCCCTGGGAGGGCTGAAAACATTTGGGATCTGGAGCGCTTTAAGAGCCATTGGTTGCCCCTTTCCCCCAATTTCTTGTTGTGCAAATTGTGCTTTTCTCAAGATCTTTGAAGTCGGTGCCGATAGAAGCGCCAAAAGGCAAGGAAAATGCGCAAGTTTGTATTATTAGGCGCGATCTTTGGCCGTGTCTCGGCGACGTGCTATTACCCCAATGGTATCAATGCAGCAAAAGACTACAAATACGAACCATGCGGTAACTCAACCACTACATACTCGACCTGCTGCTACTTCGGCGAGGGGGATAAATGTTTAGCAAACGGCTTGTGCAACCAGCCAGGGAAATACGACTACCGCGCTGCTTGTCAAAACAAAGATTGGTCCAATTGCCCAGAAGTTTGCATGGACAGTAAGTCTATCTTCAGGCAGCCAGGCAGAAGCAATGCCTAACGTCGTGTAGCGGATTCTGGCACCTGGTTCCCGCTTCAGACATGCGGAAAGAACAAGTACTGCTGCCCTCCAGCCGACGGAAGCGATTGTTGTGACAGCGGTGCCCAGATCTATACCCTCGAAGCTCCCGATCCCAAGTCTAGCACCAAGACGAGCGATGCGACGAGTACTTTCCAAAGCGTGATTCGCACGACCATTGTACAAACTCCAACATCGACCGCAAATCGAGGGGATAGCTCAGTCAAGAAGTCTTCTACGCCTGCCATTGTCGGTGGTACCGTTGGTGGTGTTTCGTTCATCGGCTTCCTGTTTCTCGGGGTGTTCTGCGTTTACAAGCGTCGCGATCGTCCATCTACTCCACATGCGACCGCAGTGACCCCCGAGAAGAAGGATGATGCTTCAAGCGGCAAAGGCAATGCCACGGTTGAGGTCTTACCTCAGGTCGGTGTTGCAGAAGCTGAGGGGACCGAGGGTAACAGGTACACTGAAGTTGACTCGCAGGCTATGAATGGCACCCGTCCTCCACTTGCGTATCCTGAAGATGATGGGATGCCACAGCCTACAGATGTTACGCTTCTTCAGCAACCATACCCCGAGAACGATAGCATGCCACGAGCTGGAAGGCCGAATGGGCCTGGTCTTCGGGGACAGGCAATGAGAAGGGCGGGAAATGCTTCAACTGAAGCAGATTCAAATCTAATCTTGCATGCTGATTCGAATCCCATTATGCATGCTGACTCGAACCCCGTGTTCCATGCGGATTCCAATCCCATCTTGCAGGCTGATTCCAACCCGATTAACGAAGCGCCAGATGATGCTTGGGTTAGGCCCCGAGTTACGACCGTTCCAAAAAGCGCGCCGCAAGAACTTCCATAGCGTTATGTAGACTAGTTTGCAAGAGAGAAATTGTATCACATAATAATAGTGTCTTATCTTAACGTGCGCGTGTGTCTCATTGTGACTCAATCACTGTCTCCGCGATATTGCGCGACGATGGCAAACATGTAGGGTAGTACCGCCATTGATCTTAACAAGCGGGTTTAGCTCAGTTGGGAGAGCGTCAGACTGAAGTCAAACTTCAATCATTCGATATCTGAAGGTCATGTGTTCGATCCACATAAACCGCATGTTTTTTGCCATTTCTACATCGTATAAACAATTTTCTTTTATATGGCTCGTAGATGTCATGTTCTCTTTTACTTAAAGGTACTTACTGAATTAACCTTTAACCCCAGTATTCTGCGTTTGTAGTCATGCTAGTCCCGTTTGTCACGGGATCAGTCGTCCAATGTTATCGACCAGTTCATCAAGCAGGCCAGCTCTTATCTCATCTCGTCATCATTCACGGGATGGCCCTCTCTCAACGACTTTTTTATTTCACCGACTGGTTGTATAGATTAATAGTTTTAAGGTTCAAGGCACTGGTTGTATGATCTGTTGACATGTTGATAAGGTATTGTGTTTTTGTAGGAGTAGTATACGATGCCTTCTATTGTGGTCGTGTTTGGGGGCGGGGACACTGTTGTATTGCCTTATGTGTGGCTTCGGCATTATTCTCTCTCAATAGATTGATGTTTACGGAAGGTGACAATTCTCCGACATGGGAAGATGAGCCCGGTGTTGCCAGATCCAGTTCTGATCATCTTGGCGCGTATAGCTACAGGCGTACCAATCATGATAAACCATTCAAGTGATCAACCTCCCAGACTGCCTCAATTAATATGCCCAAGTCGAGTATGATTATAATGATCCGCTAACTTGAGTCTAATGCCTGCGGTACTTATATCAGTTCGGCTTAAGCATGGAATTTTCGCCATTGATCACACTACCCACTTGTGTTCTTTACATTTGTGTTGGGGCTGAAGCCTACTTGAACCTCTCAACCTTATCACAGATCACACTGCCCTATGAGAGCGAACCGTCGCAACCAGAGGACGGGCACCCTTCTCCGTGAAGTGTTCCCAGCCGCGATGCTTTCTCTTAAACAGCTGTGCGCAGTTCTCGCCTTCGCAGCACCGTCAATGCTGGCCCAAAAAGACAACCTTGGCCTCAGCAATGGCTACATCGACATCAACACCAAGAACTTCAAAGCCCGCATCGTTCGCGACGCTCAAGTCCTGGTATCGTTGGCTTCGGCAGACGATACATTTGACTTCTTACCATTCGATCGAATCGATGTTCGTGCCCAAAATGGGCAGTACCATTGGGGTGACATCACGTACAGATACCGCAAACCAGGCGTCTCATCATGGACAAGCGGTGATTCTGCTCAAAGGCGGCTGCCTGTGAAGAATGCCAACACGGGAACTGCTCTTGCATCCTCAAGTCTTGGCCCGACACTGCCAGATAGCCCTTTCAACATCACTCGGGAATGGCTCGATTTTAAAGGTGACCTGGGTCTCCGCTTCACCATCACTAACGAAGGGGATGACGCTATCGAGCTTGGAAGCCTGGGATTCCCAACCGAGTTCAACAGCATCTTCACCAACAGGACAGCCGAGGAGATGCAAGCCCATTGCTCTCTCGCAGATCCTTACATCGGCATGGACGCCGGCCATATCCGGGTCTCGCCGGTCAAAGGCACCGGCAAAGGTCTCGTCGTCACACCATTGAACGGAACTAAGACAGCGCTGGAGGCCTATCGGGATCTGAAAGAACCTTGGTTCGAGTCAACTGGCTATGCAAGTCAGACCTTCGAAGGGTTCTATGAGTGGCAGGTTCTCACCAAGGCGTGGGGAGAGAATGAATGGAAGAACCAAGAGCCTTGGAACAAACCAACTTCAAAACTTTTGAAGCCTGGGGAGTCGCTCAAGGTTGGTTTCCTGTTCTCTCTATCCGAGTCTATTCGCGACTTTGACAACGCCGTTCGCAAGACCGGAACGCCTGTTGTAGTTGGCGTTCCTGGATACACTATCCCTCGAGACCTACATGCCCAACTCTTTCTTCTGAGCGATAGTGATGTTGCTTCAATCGATATTTCACCGAATGGCGCATTTGAAGTCACGAATTCTAGTACCAGGATCCTAACGCGTTACTGGCTAAGTCCCTCATCATCTGCTTGGGGACGAGTTCGCGTCAGCATCAAGTACAATGATGGCAAGGTGCAGACTGTCCACTATTACATCACGAAGACAACACCAGAAACCCTCAATGACCTTGGGAGCTTCTTGACTACAAAGGCTTGGTTCAACGATTCATCAGATCCTTTCAATAGATCTCCATCGGTTATGACCTACGACTATGAGAAGAGCGCAATCGTCGAGCAGGATCCCCGGGTCTGGATTGCAGGCCTCAGTGATGAGGGTGGTACTGGTGCTTATGTAGCAGCTATACTCAAGCAGGTGGTTCAGCCAAATGCTGAGGAGATTGCCAAGCTGGACGAGTTTGTTCAAACGACAATTTGGGGTCGACTTCAAAGGCAAGACTACGGAGTGCGCAAGTCGCTTTTCTACTACGACCGCAAACTAGACTACCCGTACAGTAAGCATATTGACTGGACCTCCTGGACGTCTTGGAACAGGGAATCGTCGGAGAGTGTCGATCGTGCATACAACTACGTTCACGTCGTTGTAGCTTACTGGTCTATGTATCGTGTCGCACGAGCATACCCAGAGTTAACTTCCAAGCCGTGGACATGGTACTTGAGCCAAGCTCAAAAGACCATCGTTCGTATGACCCAGAAAGATGTTCGGTACAAGGACGTCGGTTTGATGGGCGAGACAGTGTTTGGGGAGGTTCTCACGGACCTGAGGCGCGAGGGTGATGACTCTGCAGCAGATGCTGTTGAGAGCACAATGAAGGAACGTGCTGAGCTCTGGCACTCACAGGACATTCCCTATGGAAGTGAGATGGCATGGGACTCAACGGGTCAAGAGGGCGTCTACTACTGGACAAGGTGAGATCAAAGCCCGACGTGCTGTTCTTTGCTAACTCTATAGACACTTTGGCTTCAACGAGTCGGTTCAAAAGACAATCAACAGTGTATTGGGATACACACCAAGCGTACCTCACTGGGGGTGGAACGGCAATGCGCGTCGATATTGGGACTTCATTTATGGAGGGAAGCTACAGCGTATCGAGCGACAGATCCACCACTACGGCTCAGGTCTGAACTCTCAGGTCCTGCTCTCAGCATTTCGTGATAACTCCTTCGACACTTACCTCCTCCGTGTTGGGTACGCTGGATCGACTGCGCCACTCACCAACATCAACCAAGATGGCTTTCCTAGCGCCGCGTTCCACTCGCGGCCGGATACTCTCAAGTGGGATAGTATCACTGGTGATTATGGCGGTGGCTTGATTGGTACGGTATTGAACTCGGGTACCTACGCCGCTCAGGACAAGGATCTTGGCATGGTTGCTTTTGGGGGTACAATCCAGAAGTATAGAGCTGAGTATTTTGTTACGCCAACGGGTGCTGTACAGAGAATATTCATTGGGCCTTTCAAAGTTATGGTTACTGTTGATGTAGGATGCATCAGCAAGTTCAGCTTCCGCTCAAAACTGTCCGGCTTGGAAAAGCATTGGGGGATAATCGACTTTACGCTGTCACAGGCGGGGGGTACTCCCAACGCAGCCAAAGCCGCCGTGTGGATTGAATCAACGGGCGATGAAGAGTGGCAACTCGAAGCGGGACATAATGTTGGCATTAAGGAGGGGCGAGGAGGATGGATTGTGCCTCTCCCTAAATCTGAGTCTGTCAAACTATTCATCTCCTCAGCCAAGCTCTTTTGAAGTTTGGGCTTCTATATGATAGATATGAGAGCATTTATGCATTATTCTATTCTTATTACAAGAAAGGTCTATCCATACGTGACATGATTTCAAAGGATAATTGGGATTCTCTTCCCCGTCGTCTCCCCGTGCCTCTTCTCAATCTCCTCTAAGCTGTAGCCCTTCGTCTCAGTCATGAACAGAATAACCATTATCGTTGTGGCGAGACTGCATCCGGCGAAGAGGTAGTATGCGCCAAACGAGGACTTGTCAAGCAGCACTGGGGTAACAAGAGCAACGATATAGTTGGCAGCCTATCGAGTATGTCAGTACATATCACAACACTTCTTCTGGAGCTTCACTCACCCAGTTTGAGCTTTGTGCAAGACTCGAGGCACTGCTTCTCGTGCGTCTTGGCATACTTTCAACAACCCACGTCCGAAAGCCAATAGCCCAAGTGAAGCTGAAAGCAATAGCGAAGAGGTAGATACAAACGATGACAACCCATCTCCCTGCGCCGTATTCTGGGTGAACTTGTCCTGATGCATACAGCGATCCCATGATCACCATCAAGCCGAAGATCAGAACGCCACCCAAGATACTTTGCTTGCGCCGACCCCATTGATCAGCAAAGATTGTGGCAGGGAGAGTCGCTGCGAGAATCACGACAGCAGAAATTCCAGAGGCCAAGAACGAAGCCTTTTCGCCGCTGAGACCTGCTTGTGTGAACAAAATGGGCGCATAGTACAGTACTCCATCGATGCCACTGAATTGTTGCATACCCATGAGAAAACAAGCAAAAGCTGTCCTGCCGCGGTATGGCGCCGAGAATGCGCATCTGAAATCTCGGAAAGTATGCTGAATGTCTTGCCACAGCGACGTCTCGCCATCTAGGCCACCCGGCGTATCATAGACCTGAGCTAGAAGCTCCTTCTCTTCAACCTCGTCAATTCCAAGTTGTCGGCACACTGTTCGAGCTTGATCCGTTCGTCCTTTGGAGAGTAGCCATCGTGGAGATGGAGGGACGATGAAACCCACCATCGATAGAAGAAGGCCGAGAAATGCAACAATGGCGAGAGGAAGACGCCATGTAATGGACGAACTGCCAAGTCGTGATGTTCCGTAGCAGGTGAAGTAACCGGCCACGATGCCAGTAGTGATTGAAAACTGCGGAAGCGCGGTCATTATGCCTCTCACCCTGGAGGGAGACATCTCTGAGACTTGAACGTAGACATTGCTGAGAAAGAGGCCCTCGCCCATTCCTTTGATGAGCCGGCCCAGGATGAAGACGCCAAGATAAGGGGCGCCGCACTCGATTGCAGCACCGATCCCGAATATGATGGATCCTATCGCGATAAGTCTCACTTGTCCAAAACGATGAGCCAGAGCGCCTGCAATAAGTGCCGTCAAAGCTCCAGGGATGAGAATTGTCGAGACGATGACGCCGTGGATGGTTGCGGAGAAGTCACCAAAGGTTTTCTTGAAGGCGGTCATGGTGGTGATAGGGCCAATACTCCCCGTGTCCATTCTAAACAATATCATCAGAAAATCATTCTCGAAACTGTCAAAATTAGAGAACATACCCAAAAAGGAACGCAACACAAGAAGTTGCAACACCAGCGCTCGCATACAACGGCACCTTCATCTTCACAATTCAAAAACCTTACAATGGAATCTACAGAACCATAGCCGAAAAGCACAATTATTCAGTATTTAAGCTTATCTCTATAGTCTTGCGCAATCTTTTCAGTCGGTGTGATCACATTTTTATTATGGAGACACGAGCGCTTCGGATTACCTCTTTCAAGGCGTATGGGGCTGGCGGAGTTGCCACTCTCGGATTGATTACCTGGGGCCTTTATCAGTTCGCGTTGAAGTCTGTTTTGAGATATGCATGTGATGTGATGGAGGTGACATTGTCTCTATCACAGTCTCTTTCGGCTTATCTACTGGTGCTCCACGTATCTGTGATGCTGGTGTAATGCATCGTATAGAAATCTCTTGATTTAGGCTCGGTATGCTATAAATAGCATACTGTTAACAAGTCGCGAATCTGAGCAACGCGGACCCTGCTTTAGTTAGGTACATATCTCGTCCATGGTTCAACTCCATGTATATTATAAGGCAAGACCGGATATTTGTTCTTCCATGGTCCATTGGTCGCCTTGCGTGTGATGAGGCCGAACATCGCTTCAGAAAACACGCCCTACGCCCTGCACCGTCCACCATTGGCATTGGTCAACGCACCTTGTAAACATAAGGCGTAGCGATGAGGACGACTCATATATACATCTTCAATCGAGTTTATTACTATATAGCCTTTATTACATCGCAATCTAATGCCCAGTCCAGGGCTACAAACACCTGTTTTCCAATCTACCTATAAACCGTTCAAGGGAATGTCCTCTTCGCCATCTTACGAGAGCCCTCAGTTACCCCGAGAACCATTAACATGATGTTCTTTAAAACACGAAAGCCAGTCCTTGTTATCCGCCAATGTCTGATCCCATGGATCCGAGGTATCGTAAACAATCCTCCTCGCTTCAGCCTGGAACATCTCATCTGTTGGAATAACCCCGAGACTCATCTGTCGCTGCGCATATCTCCCAAGATGATGAACCAGAAATTCTGGAAAGGCCATGGAACTGCTATCCTGTGTCATTGAGCGTTGCGGTCGCGCCACGGTTTCCTCCACCGCCTCCAAATTGCCGAAATCCCCCCCATCGGCAAAATCCGTCGTTCGTCCGACATTCTCTCGGATCTGAAGAAGATGATCTCGACAGCTTGGATCAGTTGCAGAGAAGGGGACGGGACATTTGCCTTCGACCTCGATCATGTAAGGCGACAGTGCATTCGTCACACAAGCCTTGACATGCGGTTCAAAGTCATGGTCGCCCTTCCAATCAGCCATTGTATCGCCCTTTCGAAAATGTTTCGCCAAATGTTCGATCCGTTCTTTCCACGTCTCCATCCGAAGCCCGCAGATTCCACATCTCGATTTCACGGGCGGTCCCTCGACTTTCCACGAATCTATAACCGGTACGGTTTTCACATGGTGGACGAGCCGAAGGTGCTGGGTAAGATGATCCTTTCGACTGAAGACTGGAGGCTTATCGTCGTTCTGACAGCCAGCGTGGTTGTGAGTTTCGAGATGTTCTGGCGTTGGGTCGAGTTGGCTGCAATACGCACAATGGTTTCGCCCTGTCTCTGGGGATACCACTACTCCTCCGAAGGGAGCACATCGCCAGCCGGCAAGGTCGAGGTGGAGAGACTTTTCGTGCCGAGCCCAGTCATACTTACTCTTGAACTTATCGCAGCAAAATGTGCAAGGAAACCGTCTGTTCTGGGGTTCCTTACCTTTAGCGGTAGAAGATCGTTTTGACTTGGTGACTCGCCCTTTCAAGGACCCTTTACGAGTAGCGGACTGGGGTGATCCCACTGATGCAGAAGAACAGCTTGTCACACTTCCTAAACTATGTGTTGACCCTGCGCGACTCCCAACACGGCTTCGACCTAGACTCCCCGTGGATGAGCGGGTTCTCAATGGCGTTTTTTGTAGTGCATCGGCAATGGCGGATAGTGACGCCGCTTCAGCTTCCGGGGGCGATTCTTGCCATCTCTGCATAGGATCTAAAGTGCTGTCACGTTGATGGTTGTGGCGAGGTATTGAGATTGGATCACTCCCCGTCCGATGAGGCTGACGACGAAAATAATGGCTTCGTTTCCGTGGGAGTCCGCGTTGGGAACTCTCAGCTATGGGAGAGCCACTGAACGATTGACCGAATCCAGGCGCTCCAAATGGGGATGTCGTTGTCGGAGTTCCCGCTCGATTACCCGATGTTGCCAACGGCGAGATGTTTCCCCCAGTGGGTGTCTGTGCCGCAGCAGCGGGTGTTTCCCACAAATTCAGGCTCAATGCAGGATCAAGCCAGAACTCGCTTTGATGTTCTGGTGGGATCATGGAGTTGAGAAGGTCATTCGTGAAATCGGGGTGCTCATGGCCAAACGAAAACTCATCATTCTGGGGCGGAAAATACGATTGCTGGGCTCCTTGGTCTTCAATTGGCGTGTTTCTCTCATCAATAGTCCTATTCGCAAGGCCAAGTCTTGCAAAATCGAGTTCCGAGAAGGTCAAGACTATCGGGTTACGCATTAGCGGATCTCAAACCCGAGATGAAAATCTGCTTACTATCGCCATCAACGTCATCCGACGGCGGACGTCTCGGTGCACTGGACCCCATTGCTTCGCCCTATGTCCCTGCAATTACTTGCGGGTAAGCGCCTGTAGTTATTAGGTAGTTTGCCGTGTTGTTGAGGCCAGACAGAGTCGGTCATGGAGCGCCTTCTTGATGACAAAAAGGCGTCGTTGACTTTCCGGAATCGGAGTGAGACTAACCCCCACCTTGACCAAAATTCGTGTCACCGAATATGCGATACTACGTCGCCATCGCGAAACAGTCAGAGGCGATTTACTTCTGACCTGTCTTTTCAGCCGCAATCGTGGTATTTCCCCGACTTTTCTTCTCCATAGTTTGCCATATTAGAGTTATTACTCATGCGCATTGGCACAGACCTTCTCCATACCTGACGAGTCATAGATAAGATTATCTCATCAGATCCCTGCGAAGATAAAGCCATGCGTCACTTTAGCGGTATGAGATTGCTTCTAGGGACTGTTGGTTCATTATTCTCTCCGGGTACGGTCTGACTCACTGAGCTCAGCTCAGAGCGCTGTGGCACTGAAGCCATTTACGATAGTAGTGAACAACACGTAGACTTGCACGCTGGCTAATTCTATTTGCTTCTGCAAGAGCTGCGTATTCAAATATTCAGTCAGTGATGTATTCCATATCTGCAGTGCCCCAGCTTCAGTAGGGTCGCTGCTCCGCATAACGCAACAAAGATGTGTGATGAGGTATGACAAGTCAATGAATAGATGATGGCATCTCTCAACTCTGCATAACTAAAGATATCTAATTCTGTCGAAGCCAATCCGATCCTCGTCGTCTGAAAATTGATGCTACAGCTCACAGACTGTTGCCTCCTGCTCGTTTCTGGCTGCAGCCAGGTTCAAGCCAGCGACCCTCGGAGAGGCTCGAGCACCGATCGTTGCTTTCATCCGCGCTTACTACAGAACATCGAGCGCGATCGGATCGATCTAGAGACCATCACAGGATTTCACTCTTGTTCAAATATTGCACCTTGAAGATCGGTAAGCCAGGGAGCTTGCATATACTAACGGAAGAGCTCTGGCACATTCGAGGACCCAGAGTTTCGATTCAGTAAAAGAGATCAATCGTTTCACCAAAATAATAATTTTTTGTTGACTTTCCATCTCTCTTCGTAATCATCGTCGTTGTTGTATAAGTTGATGACATTCGGGAATGATAGCAGGATTGGTCCAATCAGTGGTGGTAGCTCATGGCGCGTGACGCTATGCGTAGGGCGTGAAAATATGGCTTAGGTCGGACCAGGATCGGAGCATCATTTTTGGTAGCAATAACGCTTACCGAAAGCAACCAAGCTAAACATGTTTTACATGAATAAGTAAAGATGAGGACTTATACGAAACCAACAGTTTGGATGCAAGTAGCATGTCACCTTTGTATCAGTTGACTCGCGTTGGAGTATGACGTAGTTAAGTCTAAGATTTTGGATCGCAATAGCAGCTGTAAACGATGATGATCTGTAGCCCTCATCGCATCCTCCTCTCATGGCTGATGAATTGCATGGGGATATCAAACCGCCTCTTCTTCCTTTTCTTCGTTCTTCTTGATCGCATCAACCTGAACTATCGAATGCGACAGTCCCTTACCATCCTCCTTCTCATCAATGACCATTGCCGTTAAGCTCTTCCCATAAACACAGCCAGAGTCTAGACCAAAGGTATATCTCGCAACCTCCGGCGAGTCTGCACCAACTTGTATTCCAACTCTTGCATCATGGCCATAGACGACAATACTTCGCTTCTCGGGATCCTCAATTGAGTTCTGCCATCGATTCCAAGCGTCTATCCACCAATCGCCTTCTCGAATCTCGAGAGGAAACCCAATGACACCCTCTTTGTACTGACCACTGAATCCTTCGCCATTGTTGACAATATCCGCCCATTTCGCCAACTCGGTCTTTATATCGGCAACGGTGGCATCGTGATATGCCGCATATCGTCGTGTCCGACTCTTGGCTCCCTTGAGCAGACCTGCTCGAATGGGCTCGGTGACAGCAGCTTCTGGGTCTTTGTATACCAGTCCTCGCATATTCATGACAGCCCATGGATCTTGTTCCTCCAGTGGAAGTAAGGGAACCAGACCGCCATGCGCGACAAGCAAAGTCCCAGAGTTCCAGGGCGGTGGTGTTGCTCCCTTTCGTAGTTTAATCCGTAGAATCAGCGGCTGTGAAGCCAGCCATGAAATTTGCTCATCCGTAAGATTTGCGGCAGTTGTAAAGTCACTTTCCGAGCAGTAAGGTTTGAGGTGCTCTGGTGATATTGACTTCAGGTCCTCCTTCGTCTCGACCGAGGCTGGTTGCTCGCCATCTTTCACCTCCTTCTCCTTTTCCGCTTCAAGCGCCAGCCTTTTCAACCGCTCAACAAGCTTCGCATGTTCCCCCCTTTTGATAGCAGAATGCGCAGCAAGCACCCTGTCCTCATTATTCCCTCTTATCGCACTCGCCCCTAGCTCTATAGCCAACTGGACAACACCCGGACTATCAGGACCCTTGTTGATCAAGTCCCCCACAAAAATAAACTTGTCGCCATTGAATTTGCTATGCGCGACTTTTTCCAGTAATCGCTTCAGTTCGGGCAGTTGGCCGTGTACGTCACCGACGATGATGAGTCTGCCTGGGGCGATGACATCTTGAATACGAGTCTGCAAGGGGTACCACGGAAAATCGGCATGAGAGTGCGCGGTAGAGGAATGGGTATTTATCTCGTATTCATTTTCGTGAGAGGGCATTTTCGATGTTAATTATAATCCTTGGCGGACTTTTGAGTTTGCGTTTTGGTGAGGGAGGAGAAAGAGATGGGTTTGTTACGAGTGGGCGAATCAGAGAGTGGCTTTTTGAGTCCGAATCCACTTTGATGATGACGAATGTGATACAGAACAATTGCACGTGGGAACAAGTAAAAAGAAAATTCGTATTTATAAGTCATAAATACGTAATGGATAATCTTTTGAAACGTATTTTTAGAATACCGGCAGTCATAATCTGGTCTTCTGGATGGGAAAGTGTTATCTCGTTGCTCGCAATATAATCATTTCTGATAAAAACGCTTATATCTAAAAAGGCGTGGTGGCAGAGTGGTCTAATGCG